>OZ038493.1:5288834-5336334 GCA_964036315.1 Acanthosepion esculentum
CTGACGTACATGTTCTGTGTTCTTTCCGGACGAGTATAATTTCTTATATTTATAAGATTATTACTATATATATATATATATATATATATATATATATATATATATATATATATATATATATATAGATAGAGAGAGAGAGAGAGAGAGAGAGAGAGAGAGTGAGAGAGAGACAGAGAGAGACAGAGAGAGAGAGAGACAGACAGACAGAGACAGAGAGAGACAGAGTGAGACAGATACAGAGAGAGAGAGAGAGAGAGAGAGAGAGAGACTCATTCAGATTTTCTCGAAATACATAATATCCATTAATTCTTTAGAAATTATTTCGTATACGAAACTGAGCAGATATGTGTTTCGGGAATATTTGAACTTTACAAAATATATATATATATATATATATATATATATATATATATATATATATATATATATATATATATATATATATATGGATAGATTATTTGGACTATTGTCCTCATCGTTGTCGCCATATTTATCACAACGTTTCGGCCGTTGTACGCTCCGGCCTTCTTCATTTGGTTTGAATGTCGAACTGATCCCTTTATTTCGCTCACTGGGGTAGACTGTTCTAGTTCCACGTGCCATGTCTAATCGATGTCCTCCGTTATTAGTTATCTCCTGTTAATTCCCCTCTGAATGTTCTCCACCGGGTATTGAACTCACACTCTTTGAGTCCCGTCATTGAATCTAACTAACGCTTTTATCCCCTGTTTGACAGCCCATCATTCTTCAGGGTGTGTTTTTTAATTCAGAGTTTTCCTTCAAGACTATTGCCGCCTCAAGACAAGAGAGACCAATCCGTGTGAATGGTCAGCGCATGAATTAGCTTGAAATCATAAAATTGAACGCTGATTGTCAAGATTTAAAGGTTTCCCCATTAAGAGTAATGGCGTAGCACAATTTTCCTATCCGAATTTCACTGTATTTCACTGTATTTGATCTTATATCTTACCAACATAAGGTTTGTGTACACTAGAATAGTTGCATACTTTCAACAAGTAGTCTAGGTTTAAATTTAAAAAAGGGTGAAAAATCCGCTGATTTTCAGGGATCTTTTACTCGCAGCGTCAATTTGTTTCAATTTGATTTTTCGCCATTTATTTAATTATTCAGTTCTTTCCTTTCCGTATCCTCGACTTACTTACAATTTTCTTTCTTCTTTCATTCAAAATTTCTTCTTCATTCCGCGTCATTGTTTTTTTTAATTTGTTTCCTTTATTTCCTTTATTTTCCCTTTATTTCATTTCCTTCAACTTTTCATTTTTTAGTTTTCTTTCCTTTTATTCTCCTTTCCTTCTTTTTTTGACTTTCCTCGTTTCTTTTTTCTTTCCTTTCTTTTCTTTCATTTGTTTCTTTCATTTCAGCGCCATAACTATTTTATTTGATCGTTTTTTCCATGTTTCTTTTATTTCACTTTTCTATTCAGCTTTTCTTTTTTAGTTTTTTCTTTTATCCGCATCTTCTTTTCTCTTCTCTTTTTTCTTTTGTTTCATTTTCTTTCTTTCTTTCTTTCTTTCTTTCTCTCTTTCTTTCTTTTCCTTTGTTTCAATGTCTTTTTTCGTTCAATTTATTTGGTTTCTTTCTTTCTTTCTTTGTTTCTCTTCTTTCTATCCATTTCCATCTTTCTTTTCTTTATCTATTTTTCCCTTTCCTTTATTTCCTTCTTTCTTTGTTTCTCTTTCCTTTTTACTTTCTTTCCTTTTATTTATTTCCTGTTTTTCTTTTTCTTATCTATTTTTCTTTCTTTCTTTTTCTTATTTATTTTCTTCCCTTCCTTTCTTTCCTTCTTTCTTCGTTTCTTTTTTCTTTCTTTCATTCTATTCCTTTCTGTCTTTCTTTTTTTCATCTATTTTTCCCTTTCCTTCCTTTCTTTCCTTACTATAGTATTTCTTTTCTTTCTTTCTTCCCTGAATCCTTTTAGTATCTTTTCACATCTTTTCCCTCATGTATTGCGTTTCATTTCCGTCTCTTTTGTATTTGATTTTCTTTCATTTGCTTCATTCTTTCTTTTCTCATTTTTTTGCGTACTTTCTTTTTCCCTATATTTTCTTTTACTTTTCTTCATTTTCTCTTTCCTCTTCCTTATATACCTTCTTTTTTTCTTTTGCTTTCTAGTTTACCTTTTTTCTTCCTCTTCTTCTTCGCTTTCCTCTGCTTTCCTCTTCATCTTTTCTTTTCTGTCTTACTTTATGCAATTTTTCTTTCCTTCGTTTCCTCCTCCATTTTCTTTTCCTTTCACTTTTACCTTTACTTTTCCTTCTTTTTCTTCCTTCCTTTCTTCCTAATTATGCATTTGTTTCAATTTGAACCTCCCAACCACACCAATGTCGCTGATTGCCCTTCAATCTGTCGGCTTCCCCAACTCACCGACTGGCCACAAATCAATTTAGGCAATGACAGACAATGAGCCATGGCAGTTTAATTCGACTATCAGATGAAATAGCGAATGGCGGGTGGTTGGTGTTTGTCCCTCCTCCTCCTTCTTCTTCCCGCCCTAGACATTATCGACCGAATGGCGGCAAATTGAATCATTTGCAGACTTTATTCATTTATGTTAAAAGTCGACGCTTATCGGGGCTTGCCATTAAATCGTTTCTTTCTTTCTTTCTGTCTATTTTATACTTCCTTTCTGTCTTTTTTGTTTCTTTCTTTTTTGCGTGCTCTTCTTTCTTTCTTTTTTTTAATACATTCTTTCTGGCTTTTTTCTTTTTTGCGTGCTCTTTTTCTATCTTTTATCTTTCTTTCTTTCTGGCTTTTTTGTTATTTTCTTTTTGTATGATCTTATTTTCTTTCTTTATTTCTTGTCTCTTTCTTTTTTGCGTGCTCTTATTTTCTTTCTTTCCTTCTTTCTTTTTTTTATTTTTCCTTTTATTTTCCATTGTTTTAATTTGCTCGATTTATTTTACTTGTTGTTTCTATTTAATTCTTCTTTTCCTTGTTTAGTCCTCTTTCATTCATTATTATTTCTTTCTTCGTCTTGTTTCTAAAATTTTTCTTTGTTTTGGTTTTAATTTTGTTCCTTTTCTCGTTTTCTTTCTTTCTTTCTGTCTTCTTTTTGTCTTTTCGTCTTTGTTCTTTACTTTTTGTGTTTGTTTTTTCTTTTTTCCTTCGTTCTTTCTTTCTTTTTTTTCTTTCGGTTTTTCTTCTTTTTATTTATTCGTCTTAATTTCTTTCTTTCTACTCTTTTTCTTTTCAAATTCAATATTTCCCCTTTCGTATTTTTTTTTGTTCAGTTATTAAAATTTTTCTTCTTAAAGTATTTCCTGTTCTATATTTTTATTTTCTTTCTTTTTATTCTTTGGTTTATCTTTTTTCTTTTACTTCTTTCATTTACACTTTCCTTTTTTCTTTTTCATTTTTCATTTTTCTTTTTCATTTTTCTTTTTCACTTTTCTTTTTCTTTTTTTCTTTTTCATTTTTCTTTTTCTTTTTTCTTTTTCATTTTTCTGTGTCATTTTTTCGCGTGGAGTTTCGGAATCTTATTTGTCCATTTAATTACTACTTTTCTGTTTTGTACTTTCTTTTTTCAGATGTACTCGATTCGTTGATGTTTTAATCTGTATTTTTACTTTTGAACTTTATTTTTTAAAACTATATCTTCTTTTTTTGTAATTTTTAAATTGTATTTTATTTTTACATTTGTCATTCTGTTATCATTTGTCTTTTTTTCTATTTCATTTGTTGTTTTTTTTTCTCGTTTACATTTGTTGTTTTTAGCGTTTCTTTTAAATACTATCTTCTTCTATTCATTATTTTGTTGCTTTTTCGGGGTATCCGCATTCGTTCATTTTTTCCGCTAAAATCCGTTCCATGTTTAATCTGTCCCATAATTTATAAGTCTCTACGTTTTTCTTTCTTCTTTAATTCTATTTTTCTTCTCCCCATTTTCTTGTGTAACTGCAAAACTCCTTTTGACCAATTTCTCTCCTCACTCATTTATATGTCTTTTTAATTTTTTTTATATTGAATTTTCCTTTTCTAATTTGCCATCTTTTTTCCTTTCTTTCAGTGCATTCTTTCTTTCTTTCTTTTTTTCTTTCTTTCTTTCATCACCTTTCCTTTTCTGTACGTGATGATTAATTTTTCCCTTTACTTTCCTTCTTCAATTTTCTTTTTCTCCTCTGCTACATCTTTCTTTCTTTATCTTTGCTTTTCTGTGCAGACTCCATTTTTGTTTCTTTTTCAATGCCTTTCTTTCTTTCTTTCTTTCTTTCTTTCTTTTAATTAAAGCCGTCTCTCGTCTCAGGCATTGACACCCGAACTTCTTTGATTGCTTTTCAATCTGTCCGTCAATCAGTCATCCAGGACTTAAGATATATTACTTTTCAGCAGAGAATCGAAAAACATACTTGCCCCTCGTATTTCCATAATTTATCTATCCCTCTTTCACTCACGCTCTCTCTCTGTCTGTCTGTCTGTCTGTCTGTATCTATCTATCTATCTATCTATCTATCTATCTATCTATCTATCTTGCATTAATTTCACATCTGTCTGTCCTTAGTTTGATCAATCAATCAGTCGTCGTCGGATATTGGTATTGATCTTTTGTTTACATCGAACGGATTGTTCATAGCAGGACGAACGCGGTAAGGTGGCGATTGCAAGAATTTACATGACGGTGCGCACAGGGAAAATATCCCGGTGACATTAAATATTTTTCTTCCTTCTTGAACTACAAACTGGTTTCTATTCCGGGTGCATTCCTATTAAAATTATAGAACCCAGAAAAGTCGATGAGGTTTAGAATTGCAAAGATAACACTGACCAACCAGAAAGTCACTTTCGATTATCTACGTCGATCCATTTAAAATGCGAACAATTTTAATTACAATGAATCTGAATTCGTTTCGATGTACGCGTGAAGGGACGGCTATTGGCGCAAAGAATGGGATCGGCGAGCTGTGTTCCAATCCTGCTTGAATCTTTTTTCATTAATTTCGCTCATGATCTTGGGAAAAAATCCTTTATTCGCCTCCAACCCCAGCTAGGAGTTAAATAGCAAGGACGGCTAGGGTTTTATAAAATTTGGGTGCCTACAAGTCTAAGAGAAAGAACATTTTGATTTCAAAATCGTGCAGAGAGTGTGACAGGAAGAATCTTCACAAGAATTTAAAGGATATCACAAGTAACAAACAATAAAGAAAAGGAGCTCGTGGAGGAACATGATCGTTCACGTCCTGAAGGGACACAGTATATGAAACAAAAGATAGGAGGAAAGCATAGCCGGTGTCCCAGTTAACATATATAGCGATGTCTTCTCTGTTAGACGGTCGAACTCTCTGCGTCTGGGCAGAGAGGAACCCGGACGAGGCTCCGCCGATGGGTAGAGTCTCGTTCGGGGTGGTTGACCAACACGATCCCGTTTATACGGGATCTACGGGATATTTTTGGCCAAGCCTACGGACTTGGGAATACCCCACTTTAAACCCGGCCTTGTGCCACATCTATCCCTCGTGAGGGGGGCAGTAAATACTGTTAACATATATATATATATATATATATATATATATATATATATATATATCGTCAAAACCTAATGAGCCAGACAAACCTACCAAGGGTTCACTTAGGCAGATCGTCAGGGTCAGCTGGCCAAAGAGGCAAAAGAAAACGGCGTATATATAGGCGACAACCAAGACAACACCACGTGACCAAGGAAAAATGAAAAAGAAAAGAAAAGGCGACACCGTTTGGGATGGGGTATAAATTTATTCGAATAACTAAAAGGGGAGGGGATATTTTAAGAAAACACAAACAATAACGATACAATCGAGGGTGAGAGGCTTATTTCAGTAACCAAGTTTTTCTGTGTCTACATTTGTTTAGGATCTCGGTTTTAGAATTTAGTAGATCATTAGGTTTATTATATAATGCTATGGCTAATTTTTCCTCGGTGCATAGCTTACAGAATTTATGGCCTGCTTTATATTTGGTGCATCTTTTTAATATTTCCCATTTCAGGATGAGGTCTTTGTTATTTTCTTGTCTGATTTTCAATATATAGCTAGATAGTGTGGTGCTATGTTTAGTTTTTTCATTATTAAACCTACTCGTGTGATTATAATATCTTTTTTTTAAGTATCCTGAGTAGCTCCTATATATACTTTAGGGTTTATATCGTCTATATCCTTGTAAATTTTCGCCTGATAGACCACGAATTCTTGTTGACATTTACCCTGTAGGGGACAGGTATTTTATTCCTACAATTGCAACTGGGAAAACTAATGCGTGGATTGTCCCTAATCTTTTTCTTATTAAGTCCACTAATTAAAGTCTCTACATTAGGCGTACAGTATAGTAACTAAGTTTTACATTGTTTTTGTTAAATATTTTATACAACTTAGTTTTCTTTGAAAAAATTTGCTCTAGTAAGTTAAAAAATATTTTGCCAATTCTCGTTCTTACGGCTAGGTTAAATGGAGGGTTGAACCACAAAATATTTCTATGCCTATTAGTGCGTTTATTTTTTAACTAGTTTTGACTAGGTCTGCTCTACGTTTGTATCGAGCTCTTTAGTTAGTGAGTTGTTTACTCGTATCGGGTTTTTTTCTTTGGGCCTTGAACCTGTATCTGTGCGATTATTTTCGACAGACTTTCATGTTCCTGGCTCTTTCTTTTTTAAAACCTTTTTTACCCTTCGAGATTGATTTGGCTATTGTTAAATCAAGAATTCGAAGGTTTTTCGACACTAGTATAGTCACCTATATATATATATATATATATATATATATATATATATATATATATATATATATATATATATATATATATACTGTAGGTCACACACACACACAAATATATATATAGATATATGTCATCATAATTGTCAAAATCACTTATAGCTGCACTGGTAAAATCGATAGATCTATAACTCTAAAAAAACAACAACAGCATATGAAATAAACATCCTTCCAATATTAAAATCGCAACTTTTTCTAAAAATAAATGCAACTACCGACAGAATACAATCTGTCCATTAAACGGTTAATGTATGGTCGATAGTGTTGTATATCAGGCATGCATTCTTTTCGATAGCGATATTAAATTTGGTTTTCGTTCCACTGAAAATCCTTGAAAGTTTCGCTTCTACCATCACCGTATGACTTTTGCTAACATTAAATATAGAAATAGCACCGCTCTCTTTAATTATTTCTGGCCATTGAAAGATTCCGCCGACACCTCTTCAATTAAATGAAATATAATGGCAAGGGCTAAGCCGTTCAATGGCAAGGGAAATAAATGTAACCTTTGTGTAGTTAAGAAAGCAATCATCTTACAAGATTTAAATAACCCGAGTTTACTAAATAAGATAAGTGAACTGATGCTCACATGTAGGCATAAAAAGAAATATCTTCTTAAACAGGTAAACACGGATTAATCTCTCTATGCTATCAAGGTTTAGATTTTACTTAATATACATTTTTCTATTCATACATTTGCTTACTAACTTATTTATTTACTATTTCGTATTTACGATAGGCTATTATTTATTGCTTTTACTAATATATATATATATATATATATATATATATATATAATTATTTATTTGAATATTACAACATAAATATGTTATAAAATCACGACAAAAATAGCCATTTTGTTTCAACACTTCTGGTGTCTTGTCAAGGTTTTATTCTATATTCTATATCATCACTTGACAAGACACCAGAAGTGTTGAAACAAAATGGCTATTTTTGTCGTGATTTTATAACATATTTATGTTGTAATATTCAAATAAATAATTATATCTGCTCTACTCTGTATTGAGCACTCTTTAAAGAATAGTAATTGTTGGTTATTGGAATTCACTCCGTATATACCAATCCTAAACTTATATATATATATATATATATATATATATATATATATATATAAGTTTAGGATTGGTATATATATATATATATAATGGACTCTCGTCGGTTTGGATGTATGAGGATCTGACAACATAACCTATTCACTTATGAAATTGTGCGCGATAATCTTAAGTTGCACTTAAGACCCGTTATTGTTTTACAAAGGAGGCCGCATATGGAATAAGAGTAAGGATTGTGGGATGAGATCACTGTTAGATTGGCCGACCTTTTAGATCTTGCTCTCGCTTTTTGAAGGCGGTTCAGAAAAGCTGACTGAGAACTGCTGAGTCCACTAAAACACGTTGATCTCCATTCTACCCGCTCCAAGTGTAAGCGCTCCAGAGTGTTATGAGGTATATTGACAGCTGATAAGTGGCTCTTCATCTTGTCTTTGTATCATAGCCATGGGCGTCCTACATTACTCTAGGTCAAATCTAACTGGCTGTACATTAGGATCTTGGGTATCCTGTCACCAGACATTCTTAAGACATCACCAGTCCACCGTAACTGAAACTGCATGAGAAAAGTCTCGATTCCTCCAATATTACACCTGTTAAACAGGTCTACGTTAAATGTTCTATCTTGAAGGTTAACTCCACAGATGGCACGCAGACCGCTTTTATGGAAAACATCCAGCTAGCGTATATGGTACCTGTATGGAGTTCACGACTTTGAGCCGTACAAATTATATATGTATATAATATATACATATATATATATATATATATATATATATATATATATATATATATATATATATATATATATATATATTTTAATGAAAACTTTAAGGTTCCCTGTAATAAATTATTTCACCACAGCCCTTTTAAAGGAATGTGGATCATCAGACTTTACTTCCAAAGGTTGAAACGAAAAATGAAAAGAAATTTACACACTTTTGACGGGCAGTATTAAGCATATTTAAATTAACGAAGTGAGGAAGTGAGGGGGGGGGGAGACATGATTGAGTTAGATGTAATTTAATATTTCTATTCCAGACATTGACACATTTAATCGGTTAACTTATCGGAAGTTATATATTGATATAGAAGGGGGAGAAGAGAAAAAAACTAAAAAGAAAAAGAGAGAAGGAAGTCATGAGAGAAGGTGTCACTGACTTATTACATGATCTTTATTTTTTGCCTTTGGAAATGTTGCTATGCACATATGAATGCGAACACATAACTGTATGTATATAACTATGTAACTGAACTGGAACATTGATACGTCTTTTGATATGTATATGTATATGCTTTTATATGGAGAGATGAGCATACATGTGTTGTATTTGTGTATTGTGAACACATATTTGGAGTGGGCGGGTATGGATATTGATATGTATGTATATATACTTGTATGTATATAGATGGGCTTTTGGTTTTTTATTTGCAAATATATGTAGTTTTATGTATATATGGGTGCATATATATATGTGTGTAGGTATGTGGGTACATGTATATGTGTGGATGTGTATATATATATGTATGTGTGTGTGTGGGTGTATGCATATATGGGTATATGTGTGTCGTGCCATAGATATGGGATTGCGAGTAATCTGTGTATGTATGTATGTATGTATAAATATAAGAATTTGTGAGTTCGTATATATAATATGGGAGAATGAGGGTGAAATATAATGTAAATACGTTTGAATATTGATATGTTTTTGGCATACACGAACATGTGGGTGTATATATATATATATATATATATATATATATATATATATATATATATATAAGCAAATATGTGGATATAGATCCAACAGTATGAGGGAAAATATGGAAAAACAAACAAATCCAAATATGCAATTCGTGTTTTCGAACATAAACGAGATATTCGCCTCGGTAATTTAAAGAATGCTTTATTTGTACACATAACTAAATCTGATTACAATTTCGACTTTGATTCTGTGAAGATTTTAAAATATATCCATAATAAAAATCTTAGACGGATTTATGGGGCAGGCATAATATCTATCTCGCGCACGGTGAATACTAGACCCGGCTTCTTTAATATTTCCCCTTTTCTGGCAAGATTAATGCTGGACAAACGTACTTATAAACTTTAGATTCTAGTAAAATTCTTCTATTTCATAAATAATAAACTCTATTTTAGGAATACGTTTTCATAACATCGCCCACGTGACACTGATGTGATCGCATTTCAAAACGGAACGCTGATCTTAAAATTCAGTCATTTTGTTTTGATTATTCTTATGTCTATCGTCTTTTCATGTTGACTTGAATATAGTATAATTTTAATTATGTTTTAATAACTATGTCCTGAAGAAGGTCTACTAGACCGAAACGTCTGACGTCGACATTGAAACAACATTAAAAACAGTAAACTTGCATATTCGGATTTTTTGTTTTTTCCATATTTTTCCTTATATATATATATATATATATATATATATATATATATATATATATATATATATATATGTATGTATGTATGTGTATGTGTATATATATGTATGTGTGTAGATGTAGTGTGTATATATATGGATATATAGAATATTATAAAAGGAAGGACTTACATGTCTGTTATTAATGCTTTACCCCATTTTCTCCTTTAATATTCTCCAATTGGAATTGTGAGTTTAAAATTCTTTATAATATGGAGGTAAATTTTTACATTGATAATTTAATTTAAATTTAAATGTATTACTTTTAATTATCATTATTGATGATAAAATATTTAAATTGGAAAGATTTTTTGATATTTGAATACTAAAGTCATCACCTAATATTAACTGTAAATTTTTTTTAGGGAAATTCATACACATATATACTTATATGTGTAAGTATGTGTAAACATTTAAAAAGATATATGTCGGTATTAATACATGAAATTACCCGTGTATATCGGTACATGTATACCTGTACCAGTGACTGCACATGTAAAGGAACGTATGTATATGTGAAACTTGCATGGATGTGTATACATTATATGACAGAGCAAGATCTCTAATATTACCTTAAAAAATCACTCCAAATTAACTTAAAAACTAAACTTTAAGTAAAAGAAATTACCAATCTAGAAACAGTCACGAATTAAATTCATGAATAAAATTCAAACTAATGAGATGTCACCTTAATAATCAATTACAACTAGAAGTAAACTTATATTTTAAAATAAAATTTTATTCTTTTAATGTACATTCTATGAATACTTTTTCTAATCGACTATTTCATATTAAATCCCCAAAATGTTTGTAATAAAGTTTTAAAAAATATAACTTAAATCGCTAATAAACATCAAATTAAATTCCTTGTAGACTGTTTAAACATTCAAATTTATATCAAACAGTATAATATTTATAAACCCCCAAAATAACACTCTCAAAGTAAAGCAAAATGACAGTGTCTATTTCGTTCATTCCAAAGAAAGTCAGTGACACCTTCTCTCATGACTTCCTTCTCTCTTTTTAGTTTTTTTTTCTCTTCTCCTTCTATATCAATATATAACTTCCGTTAAGTTACCCGATTTAATGTGTTAATGTCTGGATTTCCTCAAACAATTTAAATTTGAAAGAATAGAAATTTTACATCTAACTCAATCATGTCTCTCCCTCACTCACTTCCTCACTTCGGTAATTTACATATGCTTAATAGTGCCCGTCAAAAGTGTGTAAATTTCTTTTCATTTTTCGTTTCAACCTTTGGAAGTAAAGTCTGATGATCCGCAGTCCTTTAAAAGGGCTGTGGTGAAATAATTTAATACATGGAACCTTAAAGTGACTATATTTCTTCATATATGCATATATATATATATATATATATATATATATATATATATATATATATATAGAGAGAGAGAGAGAGAGAGAGAGAGAGAGAGAGAGAGAGAAAGAAAGAGTGAGAAGGAGAGATTTAAAAAAAAATAATTATAATTATAATTTAAGTTCTACTTTTGTATTGAACACTGATATTTTAAAATAAAAATAAAAATACTAAAGAACTTCGAATTATTTACTTAATGCGTTCTTTCCTATTTTTCTATATATTTACACAAATATATATATATATATATATATATATATATATATATATATATATATATATATATATATATATATATATATATTGTGCCTATATATATAGAAAGAGAGAGGAGAAAGGTAGAGAGAAATTAGACTCGGTGAATTAATGAGAAATTATTCAAATCTCAAAAAAAAATTATCATCTTCCTATTTATATTAATTTGCTGTACTTTTTATTTTATTTTCTCTGTATATTAGTACATATTTTTCCTTCAGCATTTTTCCTTTAGTTTTTATTTACTAATATATATTTAATTATATTCAATCCTATTAAATTATATTAAATTAGATGAAGTTAGCTCCCTTAGACTATATAAATTATTCATTATTCAATAGCTGATAAATTACCTTAAATAAAATTAAAAATTCATAAAAAATAAAATTCATAATTCATAATATATACTTATCCTTTATAGTAAGCCCAGTTATATTATTTGCTTGATTTAATACCATGAAAATATATTTTGTTTAATTTTTAAAAAATATATCCGATTATAGATAGAACTTAACTACACCAGCATTACGTTAAACCAATTCATTTTCAGATGTTAAGTGATGGTCAGTACGCACACAGCACTTGGAGATTGTGCAAATGGTGTAAGATAATATGTATATTTATTAATATATATATATATATATATATATATATATATATATATATATATATATATATAGAGATAGATATATAGGTAATATGAGAAGGAATAGATTACAATTCCAACGTTCGTAACATTTAATTTTAAAAAAAGCTCAATACAAAGTAGGACAATATTATTTACTTTTGGATATCATCTCGAAAACATGTCAAAATCCCTACACAATTGTAGTAGTGTTTCGATGCGTATCAATGCATCTCATCAGCTGATTGTAAATTACTGGCGAGTGAACGATTTATTTAGATTTAAATGCAAAATACATTCTCTTTTTACGAAAAATTATAAAAATGGCGGTTATAAGGTTTGTGGGCTTTACTCTGATCAACTAAGCAAATCTGACCTACGTTAAATTCAAACTAAGCAAAGAAGCAAAAATTAAAAAAATATTTTTTTTATAAATGGGTAGATTGGCAGCTAACGGAAGTACAGAAATTAAACAGGAGGATTAATGGATACATAAATTATACGCAATAGACAATGTCTTTTCCTAAGAAATAAAGATGGCGTGGATTTAACAAAATCCTAAACAAGTTATATACTTTGAGAGTTTCCTACATAATGTTTTTATAGTTGATAAATAAACGCGTTTATTGATCATAATCATTATAGATGCTCAAATTGTTCAACCCTTGCAGTTAAACAAGCATCAATTCTATTCATCAGACTGTCTTTCATTCTCCTCTCAGGGTTTCAGTGGCGATCCTTTGCAGCTCGGTTGTTATTGCATCCTTCAAATTATCAAGAGTGCGAGGACGCTTCTGGTACCCAACAGATTTGTGATGTCCCCAAGGCGTGGGGATAGATCTAGTGATCGGAGTGGCCACTCCACGGGACCTCTCCGTCCAATCCATCTTCCAGGAAAAGTGTGGTTAAATTAGTTACGCACGCAATTTGCAAACAGTGGTAGAGCTCCGTCTTGCCGAAAAAAGAAGTTTTTTTTACTATTTACATTATTCGGACTATTGTCCTCATCTTCGTCGCCATATTTATTACAACGTTTCGGCCCTTCAGTAGCTGTCTATATTTCTAAGATGAGGTATTATGTACACTATTTACATTATTCGAACTATTGTCCTCATCTTTGTCGCCATATTTATTACAACGTTGTACCCTCCGGCCTTATTCAGGTGGTTGGAATGTCGAACTGAACCCTTTATTTTGCTCACTGGGGTAGACTGTTCTAGTTTCACGTGCCATGTCTAATGGATGTCAGTTATCAGTTATCTCCTGTTAATTCTCCTCTCCAAGTTCTCCACCGCCTTGACCAGTATTGAACTCACACTTTTGTGGCCTAGAATGGGTCCTGTCACTGTATTTAACTAACGCATTTATCCACTGTGCCATATGTTATTGAGGATATCTGTGTATGAATTTCTGGCTAATATAAACCTAATATCTTTTGATACCATTTTTTCCAGTGTTCATATTGCAATTTTTGCTGTTATCATTCTATGTTTTTACCAGAGCTCATATTGCAATTTTTGTTGTTATTATCGCTTTTCTCTGGCACTCCTTATTACTGGTTCCCATATTGTATTCATTTCTATGCTTGGTCGACTCAAGAGATTTTTGTGGCCTAGAATATTTGCTGATTTCTTAAGTTTCCTAATTTAAGGAATCAGCATATGCTGATTCCTTAAATTAGGCCACAAAAATCTCCTAATCCTAGCGTTGTTCTGTCGATGTCAGTCTTCATTCCAGTTTGGATTATTTTCAATAGAGCTTATTGTTCTGGTTTACTTGGCCATTTAAATATGAAAAAAATACTTAACCACTGAAGAATATTTCAGAATTCATGTGATCACATATCCATTCACAGAATTCCAATCACCTATAAGTGTCATCATCATGTAGAGCTTGCAGAAGATGTACTTTATACGGATGGAATTTGTGATTCGCGAGAGTACGATGCACTGATGACACTTGATAATCGTTAGATCCTGGCTTATTCTCCTTACTGACATCACAAGGCTTTCAGCAACATTCGGCATCACCATGTCGGATGTTTCTTCATCAGTTGCACTCTTTGGTCGACCATATCTCTCACGGTCAGCAACTGAGTTAGTTTCTTTGAAGCGTTTGATCAAACGCGGATGACAGTGGTATGGTTCAATGGTTGTTCTCGCTCAGTGTAAATTGAGATTCAATTCTTGAGTTACAGAGTGGTGTGTCGCCTCATCACTTACAAACAGAAAAAACAAAACAATTCAACTCTTTCTTGTATTGTTAGCTTCTCACCCATAATTAAATCAAATCTGAAATAGAAAAGAAAATGAAGATGATTACTAATTAAAACAATTTTTTTTATTATGTTCTCCTTATAAATCATTACACATCTGGTAACAGAGAGGCTTCACACCTTTGTTTACTCTTCCACTGCAATGAGGTTGGTGCACGACTTCTGGGACACCCCATATATATAAGTTATTCCAAAATTCGCTTTAAGATGAAACAGAACTAATGCATTTAATTTAATTATATAATTGTTGAGGTATCTCCGCTTTTTACACAAATGGACTTACCCAAGGTATACATATACTACTACCAGTGAATACCCGGACAGTAGTAATAGATGAGGGTAGCACAAGAGTCATAGTAACGAGCACTTAGACTCAGTAAGAAGTCATACAGCGATACGTCAATACCAAAGACTATATATATATTTCCCTACTAACACGCATTCCTGGAACTACTAACCTGTATTACCAGTTTGTATTTTTACGTTAATACATTTATTTCCTATATTCATTCTTGGCGTTTGTTATTATTTGATAGCGGATTTCATCCCGGAATCCACAACAATAATTAAATTTGAAGTTTTTTTGCTTCAGTTTTTGAAACATGGTTATTACTGTGTAGCGAAGAAAGCTTATTTTAGATCAGTTAATTTATAATATTTATTCTCTGGAAATTTACATTAACTATTTTGTAAAATAAATAATATAAATAAGAACAACGGATTATATATCATACAGTTCTTTCTTTTTATCATATATATATATATATATATATATATATATATATATATATATATATATATATATATATATATATATGGGGCGGGGGAAATGATATGCAAATTTTTACATACCAAAACAATATCTGAAAAAAATTTTTTTTCGTGCTTTAGAATGTCATCAGATGAAAGTGATGTTTACACGGAGGAGACGTGACCCAAAATTATGTATTATAGGAGTTTACAACTATTTTTAATGTATCTTGGCCCTTTGCACAAATATTAAGGGCTACAAATTCTGCGAGATCTTAAATAGAATCCGATAATTATTTCGGGTTTTATTTTGTTCTTATAGTGAGAATAAAAAATTATGACAACCATCCGTAATATTTATCGAAATTAAGCAACGACCGTGTCTCTTCTGGACGTGAAAGATCATGGCTCTCCACGCCACTCTATCAGTAATGCTGTTCTTTTCATCATCTTTCACAGTTCATTAACTGCTGTCCATTTGCACAGATTTGTTAGGTAGATTACTCACTTATCTCAGCATTCAGTATATCCTTTGAATATCAAATTCACCAAACCCTCTTTCCTCATTAAATGTCCTAAAAATGTCAACTGAGTCTTTATCATTCTAAGTATAAGTGACCTTTTTGTTTCGTAAAACCTCTTCATTACTGACATAGTATTCTCAGCATCCTTCTGTAGACCAACATTTGTGTTGCATTAAGATGTGAGAAGAATGTCTAGCGTTCACTGCCTTACAGGGAGACTAGTATTATATTGCCGTTCAGTACTCTTTATTTCTAAATACATTTTCCTGTTTTTTAATACTTTGCTTAAATTTTGGCAGACATCTTACATTATCCCATTACGTTTATTTTTTTATTGATTTTTTTCTACGTTTCGTCAGCTTTTTGCAGGTTTTTCAAATTCAGAAAATATTTTTTTAGATTGTAAGAATTTTTGGAAAGATAATAATTGACTGATACAAGTCCTACTAATTAACTCACAGCTGGGGGGGGGTAAATTCATATCTACCTCAAGAGTATAAGGAACCCAACTGGAATTCGAACTCAGTTCTGAGGTATTATGTTTACTTGCATTATTTACAATATTCGGACTGTTATCCTCACCTTCATTGCTATATTCACAACGTTTCGGCCGTTGTACGCTCCAGCCTTCTTCAGCCGATTGAAATTACAAACTGAACCCATTATTTCGTCACTCAGGGTAGAATGTTCTAGTTCCACGTACCATGCCTCTTCTTGATGTCTCAGTTATTTCCCTTTAACTCAGCTCTCCAAGATTTTTGGTTCACCACTGCTGTGGCCTGGTATTGAAGTCACAACTCTTTGGGTCTAGTTACTGGATCAAAACGACACTTTTATTCACTGAGCCATGTGTCCTAGAGAGAATCGAATGAAATAGCTGAGACGCCTGGAAGATACATAGCACGTGGAATTAAACAATCTACCCCAGTGGACGAAATAAAGGGTTCGGTTCGAAATTCGAATCACCTGAAGAAGGCCCGGTCGTTTAACGGCCGAAACGTTGTGAATAAGGCAACGAATATGAAGATAACAGTCGGAATAATGTAAATAATGCAAGTAATCATAATACCTCATCTCAGAGATATAGACAGATAAATAAAATTAAATTTGTTAGCGCATTCACTGCTATTTTTGATATTTGAACAATTAAATAATGTCATAAAATTTGATACCGGATTTGCCGTATCGAAATTACTATGTGATGAATAATGTTTTATGTTGATAAATAAAAATAGAAAATGTAGTGAAAGCACTGCGTGTAGGAATAATAAATTTTACTTGTTTTTTTTTTCATAGGTTAAACGTATCAAATAACAAATATTAAAAATACATTTCAAATGAAATTTTATAAAATTTAAAATGGAGGTCCAGTTTTCTATATAAATTCATTTTATACTGATACCCTATAGAAGCCATAAAAGAAAAAAAATTGTTCAGACATTTCCTTAAAATTTTAAAAATAATAGATAGAAAAGGAAATTTCTAATATGGTAGATTGATTCGTTTACAACCCATTGGAAGTTATTTAAACCCCTCCCCACCAAAAAAAAAATGAAGATAATAATAATTTAGCGATACAGGTCTTAAAGCGGGAGAAGAAGTATATTCCTAGCTTTCCCAACGCAACTGGAACCCAGTTCTCCAATTAACAATTCGGAGCCATTATCTATTACACCACCCGCACATACAAGCATTCAGAACTGGTATTTTCCGAGCGGTCACCCATATACATGTACCAGGCTTGATGTTGCTTAACTTCGTTGATTGTACGTTAACCGGTGTTTCAACGCGATATGCCCGAAAGCTTGTGATCTGAAAGGCTCAATCGATTGTAATGTAGCACTGCATGTTATGAATATCATTTTTTTGAACAATACAAGAATTCAAGTGGTACGCTGATATTCTTTTACGTTACATTAGGGCAGTGGTTCCCAACCTTTTTACATGGCGGCACACTATTGAGTTCTTTAAATTTCCGCGGCACCCCTATCACAAAAAATAAATATTTTCCACTCATAAAGCCTTTTTACAATAAAATAATAAAAAACAAAGAATATTATATAAGAAGAATTTTTATTCACATAAATCAACATATCCTGTATTCAATATCGGGTATAAAATAATAATGGTGAATGTCGGTGGGACAGTTGTGCATAAAGTTAGATTAGCCTGAAATTGAAAAGATTAAAAATGGTTGGGAGTTAGGAGCATTACGTAAAACCTCACATAGTACAGTTCTGTGTTACAACTTTTTGTCTTACAACCTGTGTATTTAGGAATCGTTTTGGTATCGAAACCGGGTCTGAATTATTCAGCTCCGATGCCGATTCCCGATACTTTGAAAAACTCATGATATTCCGATTAATCGTCCCATGACTAATATAAACCATAATAAAACTTACCAATTAGTATGCGCGAAACGTTTAGATTCCAGAAATTCGGCCATTTTGAATTGAGCGGTGTCATCATGATTAAGAAATTGAATGTCTTTATTAAACAAATTGAAATTAAATGGCTTCTAGGTATTATCTCTTCGCGGCACACCAGTAATCATTACGCGGCACACTAATGTGCCGCGGCACAGTTGTTGGGAACCACTGCATTAGAGAATCTATTTACAGAATTACAATGCGAACCGGACCCACTATTAAATGAAAAAAAATAAAATAAATGAAGGCTAAATATTGTTATGAACAAAAAAAAAAAGACGACATTTTCACTGATCGCAGTGTGTATTGTTCAGTTCCGACGAAAACTCCGAACTCAGGCGGAATACTGAAGGCAAAATCTCCTTTTATGCGCTTAGTTTCTACAGGACGTGGGTGATCATGTCTCTCCGCAACTTCCTATCTCATGTAGCGCTTAATAAATTGTGTCCCTGTTCCGCCATCCATTTACTCAAGGTCACTAAGTATCTCATGAGTTGTTTTCCTCTGTCTATCTTGGATTCAATCTGTCCTATGAGTATCAGATTCTCCAAGCCCTACCTCCTCATTGTATTCTGGAAATCGTGAATAACTTACTTAATGAGTGGATGGCAGAACAAGAACAAAGAGCGATTGTAAAAGGTAAAAAAAACAGCGGAATAAAAGATAAGAAGTTGTGGAGAGCTATGATCGCACATATTCTGCAAATTGCAAATGCACTACAAATTGTTTAACACGCAGACTTCCTCTACACCTTTATGACAATAGCTCAATTAGATCTCATAGCATGTAAAAAAAAGATTTCAGGATATAAACAGCGCTTCACGATGGAGTAATTGTTAACAAAATCATTACCAAGAGTAGACAAGCCTACGGGACATTAGCCAAGTGGATTTAAGTGTTGGGTCATGAATTTGGGGCCATAGGAGTTGTGGGTTCTAATCCCTGGACCGGCAGTGTGGCTTTAGGTTCAGTGGAAAAAGGCCGAGTAAACTCTAAAGTAGTATTATAAATAAGTGAACAATTATCCCGAGAATAATTTTTTTATTCCTGCAGATTAAATAAAGAGTTGGTTATCTATATCAATCTACACCCACTGCGATAATAACAATAAAGATGAGGACAATAATTCGAATGTGTATAGTGTAAATAAGGAGTAGATATGTTCATCTATCTTCGAGTTGACACTCCTTCCCCGGAATAACAGGAATAGAGGTTTATACCTAGTTTACGATTGGGTTCCTAGGTTAATGTTTCCCAGTCAACCATTCCTTGCTTGCTGATCGCGTAGCGAGCACGATTCTCACTTGGTGCTCATATACTGTGGCCTAGTACCTTACTAAGCTCAGATGAGTGACTAAGTAGAATGTAGCCATGGGAAACATGTCTGTGTGCGTTTTATTCAATGAATATGCGAGACATGTCTGTATGCTCTTTATCCAAAAAATACGTCAGACATATCTGTGTGATTTTTATTCAATGAATATGTGAACCATATCTGTGTACGTTTTATTCAATATGTGAACCATATTTTTGTGCGCATTATTCAATGAATATGTGAACCATATCTGTGTACGTTTTATTCAATATGTGAACCATATTTTTGTGCGCATTATTCAATGAATATGTGAACCATATCTGTGTACGTTTTATTCAATATGTGAACCATATTTTTGTGCGCATTATTCAATGAATATGTGAACCATATCTGTGTACGTTTTATTCAATATGTGAACCATATTTTTGTGCGCATTATTCAATGAATATGTGAACCATATCTGTGTACGTTTTATTCAATATGTGAACCATATTTTTGTGCGCATTATTCAATGAATATGTGAACCATATCTGTGTACGTTTTATTCAATATGTGAACCATATTTTTGTGCGCATTATTCAATGAATATGTGAACCATATCTGTGTACGTTTTATTCAATATGTGAACCATATTTTTGTGCGCATTATTCAATGAATATGTGAACCATATCTGTGTACGTTTTATTCAATATGTGAACCATATTTTTGTGCGCATTATTCAATGAATATGTGAACCATATCTGTGTACGTTTTATTCAATATGTGAACCATATTTTTGTGCGCATTATTCAATGAATATGTGAACCATATCTGTGTACGTTTTATTCAATATGTGAACCATATTTTTGTGCGCATTATTCAATGAATATGTGAACCATATCTGTGTACGTTTTATTCAATATGTGAACCATATTTTTGTGCGCATTATTCAATGAATATGTGAACCATATCTGTGTACGTTTTATTCAATATGTGAACCATATTTTTGTGCGCATTATTCAATGAATATGTGAACCATATCTGTGTACGTTTTATTCAATATGTGAACCATATTTTTGTGCGCATTATTCAATGAATATGTGAAGCATATCTGTCTGCGCTTTATTCAATGAATATGTGAAGCATATCTGTGTGCGCTTTATTCAATGAATATGTGAAGCATATCTGTGTGCGCATTATTCAAAGAATATGTGAAGCATATCCGTGTGCGCTTTATTCAATGAATATGTGAAGCATATCTGTGTGCGCTTTATTCAATGAATATGTGAAGCATATCTGTGTGCGCATTATTCAAAGAATATGTGAAGCATATCTGTCTGCGCTTTATTCAATGAATATGTGAAGCATATCTGTCTGCGCATTATTCAATGAATATGTGAACCATATCTGTGTGCGCATTATTCAATGAATATGTGAAGCATATCTGTCTGCGCTTTATTCAATGAATATGTGAAGCATATCTGTCTGCGCTTTATTCAATGAATATGTGAAGCATATCTGTCTGCGCATTATCCAATGAATATGTGAACCATATCTGTCTGCGCTTTATTCAATGAATATGTGAAGCATATCTGTCTGCGCATTATCCAATGAATATGTGAACCATATCTGTGTGCGCATTATTCAATGAATATGTGAAGCATATCTGTCTGCGCTTTATTCAATGAATATGTGAAGCATATCTGTCTGCGCTTTATTCAATGAATATGTGAAGCATATCTGTCTGCGCATTATCCAATGAATATGTGAACCATATCTGTCTGCGCTTTATTCAATGAATATGTGAAGCATATCTGTCTGCGCTTTATTCAATGAATATGTGAAGCATATCTGTCTGCGCTTTATTCAATGAATATGTGAAGCATATCTGTCTGCGCATTATCCAATGAATATGTGAACCATATCTGTCTGCGCTTTATTCAATGAATATGTGAAGCATATCTGTCTGCGCATTATCCAATGAATATGTGAACCATATCTGTGTGCGCATTATTCAATGAATATGTGTAGCATATCTGTCTGCGCATTATTCAATGAACATGTGAATCATATCTGTGCGCGCTTTATTCAATGAATATGTGAGACATATCCGTGTGCTCTTTATCCAATACTCACGTGAGGCATATATATTGGTCATATCCGCACAGGTTCTGTTTTTTCTTATTTCTTTCTCGAACCATTGCAGACTGATGAAAACAAACAAAAATCTTAAAAGAAATCTCGACGAATATCAACTCAGGCAAAGAATTAATTTTAAACGGAAGTTTAATATTTTTTCTTTTGAAATTTTTCCCTTCAATTTGTTTTAATTCACTCGTTCTGAAATTTTATAACGACCACAAGCGACTCTACTTACAAATCATCGAATTAATTGATTTTCATACGAGTACGTGAAATGCCTCAGGAGGGTGACACGGGCATCTGCAGAACCCTCGTTCAAATTCTATGATTTATTCTGCATTAATATATATTTATACACATTTATCAGTCTACCATACCTTGCTTTGAATATTGCTACATCTGGTCTGTTGCTCCTGCTATATATTTAGAAATTCTTGATAAAATGCAAAAAAGAATCTGCTATGTTATTGGTTCTGACCTGGCATCTCGGCTTCAGCCAGTTTCCCACCATCTTAACGTAGCTTCTCTGTATATTTTCTATAAATACGTTTATGGTAATTGTTCTGATGAACTTCTATTGCAGCTAGATTTTATGAATTTCAGTGCAGTATTAGACTGGCGGCGAGGTCTCATCATTTAACAGTTGAAATGGTTACATGGAACCGCAAGTTCTATGCTACCAGTTTCTTCTCCCGCACATTACTACTGTCTTCTTAATGTCTATTCTTTTATTGTCTTCTCTCCTTAACAGTACATTTTTCTCATCTTCTCTAACTATCAGTACCTCCTGGCATCTTACTGGCATTATTGAAAGAATTATATATATATATATATATATATATATATATATATATATATATATATATATATATATATATATAAATATAAATGAGAGAAAGATAATTATTATAATCTCTTATAATAGAAGAATAAAATACAATTATTATAATCTCTTTAATAATAATATTATAATAATCTCTTATAATATATATATATATATATATATATATATATATATATATATATATATATATATATCCATGTATGATGAGAACGAATAGAGTAAAATTCAACATTCATAACATTTAATTTAAAAGAGGGTTCAATACAGGGTAAATTTACAATCGCCTGATGGGGTGCATTGATAAACACGACTGCAATCGTGTAGATGTTTTTACATGTTTTTTTTTATATCCTTAAATAAATTATATATATATTTCTCAATGATATTATTACCCCATATCTCCCTACTAACTATAGCATTCAATCTACCCATGAATTCCTCCAAATACTTAAAAGCACAAAATTAAAAACAAACCACGGCATTCTTTCGTCACTTGACGTAGAAAATTTATTTATTAATGTCCCGTCTCCGAAACTATTGATATTATCATTAATTCGGTGTATAAAAATAATTTAATTCCACCTCCATCAATCCAACCCAATATTTTAAGAAAACTACTGCTTGCTTGCACCACTAGAGTACCTTTTTATAGCCAAAATGATACTATTTACACACAAACTGATGGAGTAAGTATGGGAAACCCTCTCAGGCCGTGCTTCTCCAATTATTATATGTCCTATGTTGAAAACAAGGTTTTTACTAAAGTTATTAAACCTAAAATATATGTTCGTTATGTTGACGATATTTTTATTTTGGCTGAAAATAAGAAAGAAATAGAAAATCTGAAAACTACATTTCAACAAAATTATGTCCTAAATTTTACTTATGAACTTAGTGAAAAAAATAAACTTCCTTTCTTAGATGTTCTCGTCGATTTTATAATAATACTTTTAAAACTTCTGTTTATAAAAAACAACTAGTAAAGACACTTGTCATCTTAATTTCTCTAGCGAATGCCCTCTTCGATATAAAATATAAAATAGGTGTTATTAAGAATTTCCTCACGCGAGTGCATGAGAACTCATCCTCTCGCACGCTTTTCTTTAATGAATTAAAAAATATAAAGCAAACGCTGATTAATAACGGGTTTCCTAATCAATTGTTCAATTTCCACATTAGGCGTTTCTTGTCTAAAGTAACTAATAGCTTGGGGCGCGTTTTGTAGATCCCCCCTTGTGAGGAAGCGGTATTTTGGTGGATGGTGGATCGAATGTTGACGGACGAGTTCTTTTGGTGAATGTAGGGCAAATATAATTTACGAATTCAAATGCCCATTAAGGAATTGTATTCCTCAAGAATCAACTTTCGTAAATAATTATATAGTCCACACTACAAATTGTTTAACACGCAGATTAACTCTACACCTTTATGACAATAGCTCAATTAGATCTCATTTAAATATTCATGGAGACCTACCGGACATTAATCGGAACATACTTGTCGACAACACTAATATAATAGCATCATCTACATGCAAAAAAGGCTAAAAATAATGGAAGCCTTATTAATAAAAACAAACAAACCAACACTTAATAATATTAAATTTGAACATGGACATAATATCTTGACCGTGTTTTGAAAAAAAAAAAAAAAAAAAAATTTTATAAAACATACATACAACAAACTATTTCTTATTTTAACAGTTAAAATATTTAATCCTTGAAAATGGCTAAATGTATAGCTCGGATAAAAAGAACATTCGGACAGTTTTTATATAATTTATCATCCGAAAAGAAAAACATTATTAGATCGCATGAGAAATTGTATAAAAAAACTAAATGAAAGCACCTTGTCAGTCGTTTTTAATGAAATGTGCACGAAAGAAGGATTGCTGCCTAAATACACAAATATATATATATATATATATATATATATATATATATATATATATATATATATATATATATATATATATATATATATATATATATATATATATATATATATATATATATTTAAAGATGTTTTTGAAGGTACAAAATTTTATGACAGCAATAAACGTATGAAGCTTGATATTACTAGACATATTAAAAACGGGCGAAGCACCCGGTTTCGCTCCCGCTCATCAGGCTTTCAACGGGAGATTTAAT
Source organism: Acanthosepion esculentum (assembly GCA_964036315.1). Taxonomy (NCBI): domain Eukaryota; kingdom Metazoa; phylum Mollusca; class Cephalopoda; order Sepiida; family Sepiidae; genus Acanthosepion; species Acanthosepion esculentum. Next base: position 5,313,782 of record OZ038493.1, read on the forward strand.
TTAAATTGAATTTTATTTAAGTTTCCACATATCCTCCATCATTAGCAATACAAAGGGTAATACGATTTTGCTGTTCACGGAAAACATTTGCCAACTGATTTACAATAATGCCTGAAATCACATTAGTTATTTTAGCTAGACTTAAAACTAGGTACATTAAACTTTATAACATTTTTTACAGATTATTTCTATCGCAAATACAAATAAACTTATATACATTTTTTAAATGCACACTACCTTCATGGGCACCCTGTATATACATACATACATATATATACACACACATACACACACACACACACACACACACACATATATATATATATATATATATATATATATATATGTATATATATATATATATATATATGTATATATATATATGTATATATATATATGTATATATATATATATATATATATGTATATGTATATATATATATATGTATATATATATATATATGTATATATATATATATTATATTTTTATAATTCCTATCATTTAGTTAGTTATGAACATGACTATGACACTCGCACAAAACAGATAATTTGTTTTTCCATGAGTCCCCAACAATGAAATCAATCCCATATATATATGTGTGTGTGTGTGTGTGTGTGTGTGTGTGTGTGTGTGTATGTGTAACCTTTTCGTGTTCCTATCGCCTAAGCAGTCATTTAGATAGGAAAAAACTTAATAATCGCTTACCTACACTATTTCTATCGTGACAAAGAATGTTTCTCTCGTGCCTTTCCCTGGAGACCTCATGCGACGTGAACGGAAGAAAGCCACAACTTAAATACGAACTCTCTTTGACGCTACCATTTTCTCTGCAGATCACCATTCCATCACCTCACACGTGCCGGAACGAGCGTGCGCACGCGCACACACACGCCGGTAAACACACGGAAACACACGCACTAAACTATATATAGGTTTTTATTTCATCCGTTGACATGTATAATGAAATGAAATCGGTAATATAACGCAATAAAAGCAAATAAATGTAACGTAAGAATTTTAATAGGATTTGTTAGACTAAATGCAATTTTGCACCTTTATAGCTAAACTTTTTTTCATAAATTTTTGAATCGAGGCTAAAATTGATATTCGTTCATTATTACCCCTGGCAGTAACAAATTAAAATTGGGAAAGTGAAGATTGGTCTATCGGAAGAATTGGCTAACTAGATTTTTGCCCTGGCCAATAGACGTTGTCGACTGGGGTCTTAAGTTTGTTGTTGCTGCCTCAATACTCTTTCTTTATTTCTTATTCCTGTTCTTCTTCGTTCTTTCTTTCTTCTCTTTTGTGCCGTTCTCTTCGTCTACTTCGTTGATGGCAACGTTTTCTTCATCGCAACTTTCATTTCTTCTTCTTATTCTTCGTTTTCGTTTTTTTTGCCTACTCTCCTTCTTCTTCAGCACATTTTTTGCTTCTTTTCTATAATATTTCTGTTAATTTTCTCTTTTTCCTTATCCCTTTCCATTAGTTTATAAATGCTTTCCTTTTCGTCTTTTTCTTCCTGTAATTCTTTGTGTTTCTTGCTAACGTTGACGTCTTCTTCACCATCTCCATTTTATTATTCTGCTTTGTTGTTATTGTCTTTTTCATTTTCTTTACCACATTCTTTTCCTTTCTCTTCGCCATTAGCTTTCTTCTTCTTCTTCCTCTACTTCTTCTTCTTCTTCTTCTTCTTCTTCTTCTTCTTCTTCTTCTTCTTCTTCTTCTTCTTCTTCTTCTTCTTCTTCTTCTTCCTCCTCTCCGTCTTCTTCTTCTTCTTCTTCTTCTTCTTCTTCTTCTTCTTCGTTTTCCTCTTCTTCTTCTTCTTCTTCTTCTTCTTCTTCTTCTTCTTCTTCTTCTTCTTCTTCTTCTTCTTCTTCTTCTTCTTCATTTCACCATATTTTGTCATCATTATTGCCTCCTTCTTTTTCTTCTTTTGCAACTTACGCTTTTTTTGTTCTTTGTCATCTTCGTACATTTTCCATTTAGCTACCTTGTTGCTTTCTTCTTCTTCTTCTTCTTCTTCTTCTTCTTCTTCTTCTTCTTCTTCTTCTTCTTCTTCTTCTCTGTCCCTTTGATAAACGTTTTTTGAGGCCGTGGTAATTTTGTTAAATATTGCTCAGTATTATAATATTTTTTGTAATGTCGTTTGCTTGATTTCAATGTTTTCCTGAATTTCCAATTCTTCCACACTGTTTTCAAAGATATTCGGGACTATTCCAAGTCTGCCAGTAATGATGGGAAACACTATCACTATCACGTTTCAAAAAGTCTTCGAATCTCCTTCAAGGATGTAATATTTGACCAGTCTTCCACTTTCTTTCAGTTTCACTCCTTGATCGCGTAGAAACATCGACCGATATATTTTCTTGTTTACGATTAGTAGATTTGGTTTTCAGAAAACGATTGTAGAGTTCCAGCTGAATTTTGAAATCTCAGACTTTTCTGGCATTTTCTTCTCGAAGACAGACATCAAATTGATGCCTGAGCTGTGGATGGATTGGCTCGGATAAATCCGAATCACTTTCTCTCAGAGTTTAAACATTGGTCTTTCGTTTCGTGATTTAACTGTCATTTTTGGACAGGTTAATGTCATCAGGTCAAAACAGCATTTATTAATTCAAAATTGAAAACGTATACAAACCTGGCTACGTGCAAGACAGCCTTGAACATCTTAAGCAAGAAAAAAACATGATATACTTATATATATATATATATATATATATATATATATATATATATATATATATATATATATATGCAAGACTCTTCGGTAAATCGAATCGAGCTCTCTCAGTCACTGTTCATCTAAATATAAATACGCTTAAATTCACCTTCTTCTCTGCCGTGCGCCAACGGCTTCAGGGTAAAATTTCCGACTGACGCGAATTCAACCGGTTTTCGATTCTAGCCAGAGGCAATCGGACGTCTAGCCACACTGATGAGCTGTGATACAGCGAAACAGTCTGTCTGTGGATGACAATATATATGTATATTGTGTATACTTAGGCAGCAATTTTTAATTGACGCATGTTTCATTAAATAATATAGACAAGTTTTGACTATTTAAATAAAACTATACAAAATAAACTACGAAATCACCACGAATATTCTGAAATGCCTATAATTGATAACAGAAGCTGTTGGTTTATACCAACGGCTTCCCATACTTAATACTTCTCGTTTTCACTCTCGCGTAGTCATGTGTGACGTCACGAGCAGCGACGCGATTTTCGCTTCCGCCCCTCGTATACACGAGAAAGTCGTTGCTTTGAAATTTTTCATGCAACAAAAACAGACTATCATTACTGTTTCGTCCGTGTACTGTTTGATATATTGAAATGTAATTGTCATCTTCGATAATGGCTTATGTAATCCGAAAGCTTAGATTGGATTTAAACATATATCAATATGGTGATTTTCTTTCGTCTTTCAATGATAATGTTATTAAGCTTATCAGACAATATGAAAAGAACTTACTTAAAATAAATAGACAAAACTTGTCTATATTATTTAATGAAATATACATCAATATATATATATATATATATATATATATATATATATATATATACATATATATATATATATATATATATATATATATATATATATATATATATATTAAATAATGTTTTAGTGCAGCCTGTTCTATGTTCAATTTCCTTAGTAAATTTATGGTAAGTGAAACATTCACTGAGATATTTCAAATTATTATTTTTTATTAATTCCACATTAATTTCAGTTCAAGATCCTAGTTTCTCTTTTGGAAAGGTTTATATCGAATCCCAGTTCTTGAGACTTTAGTCAAGAATGGTTAAATGCTACGAATGTATATAAAATGAATAATTTAGGCTGAAAAGTTTCGGATCAACCTTTTTTAATGGCATACAGGATTTGGCTGAAAAGTCAACGACAATCAGGCAAAATACTTCTATGAGTGAATAATGGTGCTATGAATTTAAGCCTGTCTTAGTCATCTTGGATTTCCGAAAATGGATCGTCTCTAATACAAAATGGTGATAATGTTATGTAAAATAGTGTCGTACTGTTGAAAAAAATAACAGGCAATCTCCATTATAATATACATTAAATAAAAACTTGAACTTAAGATAAAATTGTTCAGTGAAATAAAAATTAAAATAAATTTATTGTGTAAAGGTATGTTCTAACTGGAAATGAAATACACCAACGCAATAATAGAGAAAAGTTTTATTTTTATTCATCAAAAATAGCGACAATGAATAGAAAAATATTACGTTAGCTAAACTCATAATTATAGGACAGAAAGAGCAATAATAATAATAATAATAATATATATATATATATATATATATATATATATATATATATATATATATATATGTATATATATATATATATATATATATATATATATATATATATATATATATATATATATATATATACTTCCTCCGATGAGCGTCGCAAAACTTTTTCCAATTTGTCATATTATTTTCTCAGTACTGTTTCTTTATATATAAAATTATATATAGTAATGTCATATATATATATATATATATATATATATATATATATATATATATAAATATATTTTCAATTGAGCACTGTTGAACGACAAGCTAATTCTAAAAACAACGGTCTACTGCGTAAATGCGAAGCTCTTCAGTAAAATGATTGGAACACTTTGGCTGCTTGGCGTTTATTTACGTTTGTAAAAACAATACGCTAGATTTGTCTGATTCCTTCTGTCGAGTGAAGATGGCCCTGACTGACACCAAATCGGTTGGGTTTCGATCCGGGCTTGAAGCATTCGGTTGTCTAGTCGCACTGAGGAGCTGTGATATAACGAAACAGTATTGTCTGTGAATGACATATATATATATATATATATATATATATATATATATATATATATATATATATATAATCAACAAACATTGTTAATTACCTGAAGAGACGTTTTATTTAAACCATCGCCCCCTCTCGAAGATGTAACGCCTGGTGCGGATGGACTACCTTGATCTCAAACCTGTAATTTATGCCTTCCCTTCAATAAGTATCTTTCTATCACATCCTCTCTCTCTCAGAAAGATACTTTCTTTCATTATTTGTCTTTTAAATGCTTGTTTACGCCAGTCCTCTCTTATATCTTTCATTGAAGATCAAATAAAAGCAAATCTCCTCAATATCAGAATATATTTTCTCGGTATAGATTTTCTTAATGCTCTCATCTCTTGCTAATACGCACGCATACACGTTTTCACTAATCATACAACACCGTCTAATTAAGGATTGGTGTTAACAGGGTTATATAATTGATTAAAAATTGTTCCGGCCGGATATTATTTATTGGACAATTCTTAACCCAGCCCGTATCATTTCCGTGCGTAATAGCCCGCTTCGCTGACCGCATGTGGCCGCCAGCCAACAGCGAAATGTGGGTGATGGACGATACTCGGCTATGGCTATCGGGTTTCTCCGTGGTGGATAGACAACACCGATCTTTCCTGTAAAGCCGGGCCGGTCGCCTGTCGAAGATAGCTACAAGCTGATCGATGGAAGGAGAGGCCTCTCATGTCGTCCAGCAGCGAACAGGTGCTTGGTTCATGGTTAGTTCTTCAAATGCTTCTGAAAGTGCATAAGTGAGAATAGATCAATGGACTGAAATCCTTAAGGTTAAACTCGTTCTTCTTTAAATTTTAATTGAGATTGCAATTGATTTGTTATCTTCTTTTGTTATCTTGTTATTTTTATATTGTAATAGTTTTGTCATAATTTCTAAAATCCTATCAATTTCAAGATAACTACTTTGATAGATTTATAGGCACCGAAATATAGCAATCAGCTCTGAGTAAGGTTACGTTGTTTCTTTTAATCGAATTCACCCTAAGCAAGGCAGTAAAGCCACTAAGACAGAAGGAATTATTTGTTGTGGAGAAATTAGAAACAGAAACACTACTAAGAAGTGAGGACAACAGAAGTTTAACCAGCGAGACATTAGATATCGACTGGCATTGCATTTAAATTTTTGAAGATTAAAGTTAACTTAAAAACATGGAACCGGAAGAAAGTTCGACAAGCGAGAGAAGAAAATATTAGCATAGAACTTACGGCCGTATCTAGCTAACTCAACTCTAAATGGATGAGACCTCGTTGCCAGTCTAGTACTGTGCTTAAATTCAAAAAAGTGTAAGTACCATAGCGGAGACATTTATTCGAAGAATTATAATGAAAGCATTTATAGAAGAGAAGCATAAAGAAGCAATTTTACGGCGGTGGGAAAGTGACTGAAGCTGGGATACCAGGTCAGAACCAGTGATATTGCTCTTTGGATTTTATCACGGACCTCTAAATATATAGCTCGATGAACGGGCCATATGTGGCAGCAATATTCTAAACATGGATGGAAGATAGACTTGTGTACGATAGATTATGGCGAGAAGGTGCAACGAATCACTCCGGAGATTAGTATTATCCATGCTGATGGAAAGCAGAAAGGAATCTCTCAGATCATTAATTGAGAGCAATTTTGTTTTGGGTGGGGGCGTCAAAATAAAGAAGCCATTCTTTGTTCCACTTATCAACAAACGGAACGCCATTTTTTAAAATCAGCAGGCGTTTTTCCCGTATCGACTTGATCAGACTTATTATCGAGGCAGGAGTTATGTCATCAGCATAGATTCCCAGTTGAGAGCGGATGCCTCCGGAATAGCTGTTAATGAAAATTAAAAACAAAGTACAACCAAGGATAGAGTTTAATTCAATGACGTTTGTTGTAACTAAACCAGTCAGGTGAACCGGAAGTGCTCCTGATTCCATTTGGCGCGGCACTTCCGGAATTGGGTTCCGCCATCTTGTTTGAACACAAGTATAAACAAAGTGGAGTATGCGTGTGGGGAGAGTTGGCCAGACGACTAGTCCAGCAAGTTACCACGGATCTCTATCTATAAAAGCAGGATGTGTGTGTGTGTGTGTGTATGTGTATGTGTGTATGTTTGTGTGTGTGTGTGTGTGTGTGTGTGTGTGTGTGTGTGTGTGTGTGTGTGTGTGTGTGTGTGTGTGTGTGTGTGTGTGTGTGTGTAACGAATGCACGGCCGCAATTTTCGACGGATTTGCACCAACATTTACATGCACATGCTTCAAGTTAGTGAAAAGGCCAAGACCGACTTTCCATTTCCCAACTCCCATCGATAGTGGATATAATCGATTTTTTCATGCTTCTACGGCAGTTTTCATGTAGTTTGCGGCCATTTTCTACTGGCCAGAGTGAGAGCCTATAGCTGGCTGCCACGAATAGGCTGGAAGATTCTATTGGCCAGCGTGAGAGCCAACAGCTGACTGACACGAATGTTAACTAGCATGCTAGCATGCAAAAAAAAATCGATAGCTGCATTCGTCACAAGTGGGGAAAATTTAAATCTGCATGGCACTTTACTCCAATTGGCTCATCCGATTGCTTAAACTCAACGTTGATTCTGATTCCGCAGAACTGTGTTGGGTGTGAAAAGGTATTTGTTGTTAACATTCTTATTTCATTCGGTTTTTCCAGTTACGAGTCCTTTTTTAAAGCTGATCGTTTTGTGTTTATTTTGTTTAGTTCTTTTTTTCGTAACAGATTTAATGTTTAGTATAGAGCTTAGAAAAAATTCGCAGTGTGAGATAGGCAAGAAGTAAGGCATGTAGCAACATCAGCACGGCAAAGGGCACTCCGTTAAAGACAAGGAAGGGCAAAAATATTTTAAGTCAAGTGCTAGCGATTGCTGTATGTGTTCAATGTGAGTTCAATACCCGGTTAAGGCAGTGGAGAACTTGGAGAGGTGAATTAACAGGAGAGAACTGATAACTGACATCCATTGAAAACATAATACGTGGAACTAGAACATTCTACCACAGTGAGCGAAATAAAGGGTTCAGTTCGACATTCCAACGGCTGACACGTTGTAATAAATAAGGCGACGAAGATGAGGACAATCGTCTGAATTATGTAAATGTTGTACTTTCAGTGTTAACCCACACACCATAATTTCTACTAAGACGTGACTAACACAATCACAGCACCAGCACTGTTACCCTTCCTGGCCAAAGTCAGCGGCGCACTAACATTGTTGCTTTCTGACTAACAGTCCATCACTATTGCCGGCCCGACATCGCAGCTTCGAATAGCACCGCCTATTTGGCTTTTCCCGTTGAATGACGAATGGAGTCTCGTGACACAGAGCGCGTCCGTCACCAGGAAAGTAAATCCGGCACTAAGGTCAGTTTTTGAAAGGTTGGGAATCGAAATTTGATTGGCACGTGTAAGGATGCAAGAGGTTTGCGGGGAGGGGACTGAAGGGGAATATGGATAAAGATAAAGACATAAGGGGAGGAGGAAGAGAGAGAGAGAGAGAGAGAGAGAGAGAGAAAGAGAGAGGTGGAAGACCGGAAAACGAATGAGGAATTCGAAGGTTAAAAGAAACACGAAAGAAGGAAAATAGATTGAAATATTGGAAATAAATAAGAAATAAACATTGTAAGCAGGAGGAAGGAAATCAAAAGACAGGATATAACGATTAAATAAAGAATAATTACTACATATGTCCGAGAGTTACATTTAGTGTATGAAGTTTATACGCAAATAATAATAATAATGATAATAATAATAATAATAATAATAATAATTTATCCTTGCTGCACAGGACGAATGCTTGTTAACTAGGAATTATCAAGCACATATACTAAAATACTGTGTTAGCCCAAAATGCAGATTCTGTGATAAATATCCAGAAACCATTGATCATCTTGTATCAGGTTGCACGATATTGGCACCCACTGAATATAAAACCCGGCATGATAGAGTGGGCCAATATATGCACTCGAAAATTTGCAACTTCTACGAGAAGGAAACTGAAGGAAACTGGTACGAACACCACCCTGACCCGGTTACGGAGATAGGACCTGTTACAATTCTATGGAACTACACAATACACACTGACAGAACAATCAAAGCCAACCGCCCAGACATTGTTATTAAAGACCACAAACAAAATAAGTGCCTCCTTATTGATATGGCAGTCCCTGCAGACTGCAATGTATCTTTGAAGATATTCGAAAACTGTCAAAATACAAGGACCTTGAAATAGAAATCTCAAAAATGTGGCACATGGGAACATCAACAATCCCTGCTGTAGTTGGAGCCCTTGGATTGGTTGGAAAAGATTCCAGTAGACTAATTGAAGGGATCCCTGGAAGTCCATGCCTCAAAGAGATACAAAAAATTATTCTAACAAGTACAGCCCACACTTTACGAAGGGCCTTATCTATGTAATTATTATTATTATTTTTTTTTGCAGTGGAAAGTGTCATGATGCCATTTCTAACCTTATGTCCCTGGGCGGGACCCGGAAAGAAATGTGTAAACACCTGATATCAAAGAAAATAATAATAATAATAATAATAATAATAATAATAATAATAAACTCTCCCTATATACACTATTTACATTATTCGAACTATTACAACGTTTCAGCCGTTGTACGCTCCGGTCTTCTTCAGGCAGTTGGAATGTCGAACTGAACCCTTTATTTCGCTCACTGGGGTAGACTGTTCTAGTTCCACGTGCAATGTTTAATGGATGTCAGTTATCAGTTATCTCCTGGTAATTCCCCTATCCAAATTCTCCACGAGTTCTCCGAAAGACTGTGAGTTCAATACCACAACACTCTTTGGGTCCTGACCTGTCACTGGATCTAACTAACACCTTTATCCACTGTGCCATATGTACTTGAGGACATTTGTGTATGAGTTTCTGGATATTATAAACCTAATGTCTTCAGCAACCATTTTTTATCAGTGCTCATGTCGCAATTTTTGCTATTATCATTGTATGTTTTTACCAGAGCTCATATTGCAATTTTTGTTGTTATTATCGCTTTTCTCTGGCCCTCCTTATTACTGGTTCCCATATTGCATTCATATAGTCTCTACCGTCGTATGGGTGTCTTTTCTGTTCAGTTTTTCTGTTCATATCTCGTATGAGACAACAATCCTGAACTGCAGACGTTCCACACAGAAGATTTGTTTCGTGTGGTAAAGGCTTGTGTAGAACCAGCCACATTTTTTGACGAGACCTGGTGCACCGTGGGCCACAAGTTCTCAAAACGACCCTCCGCAGGTTTTGAATTCAGAGTTCTCCTTCTCCTAGACCAGTTGCCATCCAAGGCTACAAAACCCAGTCTGTCCTGCTATTTACCCATTGTTGGGGGTGGGGAGAAGATGATTCGTACCCTTTTCAAGGGTATTAGCACGTAAGTGAATGAATGGATTCGAATGGAATTCGAACTCGGCTCTCCGATTCCTCAATCCGAGCCGTTATCCACTACTCCATCATGTTGCAAATGTAACAACAGTTATGAAACAAAGATAGGACGAAATTATTAGCTTTGTTTCATAAATTTTGTCACATTTTATGTATAAACAAAGGTACAAATGTTATAAATATTATGTGGCAAAGGTACCAGTAATTACAAGTTATGTCTTCTTATAACCATTTCACTCTAAACAAGGTAATAAAGCCACTAAGACTAAAGTGGGTTACCGATTGTGAGAGAATATTAGAAAAAGAATACAATATTAAGGCGAGGAAAATATAATAGAAGAGGAATTAAGACGACATCGAATTAAAATTTTTGAAGATAAAATTTGTCTGGAAAGCAAAAAGCCAGAAGAGAGATCTACAAGCAAGAAGGGAGATAGAAGAAACGCTTAGCATAGAACTTGCGGTTACATTTAGCCATTTCAACCGCCAAATGATGAAACTTTGCCGCCATTCTAGTATTCATAAAGTCTAGATACAAAAGAGGAATGATACGCAGAACAATTACCAAAAAAGTATTTTATTTACTAGTCATTTGTTTACGTTAAGATACGCTTCGAGCAGATATGAAGGTTCGAGCGAAATCATGGGAAATTTGTAGTTTAAAAGCAGTAATTCGACCTTGCTTTCATAGCTAGACCGGTATAGTGGATCAGGCTATATGGAGGTTCTGTCTAGGATACGGGTTCGATTCCTGTCGGGGGACACATATTTTCTATGATGTTTCTCATGTCTGTTAATACTGTTTATTATAAACAGAACATTTACTTAAATAATTTTGTCTATTTAAATAACGTAATATATATATTGATATATTGAACAGGTTAAGATTTTAGTGATCTGGGAAGCATGCTTTTGGGAGTCGGTTCCACAGAGTAGCGGTTGGTGGGAAGAGGCTGCTCAAGTGGAATTTACATCTCACCAATGGAATACGAAGGGAATGAGGGTGTTTGGCTACAATGTGAGTAGCCTTGAGGGTCATAGCCGTGATGGGTCGAACTAGTCAAACGAAGGAATGTATTTCATCTGAACATTTTCCATGGAAATAGCGATAGAGCAGCGAGAGGCTTGTGACGTTTCGTCTATGGGAAAGGGATTTTAGGTTAAAAATAAATCATCACCCACAAGGATACGGCGTCTATCGATCCTGGAAAGTGAAGATGGGGCAGCTCTTGCCCATATATGACAGCAGTACTCCATTTTCGGCCTGATCTAACTCCTGTAAAGGTAGCGGATAGTAGGAGGAATCAAATACTTACTGGGGAAGGTACAAAGACCCGGCAATCTTTCCAGCATCTTTATCGACGGATCCACTTGGGCTCTGGGTTGAGTTTAAATCCCAAGCCGCGCTCAAGCTACAGGGCCTCCCCGTGATCGGTGAAAATTCAGAGTCTGCTCACTAATGATAGAACATCACTAGTCTGGTTTTCGACGCATTGAATGTGACCGGCCAGTTTTTTCCCTCACTGAGTTGGTCAGAGGAAATATCAGCTGCCAAGCCCTGGTCATCTAGAGTTTTGTAGGTCTACCCATTTACCGTTGTATCATCAACATAGGTATTCAAAAATGACACATAGTTGATCTCTTAGGCCTCGGAGGACTGTACGTTAACAAATACCTTCATGGAAGTACTTTACAATTGAGATGCCTCATCCAGAGATTCCATAGCTAAAGAACTTGTGCAGTAACCATTTATGCCATACATTGCCAAAAACCTTTAATAAATATCTATGCCACCGTCCTTAAGATGTATTTGTTTTCTAGTGACTAACTGGCACTGTGAGTAATGGCAGTTAGCATATCAGCAGTGGACGGAGCCGATAGGAACCAGTGCTGTTTGTCGCTTAATAGGTTGTCACTATTGAGGTAATCAACAACTACCTTGTTGATTGTAGCTTCAAAAATTTGCTAATGACACTGATGAGTCTGATGAATCAATACTGTGACAAATTCAGCGCATTCTTGAAAGCAAGGCATACATTTGACACTCTCCATAGACAGATTTCTCCTTCAAGTAGCGGTTAAATAATTTCGCTAAGATTGGAGATGTCTCTGGCTTAATATTCTTCAGGAAAATCATTCAGATTTTATCTGGATTAGTAGTCTTTTTAGGGTCAAGACTTTTGAAAGGTCTTGAGACATCCCGGGTTGTAATAAAAATATTACTGAGATAATCGTCGAAGGGAGTACCCTTTGTCAGCTAACGTTGAGTTAGAGGCAAAGATCGTAGAGTGGGAAACCCATTAGGATCGTACAGGCACCATATGTACTTCAGTCGTAGCATTAGTGGTGTGTCTAGGACAGAATAGCGTGATGGAGTTTATCCTTCTTCAGGCTGGTTTTGAAATCAGTATTTTCCTTCTAGACTGGTTGCCGTCTCAAAGCCCAGCGTGAACCGCTATTTAAACCCTAGCTAGAAGAAAGTAGGTTCATGTCATTTGCACGGGCATTAGCCTGATGTGAAATAGAATAGACCAGAATTTGAACTCGGCGCGCTAACTTCATTTTCTGCATCGATAACATTTACACCATCCACACCTCCCTCTGGCTTATGGAGAATCCTTCAAATGGGGCAGTATTTGAGTGCTTAGCCTTTCGTAATTCGAGGCTGGCGCAACATAATCTTCCTACTCCTATCCCTCAATTTCACATAAATATTTTTGCATATTTCACACAGCCTTCTGCAATCATTAATCAAGTTCAGGTAAATTCATTGATTTCATTTTTACAGGTTATCAACCCTTTGTGGATTATTTGAAGCAGAGACATATTTTTCGGATTGTAAGAATAACCATTAATCATTTTTTGAGAATGTTTTTTCCAGGTACACTTTAACCCAGAGCTCAGGGCAGATGGATTCATGCCTTTCCCAAACAAATTTGTGTGTAAGTGAATGTAATGAACCCGAGCTCAGGTAAAAGCTAAATGTTGATTTCCATGACACTGCTTTCACTTGCAAGAATGGCGCAAGACAATCTTTTTGTATATTAAGTGGCCTTGTACTGTACTAAACTAATCTGGGTAAATATCACGAAATCGTTTACTGAAATCTGATTTTCAGGTTCTTCATATTTTTAATCAGCACAGGGGCGTCGGTTGGGGTAAGGGAGAAGTGGGTGTGTGGGTTAATGCGCTTCTGGTGAGATATGATACTGATATCAAATGGGCATCCACCGGCCAGTCGCTAGCCAAATATCGTGGTCAGAATCATTTAATTACAAACCACAGACGCTGATGTCATCGCAATGATCAATTCCGGGGTATGATTTCAAATAGCGATAAAATATAGAGAAGGCAAAAAAGCAATGGAACCAAGGAAAAAAGAAAAGAGAGCGAATATCAAAATCAGATGGAAAGGTCGAAATAGAAGTCCCAGTTTATCAGTCGGGGAAAATTATTACCATTATTATTATTATTGTTGTTAATAATAATAATAATAATAATAATAATAATAATAATATTAATAATGATAATAAGTAGAAGAAGAAGAAGAAGATGAAGAAGAAGAGGAAGAATAATAATTCAATTTTTCTTGTTCTTTAGTTTCTTAATTAGTTAGCACATCCGTTACGCCCTGCCAAAACCTCATAAAGAGTTAACTCCTGTTTTGATGGTAAGAATTTATATATATATATATATATATATATATATATATATATATATATATATATATATATATATATATATAGAGAGAGAGAGAGAGAGAGAGAGAGAGAGAGAGGTTCACCCTGTACAAGGACCGGGAGCCAATCGAGATAGAGGATTACATTATGGGGTACTTTATACAGAGAGGAGGGGAAGATAACGGTTAACTCTAGATTTAAACAATTTAAGATTGTAGTGATCCGGAAAACATCCTCACGGGAGTCGGTTCCGCAGAGCGCGATAACTTCATTTTCTGCATCGATAACATTTACACCATCCACACCACATATTTTCTATGAAGTTTCTCATGTCTGTTAATACAGACATGAGAAACTTCTTCGGAGGAAGAAGCCGTTTGTGTGGAACTTACTTCTCCTCGATAGAATGTAAATGGCACGGTGGGCCCTAGCCGAGAAGGTTAGACATGGTGGAAACAAGGAATGTAGTTCGTCCGAACACTTTCTATGGAAGTAGCGATAGAGAAATGACAGATTCGTCACATACCGCCTGTGAGAGAAAGTTTGGAGGGTGGAAAATAATTCGTCACCCAAAAGGATACGGAGACGTTTTTGAAATGTATCGAGAGTGGAAAGTGAGGACAGGAAGACCTACTGCCTAAATATGACAACAGGGCGCCATTTTGGGTCTGACGTTGTTTGATTGCATTTAAATAAGTAAGTAAATAAAGAAAGAAAGAAAGATAGAAAAAAGAAAAAAGAAGGAACGAAAGAAAGAAAGAAAGAAAGACATGGGAATAAGAACAATGAACTAAAGAAAGAAAGAGAGAAAGAAAGAAAAAAGAAAGAAAGAAATGAGAATAATGACAATGAACCAAATAAAAGAAAGAAAGAAAGAAAGAAAGATAGAAAAAAGAAAAAAGAAGGAAAGAAAGAAAGAAAGAAAGAAAGAGAGGAAAAAGGAAAGAAAGAAAGAAATGGGAATAATGACAATGAACCAAATAAAATAAATAAAAAAAGAAAAAAAGAAAGAAAGAAAAAGGAGCCGATAATTCTCTCCCATTGTTTATAGTCTGCTTCAGTGAAATGAAAAAAATTGCCAAAGTTTAAATTGTACCCTCTTACTTCTTAAAAAAAACGACTTACGTTCATACTTATTATTTCTATTGCAATATTGCGTTAAAGTTGTTAATCTCAAATATTTAATGATGCAGTATGGGGATTTCTACAGATATTTTACTGTTGTGAAACTCGCAAAGAGCTTATTCAGTTATTAAGTTGAGAGTTAAGAATTAGCATTCATGAGATAATAAAAATAGCACAACAGTTAAATACTCACAGGTATTTCTGGTAATTACTACTACTACTACTACTACTACTACTACTACTACTACTATTACTACTACTACTACTACTACTGCTGCCTCTGCAGCTGTTCTTATTGTTGCTGTTGTCGTTGTTCCTCCATCCCTCCATCAGTTAACCTGTACGTTACACCCTGCCAATACCAAATAAATAATAGACTATTCTGTTTTGGTAGCGAGTAAAGACGGACAAAAAAAAAAAATATCAGAGTTACTGTTTGGTTGCAGTGAAAAAGAAAGAGAGAAACTAAGAAACATGAGAAGAGAAATAAAAGGTGGTTCTAAAGCTCTCTTGTGTTTATCGTCTGCTTCCTTGAAATGAAAAATCTTCTCAATTTTAAAACTTTTCATTTGTACACTTGTTTCTTCTTGTTAAACTCAAATATTTAACAAGGCAATAGTAGAACACACGAGGAGATTATTCGAAATAAAATCTTAAGAATTATAATTCCTCTGAAAATTCAAATAGCAAAAATTACTGAAACGTATTATGGCAAAAGAAAATCAAAAGCTGTCGCAGGCGGCATTTGAACTTAATTCGCCTACTACATAGCCGTTTTCTGTTAGGCTATACAGATCTAGATGTCTGTTCAGTAGGCATGTTATCAATCAAAGTTATTTTCTTTTTCTTTTTTTATATGTTAAATATATCGTTGCCAAAGTCACGAGGATGTGGTAATTATCATTATTCTAATTACAAAGAAAACTCTACAAACAAGCCGTTCGCATGAATGTCACTGCTGTCCACCTCTAGCCTCCATCCAATCAGTCAGGCTTTTACACCGACAGCCAGCCCATTCCACGGCCTAGCGAATCTTCTTCGGCGTTTCCCTGTGAACAAGCAATGTCTTTCGATTTTAGGATTGCTGCCAGAAAACATCATAGTTGCCTCTGTTTTTCAATATAGTTGATCATTTTTTGGCGCATGCGCACGTAAGTTGATGGTTGACCTCAGCGTAAAGCGGAAACTATTAAAGAAAAATAATGAATGATTTGTACTTTGAAATAAACCGTAAAGATGGATTTCATGACACGCAAATATATTTTTACGTATAGAATAAACATTTTGTCAAAATATCTGTTTTAATGTTCTCAACTATCTGTAATAAATTATAACACACGTATTTATATATATATATATCTGTAATGTAGAGAAAGAAAAATGTGTGTAAATAAAAAACGAGAGGAAAAACTATTCTGAGCCGACGCGTTTTGTCCTCTGATGGACTATCAAGGTAAATGTGCCTCATAGACCGAAACGCATCGACTAAGAATATACAAGGTTTGTTGGCTACGATCCTGGCATTTTTTTTTGTAATATTAGAATTCTAGAATTCAAATACATTCGTATCAGGTAAGTGGTGTCGCGTAGAAACGGTTTACTGTAAGGGGCAGGCGTATATTTGAAATAATTTTAACTCCAACCTTCTAGAAATTACATGAAGTCATTGAAATGAATTCCTGTAGGTTAATATACCAATATACGACCCCCCACACACACACAGAGCGAAAGCGAGAATGAGAGAGGGTATGAGAGAGAATAAGAGAGAGAGAGAGAATGAGAAAGAGAAAGAGATAGAGAGAATGAGTATTTACCGACACCGAGGTTCGGTCGTGACGCTCTGGACTTATGAATGTTTACCGCCAGGTGTAAAAATAGCGGTGTTAGCCTACTAACTTGAGTGACTATCGATTGGAACTATCCAGTCGAATTAGTGTGAACTATTGTGTGTCGATGATCTGGGTTTTGATTTACGATTTAAGATTTAGCGGGCGTTAAGCCGAGTCACGCTGCTAACAACGTATTCACTGAAATGGTTAGTTATGTTTGGTTGACTTTTACTTCTTTGTTGTTAAGTATTTATTTGCTGTTGTATTTAAATACTGTTTTATCTTAACATTGAAATCTTGAGTTATACTTAATTATTAATGCCCACAGTACGTCACTATATATATATATATATATATATATATATATATATATATATATATATATTAATAGTAGTACTCATTTGTAAAACCTCGGATAGCTCAACTTGCAGATATGTCAGGACAAATTGGTACCTGAAGAAAAAATTGGAAATAAAAAAAAGAAAGAACTAAAAACATCAGAACAAGACGAAACAAATCGCCAAGTGCTTTAAGTCTTTAGTCTAAAGAAAAAAAAACGAGGAGAAAGACTAAAACGTAGAGTGCTCAATACGGTAAGTAGAGCGATAAACTCGAATAAATCCTAAGGAGCCAGGCAAACTTAACTAGGTTTAACCTAAACGGATCTTCAAAGGAAACTGTAGCCAGTTTACCCTGAAGATCCGTTAAGGTGAAACATAGTTAGGTTAACCTGGCTCCTTATCATTTAGTCTAGTATATATATATATATATATATATATATATATATATATATATATATATATATATATATATATATATATATATATATATATATCTGTTTTCTGTATGAATGATTCATTGTAATATATATATATATATATATATATATATATATATATATATATATATATATATGTCATCCACAGAGAGACTGATTCGCTGTTTTACAGCTCATCAGTGTGTCTAGACGTCCGGTTGCCTCTAGCTAGGATAGGATCGAAACCCGACTGAATTGGCGTCAGTCGGAACTTCTACCACTAAGCCTTCGGCGCACGGCAGGGATGAAGGTGAATTTTAGCGTGTTTATTTTTAGATTTAGATAAACACACAGTGACTGACAGTGACTCAATTCTATATAGTGACCACATGGAGACTGTCAGAAGACGGTGTTTATAGACGTTCTACGATATTGATTAAACATCGCTAACGGTTTGTTTGTTTCTTTAATGGCATATAAACATCCTTATGGGCCATTTAACGCCAAAATGTAATTTTCTTATGATCATTAGTAATTTAATTTGCAAATCCTACTGCTGGTAATTTTCTTTTCTTCCAAAATGTATTTTTGGTAATTTTTTTCACAAAAAGTATTGCTAGTATTTTACTATGAAAATCTGTTTGTATACGTTTATAGTCTTTTGATCGGAGTTTGGGGTTTAACTATTTGCCCATAGTTACTACCCAGACAGGTGCTACCACTTTGGGTTATGGTAGACCTGGACACAAAAGATATTAAGACGTAGTTCCACGCTCCCCAAAATCTCTTGATCAGTGAACTCACTGCCGGATGTAGTTTATTGTCATACACTGGATGGGTGCATATATATATATATATATATATATATATATATATATATATATATATATATATATATACATAAGAGAGAGACATAGAGATAGATAAAAAGATAGATAGATATGACTTTGTATGCTCGTTTTCTAGTGTTGATGATGAAATGATGTGGGTAGTTACGCAGTTTAAACGGTTTTACAATGTATTTTTCTTATTAATTTAGATATTCTGGGCTAGATAGATAGGTAGATAGATAGATAGATAGATAGATAGATATGAAAAGACTGGGGTAAATAGCCAGATAGATATGAAAAGACTAGGGTAGATAGATAGATAGATACGAAAAGACAAGAGTAGATAGATAGATAGATAGATATGAAAAAACTAGGGTAGATAGATAGATAGATATGAAAAGACTAGGGTAGATAGATAGATAGATAGATAGATATGAAAAGACTAGGGTAGATAGATAGATAGATAGATAGATATGAAAAGACTAGGATAGATAGATAGATAGATAGATAGATAGATAGATAGATATGAAAAGACTAGGCTAGATAGATAGATAGATAGATAGATAGATAGATAGATAGATAGATATGAAAAGACTAGGCTAGATAGATAGATAGATAGATAGATAGATAGATATGAAAAGACTAGGCTAGATAGATAGATAGATAGATATGAAAAGACTAGACTAGTAGTAGACTAGATAGATGGAAATAGTAGTAACATAGGAACCAATAGTGAATCTCAATCTACAGCTCAATGATTATGATAATGGCCAGAGATACGAAGGAAAACATTAAAGCTTAAAACCTTTGAATATGATATTTAAAAATATTAACTCAGACTTTTTCAGGAACATAAAATAAAATTAATAATACATATATAACCGTCTAGTTTGTTTATTTTCCGAGTACACCCATTTGCTACGGCGGCGAGCTAATCCCTGTTGGAGACATCGACACAATTGCGTTGCTTCGACAGGCACAGAGCCCAACTGTGTTTTATATTGCAACTATGCTGAGCGGACTTTAGTTACAGTTTCAAAAAGAGAGTGCTTTATCTGTCAGGAACAAGGTCAGTGCACTCATAGCCTCGGTCACGATGACTTGTAACATCGACAGTTTACGGGTAAAGAATTTCATTCATAAGGCTTGGATCAAACCATGATATGGATTTCAGAAATGTCTGAAAGGTGCTGCTTCCTGACATATCGACCATGGTGAGATTCGAACTCAGGTCTCATGATCAAACGATGTAATTACTCGCCCAATATATATATATATATATATATATATATGCTTAAATTTTTATGAGATGAGGTATTATGTACACTATTTACATTATTCGGACTATTGTCCTCGTCTTTGACGCCATATTTATTACAACGTTCCGGCCCTTCAGTATCTGTCTATATTTCTGAGATGAGTTATTATATACACTATTTACATTATTCGGACTATTGTCCTTGTCTTTGTCGCTATAATTATTACAACGTTCCGGTCCTTCAGTATCTGTCTATATTTCTGAGATGAGGTATTATCTACACTATTTACATTATTTGGACTATTGTCAACATCTTTGTTGCCATATTTATTACAACGTTCCGGTCCTTCAGTATCTGTCTATATTTCTGAGATGAGGTATTATCTACACTATTTACATTATTCGGACTACTTTCCTCATCTTTGTTGCCATATTTATTACAACGTTTCGGCCTTTCAGTATCTATCTATATTTCTGAAATGAGGTATTATCTACACTATTTACATTATTTGGACTATTGTCAACATCTTTGTTGCCATATTTATTACAACGTTCCGGCCTTTCAGTATCTGTCTACATTTCTGAGATGAGGCATTATCTACACTATTTACATGATTCGGACTATTGTCCTCGTCTTTGTTGCCATATTTATCACAACGTTTCGGGTGGTTGGAATGTCGAACCCTTTATTTCCCTCCCTGGTGTAGATTGTTCTAGTTCCACGTGCCATGTCTAATGGATGTCAGTTATCAGTTATCTCCTGTTAACAACGAAAATTGCAATATGAGCTCTGGTAAAAAAACATTATAATGATAACAGCAAAGAATTGCAATATGAGCACTGGTAAAAATGGTTATGAAGACATTGGGTTTATAATACCCAGAAATTCATACGCAGATGTCCACAAGGACACATGGCACAGTGGATAAAGGCGTTGGTTAGATCCAGTGACAGGATGCATGAGTGTGAGTTCAGTATCTGGTCAAGGCGGTGGGGAACTTAGAGAGGGGAATTAACTGGAGATAACTGATAATTGACATCCATTAGGACAATCTACCCTAGTGAGCGAAATAAAAGGTTCAGTTCGACATTCCAACCACCTGATAAATATGACAACGAAGATTAGAACACTATGCACATATAAAACAACTGCATTAAGTGGCTCATTTGGCATTCGTGCCTGACAACTTGCGAAATCATGAAAGTTTTAGTTGCACTACAAACATAGGTATATGTGTATTTATTAATATATCCTTTATAGCTCTGTTTAACTACGCTGAGCACTGTTTTGTTTGCATCATGAATTAAATATTTATTTGCTTATATGTGTATGAACGCTATCGCACGCATATGCACTTGCTAAAGTCTCGTTATGAGGCTTATATTCAAACGTATATCTATCTATCTATCTAAGAATGTTCATTATCTATCTATCTATCTATCTATCTATCTCATTCTCTTCGTATCTATCTATCTATCTATCTATTTAAGAATGTTCATTATCTATCTATCTATCTATCTATCTATCTATCTCATTCTCTTCGTATCTATCTATCTATCTATCTATCTATCTATCTATCTATCTATCTATCTATCTATTGTTTTAATACCTATATTCTGGTGGTGTGAAAAAACCCGGATATACAATTTGTAAATAAAGAATATATTTTCACAAACCGGAAAAAAACAGGTGAAAAAAAAACAGTAAATTAAGAGAAGACAAAAAACATCCGTGTTGATAGAAAATAATCAATCAGCACCGCAATGCAGAGTCAATTAAGTAGAAACGTAAAAGTGCTCAATACACTAAGTAGAGCAAAATCTAAAAAACCTATTGAGACAGAACCTACCTACGAAGATTTCACCTAACGGATCTTCAGGGTATTAGCTGAAGATCAGTTAAGTGAAAACTTGGTAGATAGGTTCAGGTAATACCCTCATGGTCCGTTTGGTGAAAACTTGGTAGTTATGTTTTTTTATCTATCTATCTATCTATCTATCTATCTATCTATCTATCTATCTATTACTCTCACTGTTCATATCTATCTATCTATCTATCTATCTATCTATCTATCTATCTATCTCAATCTGTTCATATCTATCTATCTATCTATCTCAATCTGTTCATATCTATCTATCTATCTATCTATCTTTTCCTTCTGTTCCTATCTATCTATCTATCTATCTATCTATCTATGTATGTGTGTTTAAATTGAGTGTGGTGTTTAACAAAACATTTATAATCGCCGAACTGCTGCCGAAAAACATATTATTCACATTCATATAAGTGTTGGTTTATTAGGTGGTGATTTTATCGGGGCTTGTTGTTTATGAAACATTTTCTTTGCATTCTTTTTCGCATGGCACCAGAAAATAGGAGGCATTCTTAGATCTTCAGTCGCGTATTCAACAATATATTTGTTTTTGCGCGTGCGCGCGCGCATGTGTGTGTGTTTACTCGTATTGAATAGGAGAGATTGATAGCCAGAGAAACAACTTGGAAAAGAACGAAAAGAGACAAGATAGGCAAGCTAAAGAGAACGAAAGAGAGCGAGTGGAAAGGTCGAAAGAGAAAGCGTAAAGCGAGACTGTCGGGCCTCTAAAGAAACAAAAGTGTTGGCGGTTTAATAAGCGAATGCATACCGGCCCTCCGTGTGCTGGCAGCACGGGTCATACAATGCTTGCAGGCCTTACACTGGCCCTTTGATATTGAAGCCGTTGTATGATTTGATGCGCATCAGTAGGCACCGCTCATGTCATCCGGAATTGAAGCTGGGAAAGTGGGTGGTGATGGT
>OZ038493.1:5341334-5353834 GCA_964036315.1 Acanthosepion esculentum
AAAGAACATTACGATTTATAATCCAGTATTCTTAGGAATTATTTTTATTTTTTAAAAACAGTTCTCGATACAAACAGTAGAGCAAAGTATTATAATTATTTTCTTTTTAAATATATGGTTCCATCGCGACACAGAAAATATCCATGTTTCAAAACCGAAACTAAATTTATAAATTATGAAAAATAAACTTAAAATCCTAATCTGGTTCCAATTGTCAAGAGATGCTAAGAATAGGTTTCTGAGAAAATTTCCTAATTCATAAGCGCAGACAATATTGTCTGCTGATGTCATTTTAAAGGATGAATATAATTTTGTTTTTCATTTTATCGTTCTACAATGTTTTGATATATATATATATATATATATATATATATATATATATATATATTTAATATATAATAATTGATTCCTCTATCTTCCTGCTTTGCATGAGGCGTAATGATTAAAAAATATATATGTTATGAATATACTAGAAGGGGTGCGCAGGGTCGTCTCATCAGTGATGTTATGATTTGGGGTCATGACAAGTTTCGGGTCTTTCAGCATCATACCTGTTCACCCAAGAGACCCTACCAGAACAATACCTATTCCGCCAGTCGATCCTGAAGCAAATATCCACCAAGTAGACATCAGTGGACATATAAATAACTGCCAGTGTTGATCTTGAAATAGCAAGCGACCAATCAGAAACGCCCTACGTCACTTCCTCCTCAGCCAGAGCGAGGCTAAAAGAGAACAAACTGAATGCTCGTATTTTCCCTCTTAGATCCAACACGAGGACAGACCGACGCTCTCGACGAACACTGCTTGACATAACAGGTAAGTAATTCCTACTTGTCGCCAGGAAAGTTTTTATCTCCAATGAAACAATACTTCACTAAAAACAACATTCATACACATTCGTTGATCATAGGAATTAGGATCAGAAATGCTTTTCTTTTTTCTCCTCACCCGACTTTTTGAATTTTGCATGTTACATTATTACTTTAGAATTGATCTGGGAATTTAACTGTATTGTCGACATGGAAAAATAAAATCTCTTACTGTAAAGGTAATTTACATTAAGCAGAAGAAAGCCTTGTACAGAAGCGTCTATCTTTTTAAATTTGGATTTTAATGTAACTATAACAACAGAGATATTTCGATTTCATTTTTGCCTTGAAAATGTCGGAAGAAGAAACGCGTCGGCAAAATCTAAGATTTTTTCAATTGTCATTTTATACCATTATTACTTTAATAACCCCTCCCCCACCAACACCACCACAACCAGTTGTTCTTCCTTTTTCAATATTTTATTTATTTTCCCTTTTCTATAATAATAATGTGTTACTAACAGACTCCGACCGGTGCGCAGGATCGCTTCATCAGTGACATTATGACTTCGGGCTCATAACCAGTTTCGGGTCTTTCAATATCCTCCCTGTTCACCCAAGGCACCCTACCGGATCAATACCTATTCCGGCAGGCGATCCTGAAACAAATTACCACCAATCACACAACAACGGACAAATAAATTACTGCCTCTGCTGATCATGAGATAGCAAGCGACCAATCAGAAACAGCCTACGTCTCTTCCTCCTCAGCCAAGACGAGATAAAAAGAGAACAAACTGACTGCTCGTTTTTTCCCCTCTTAGGGCCCAACACTAGGAAAGACCTACAGACTCGACGAATACTGCTTGACATAACAGGTAAGTAATTGCTATTTGTCGCCAGGAAAGTTTTTATCTCCTCTGAGACGGCACTTCAAAAAAGAAAATCTATTTTTAATGAAGTTTACCCAAGCAAGATAGTAAAACTACTAAGGTACAAGGGATTACTGGGTGTTGGAAAGTAGAAAGAAACTTTACTAAGGGGCAAGAACAAAAGAAAAGTAATCCGGAAGAACGTGGGTAGCAACTGACGTTTGCTTTTAAACTTTTCAATATGGAAGGTGACTAGAAAGCACTCAGTCGGAAGGGAGTTCCACAAGCGAGGAGTGCGAAGACAAGAAATTGTTAGCATAGAACTTACGGCTACACCTAGCTAGCTCAACTATAAATTGATGAGATCTCGATGCCAGTCTAGTACTGCGCTTAAATTCAAAAAGTTTAGGTACCATACTGAAGTTTTTATAGAAATGGCACAGAGGGACAACCTTACGGCTGTGAGAAAATGACCGAAGCCGAGCCGCTAGATCAGGACCAATAATATTGCTGATTCTTCTTTGGATCATATCAAGGATCTCTCGGTAAATAGCAGGAGCATCGGACCATATGCGACAGCAATATTCTAAGCATAGAATGGCAGATTTTAGGATTACATTGGGCTAAGATGTCAGATGAAGTCCTAAAAGATGTAACGCGTCATACGAAAACTTTTTCCACTTTTTCATGTTTTCCCTAACACACACACACACACACACACATATATATATATATTGGACTCTCCCGTCATGTTCGACGAATGAGGGTCAAGCAGCTCAGTTCCTAGGAACCGGCAGCCCAGACACCAGCACAAATGATTTGATTATAGTGGTGAAGGCTTTGTGCAGAACCATCCACACTTGTTGAAAGTCCGAATACAGAGACCTGGTGCACGACGTGCCACAAGTTCCCCAAATGTCCCTCTGCAGGTTTTGAATTCAGAGTTCTCCTTCTGCTAGACCAGTTGCTATCCTATAGAACCCAGTCAGTTCTGCTATTTACCCATAGCTGGCGGGAGAAGAAGAGGATTAAAATCCTTTCCCAATGATACTAGTACGTAATTGAATGCATTGGATTCGACTGGAATTCGAACTCGACTCTCCTATTCCTCAATATATATATATATATATATATATATATATATATATATATATATATATATATATATATATATATTCAGAGTAAATTTTTTTCTTAAATATTTGAACATTTATTGCGAGATAAATGGGTTTCGATGGTGTATATATACATGGCTGGGCGCTCATATCAGAGTCGGCTTGTTTGATAAAGGATTCAGTTAATCCCTGTTTCAGTTTCATGCTCAGGCACATCTGGGTTTGTTCAACACGCACAGAGTCAAGCTTATTTAGAGTTTCACGGTTGATTGTTGCTTGGATTGTTTTTACGGCTGATGCACTTTATTTAAAGCGACAAAATATTTTTAGATTGGAGACATTTTTTAAGATAATAATGATTTTCCCAGATACTTACTTTACATAATTTCTACTTATTAAACCATAGACGGGGAAGAAGAATTGGATTCACATCTTTTCTCCGATTTTCAATTCCGAGCCGTAAAACATTACACCATTCGCAAATCCGCGCTTACAGCATCTGGTATTCTACCGCGGTCACCCATCTGGGCAATGATTAACCTCAACGTTGTTTAACTTGCTTAACGTACAATTTCTGGGGATGAGCATAATCTGGTATGATCAACAGTTTGGCTAAGGCGAGTACGTAGAATTTCTCGATCTAAATAATTTGTAGCACAGCCTCTGACGACATCTGAATATTTCGTCTGCCCAGTTTTATTAACAAGGATTGGGTCAAATCATGGTATATTGGTCAAGTATTTGCCAGCAGTGGCAAAAGATGAGATTATCTCGACTGAAAGATCTTACAAAGAAATCACATCCCACACCTCAAAAATCGCCCACGGTCGGAATTCTAACAATACGCAAATTTTGGCCTTTCTCTCTCTCTTTATATATATATAAAATTTTCTCAGAGTTAACTTGTAGAAAAAGACAATATTTAGGAAAACTGTAAAATTAGCAGACGCCAATGTTGACGAAACGCATCGGTTAATATTACAGTTTTCCTATTCTTTTACATTTATGTACACACACACACACACACACACACACACACACACACATATATATATATATATAGTTGGATTGGTGTGAGTTTGTGACTCTGGGTTTCACGCTATTTGCGATCGTCAGACAAACTGATTAATTTTTCAATTTTGGATTTATATACGGTTGCGTATATATTCGTGTTTTTATGGTAGTTGGAGGAAAAATTGTCGTCGGAACGCCACTCATATGTACGCAAACATACATACACGCACGTTCACTCACTGGAGATGACACAAACATAAACATATGAACAGAGTGGGACTGGGCATATATGCACATTCATGTGTCATTGCGTACATACGTTCGCAATTGGTCACTGTATTCAATAACAAGAAAACGTCATACGACGAAGCACTAAAAGGAAGTGGATATACACAACAACTACAATACACACCTCCACAACCGAAACACAAAAACAGAAAAAGAAACATTATCTGGTTTAACTCACCATACAACAAAACTCAAAAAAACATGTATAGGAAGGACATTCCTAAACTTAATAGAAAAGCACTTCCCTGAAATAAACCGATTTGCAAAAATATTCAACAAAAATAACGTTAAAATCAGTTACAGATGCGCAAAAAATGTAACACAAATAATAAAAAGCCACAAAAAAGTAACAACCTGCAATAACGCAACCAAGGAACCTCAGCCGCAGAAATAAAACAAAATGCCCACTCCAATGAAACTGCCAACAAACGAATATAATATATATAGCCAAGGTAAGTGCAAACAACAGCACAATGTATTACATCGGGGCCACTGAGGGACCATTCAAGAAAAGGAAAAGCAACCACGGCCTTTCATTCTCCGACAGAAAATACTCAAACAGCACTACACTATCCACATACATACGGCATATAATAGATGGAAATATTACACCAAGAATAAGCTGGAAAATATTGAAAAACGCACCTGCCTGCAACAACATTACAAAGAAATGCCTACTTTGTCTACAGGAAAAGGTAGTAATAATTTATCATACCGAACAAAAGAAATTACTAAACATAAGATCAGAAATAATTTCCAAATGCAGACATGAAAACAGATACCTATTATCACAATTTATATCAAACAGATAAAAAAAATACCAACCATTAGTACCGCATCACAGTTACCATTACCGCATTAGTCCAAAATTACTACCACATCAGAATTAACATTACCGTGTCATCCACAATTATACCTACCCACCAGAAAAATTAATACCACCGCATAAATACTAATAAGCATTATCAATTTTTGATATATGCGCAATCGAAAAAACAAGCAAATAAGCGGCTTTAAAATAATAACAAACAGCATTAAAAGAAAAATAATAGCAATTTTACCTACCATAGTTTTACACAGACCCCGTCATAAAATAAGAAAGGAAACAGACGGATAGAAGATGTGTGAACGCGTGTGCATACGTGTGTACCTGTGTGCGAGAAAACATTTTCGGCGAACAAAATAAACGAACGCTCTGAATTTTGACACCGCAACCGACAAAAGATGTTCGCTACACAATCCAACATTGAATACAGCGACGAATTGCGTACGTAAGTACGCAACGACACATAGATACACATATATGCCCAGTCCCACACTGTTCATATATGTTTATGTTTGTGTGAGCTCCAGTGGGTGAGCGTGCGTGTATGTACGTTCTGACGACAATTTTTCCTCCCACTTCCATAAAAACACAGATATACGCAACCATATATAAATCCAAAATTTATCAGTTTGTCTGACAATCGCAAATAGCGTGAAACCCAGGGTCACATCAATCCAACTAAATATGTTAGCTCTATTACTTATATTGAACGCATTCCAATAAGTACCTCGCATATATAATATATAAATAATATATATATAAAATTGCATATATATATATATATATATATATATATATATATATATATATATATATATATATATATATATTTATTTATGCATTATATATCTATCTATCTATATATATATATATATATATATATGTGTGTTAGAAAAGAGCGAAACCGAAAACGTTTTTGGTTATAATGTGGATTTGTATTAGTGTATATATTATATTTTATTCTTCATATTTCTGCTACAGGTGTTTCCGGTTTCGTGACCTTCTTCAGGCAAATAAAAGAAAATAGAAAAAAGAAATAGGTTTTAAAGGAATTAATTTACCTTATGTTTTTGTTAATGTTTCATTGTTCGTTTCTGTATTTGTAGAGACCCTTGGTTTCATTTTTGGACTGTGAGATCAAGGCTCACTACAAATAGAGAAAACGAAAAATAATAAGATAAACTTATTCCTTTAAAATTTATTCGTTTCATTTGCCTGAAGAGGATCAAGAGACCGGAAACTCGTGTAGCAGAAATATGAAGAATAAAATATATATACTAAAACCAATCCACATTATAACCAAAAATGTTTGCGTTTTCTCTATTTTTAAAATATATATTTTTCTCTCGTTGGAACAACTATAACTTTTTCCACACACACACACACACACACACACACACACACACACACACACACACACACACACACACACACATATATATATATATATATATATATATATATAACCATTCTTACAGCTGTATATATAAATCACATCTGCTTGCTCGCGATATGAATATCCTGTCATTGTAAACGGAACACTTGTCAGTTAACTCACTGGTACACACGTGAAATGTTGAAGACAGACTAGCTGCAAATGTACACGAATGACAAATGTAAATTACACTATATGCAACACAGCGCCATCTACCGTCAAATCTGTTTAAATTTAATAACTTAAAAACAAAGGATCTGTGTATATTAATTCGTGTCCTTGTTTTAGTGTAAGGAACCCGCTCCCAATTTTGTAAAATCATTTTTGATGAATCCTACATCTTTTAACGCCCATTTACTTAATTTCATGAAATTTCTAGAAATTAAAATTCTCAACAAAATGTTTTTAGTTTACTCTTTGGAGAATGTAAATCATAAATTATTTTACTAAATTCCCTAAAATATACACCAAAACGTAAAAATAAAAACTGCAATAAAACTATCTAATTATTAGATGAACTTTTAATTGCTTTTATAAATAATATATATTAAAGATATTATAGGCTGAAGGAAAAAGAATTAATGAATAATGAATTTTTACAAGAATTCTTTGCATTTTTATTTTTTTTTAATTATAAAAGTTTAAAAGTGTTTTCAAAATTCTTTCAAACATCGTCAAAGTTAGGTTATTAAGTTATCAAGAGAAGACTATATTTATGAAGTGAAAATTGAAAAGCTTAATACAAATCATCGCACCAAAAAATTTTTAAAATAATTAAATGATTTTGTACGTATAAATGTTCTTTTTAAAGTATGGTGTTTCATACGTGACATTATCTTTAAAAGATTACGTATTTCAAGGGTTGTAATCCTTATGAAGAAATTCCGCTCATATAAATCTTTTCGACTATGGGCAATTGTTGCATTTCATTCCCGAGGACGTTTGAAGCGGCAACTGGAAAGAAAAACGTATTTTTTCAGGGATACAAGATATTCCGAAAAGTCTTTTAACTGTTATGCATGGTAGCCATTTTTGTTTCATTTTTTTTTAGGTATTGGATTATGCTTAAATAAAATAAGTGTATAATTACCTAAGTAATACTAAAATTTAAGTAATTTAAAAATTTAATAAATAAAATAACTAACATTTCATCAGGAATTAATAATAAAGAATAAAATTTAAAAATATAAATTAATAATAAATACCAAGAAATTTCAAATTATTTATTTACCTCTAACATTGCATTTTATTATGAATATTATCTATTATTATTATTACTTATTATCTCAGTTCTTGAATGAAAAACTGAGATAATATTTAATATAATTCTTATATTATCTCAGATATTAAATTATGTAATAACTGTGATAATATAATAATTAATAAATTTATTCATTATATTTTCTTAGTTATTAAATTAAATTATCATATTATCTCAGTTATTCCATTTTTAATTTAATAACTGAAATATTTAATAAAATACCATTATAGAGGTAACTTAATAATATATGAAATGCCATTAATTTAAGAAATTTTTATAATATTTTAAATTTTATTATATTTTCAGAAATCATCTTCAAACGCAACGTTAAGTATCTAAAAATTCAATAAAATATTATATAATTGCTTAAAACATTTTTTTAATTTAAAAAAATTACCTGGTTGTTAAAAAACTAAAACAAACCGTTTTTACTTAGAATTCATAAATTTATGTCAATTCACGTGCACCATACTTAACCGGTCAACATCTTAGGCCGTCAATATATCGATGGAGACGTGAGAATAACAAGACCGTATGGTTAAGAAATACCAAGTAAGTAATATTTGTTTCAGAACAGGTTAATTTAATTGATTGATTTAGTTCGAGTCACGTCTTGGGCAGTTCTTGCCAATTTGCACTGTTTAGATATGATGATAGAATGAGGGACTCTGTTATTAAAAAAAGAAAACAATGAAAGCAAAAACAATGAATATATTGAAAAAAAAACACTAAAAATTATTTACATCGTTCGGACTTGACCGCATCTTTTATGTCATATTCATGACACTTTGGCCACTGTACGCCTCGGCCTTCTTCAGGTAATACACGTTCGAATCTGCTAAACTGGTCAAGCGTAGATAAGAATACGATATAAGCATCAGTGATGGAGAGAACTAGAGAAAAAACAAGAATAACACAAATTGTAAAATGAGTTTATGATATAAAATGTTTACTGAGCCATAAATCTCAATTATTCATTTAAAGACAAATGCCCCAGTTGATAAAAGCGTTGATATATTTGTATTTTGATTGGTCATTGTAGCTTATGTAACAGCGTTTCCCCTAGCGAGGGATGTTTGGTCGATTTGAACCTTTTAAAACCCTTTATTCTACATTCAAGCACCATTACTTGATAAGACACCAGAAGTGCTGAAACAAAATGGCTATTTTTGTAGAGATTTTATAACATATTTATGTCATAATTTTCTAA
Source organism: Acanthosepion esculentum (assembly GCA_964036315.1). Lineage (NCBI taxonomy): Eukaryota > Metazoa > Mollusca > Cephalopoda > Sepiida > Sepiidae > Acanthosepion > Acanthosepion esculentum. The sequence goes on from OZ038493.1 coordinate 5,350,168, forward strand.
TAAATTTTATTTGCTCTACTCTGTATCGAGCACCCTTTTAAGAATAGTATTTTTGGGTTAATGGAATTTATTCCGTATACACTAAGTGAGTGTGTGTGTGTGTGTGTGTGTGTGTAATTGTGTGTGTGTGCATGTGCGCGCGCGCGTGTGTGTATTTGTGTGTGTGTACAGGATGCAATGGTCAAATTGTCGACATTTTATATTTTCACTTCGCGCATGCGCGTTTGTTTGTTTTTGATTTTATTGACTCCACTGTATAGTAGGGTCATTTCGGGTTCTCTTTCCGGATTATTTCGAAGGAATTGGTAGCGGAAGAGAAGGGGTTTTCCGAACATTTCAGAGTGTTTGGGTGCCAATCTAAGGACAGTGCAGAGGATTCGAAAAACGATGGATGAGTCTAATGGTGATTACGAATGTGTTTGGAGTGATTACTAGTGATGGAGTGAAACAGAAACAAATTAAGCACATATTATAATGAATGAAAAATGAAGTACAAAAATATTTTTTATATGAAGAAATTATTTTCGAAGAAGAACGACAGAAAGAAAAATTAAAATTTAAAGGATAGAAAAGTATGAAGAAAAATTCATTCGGAAGAGGAATGAAAGTACGAAAGAGAAAAAAATGAGAGACCGAATAAGAGGAATGATTTACGAATTAAAAATAATACTGTTAAAGAATATAAGGAGAAAGAAAAGAAAGAAAGGATCGAAAGGCATTTGTGAGAAAAAGAGAAAAGAAGGAAAAAAGAAAGATTAAAAGAAATTGATGAAGGACATAAAGAGATTTGATAGAAGAAGGAAAAATGAAAAAAGAAGTAATTAGAAAAGAAAGAGAAAAATGAGTAGAAAGAAAAAAAGGCGAAAGGAAGACTAGGAGTAAAGAGAGGGACGATGAAAAGGACGAAAAGTAAGAAGGAAGGAAAGATAAGACAAACGACAGGAAGAAAGAAAATAGACAAATGGCGGGAAAGAAATTAAAAGAAAAAGAAAAAGAAAAAAGAAGAAGAAGAGAAAAGCCAATAAAGAAATAAACATAAAAACTGACAAGGGAAAGAAAGTATGAAGGAAAGACTGAAAGAAAGGAGAAAAGGAGGCTGGGGAAGATGTCAAAAGAGAAAAGCTGAAAGACGAAAGGAAGAATATGAGAAAAGAGGAGGAGATGAACAATACAGAATATAATTAGGAAAATAAAGACGGAAGAAAGGAAGGAAAATATGGACTAGAATGGTAAGAGTGAATGAAAAAAATATAGATGAAATGAGAAACTTGAAAGAGAGGAATGAATGAACAAAAAATAAGTAGAAAACAAAGAAGTCTGGGGTAAAAACAGGGTGCAGACAAGACGAAAAATGAGAGAGAGAAGACGTTGAAGAAAAAAAACAATAGCAAAGAAAGAAAGGGAAAAGAAAGGAAAAGAAAAGTATCAAAGAAATAAATAGCAGAAGAAGAGTCGAAAGAAATAGACGAATAATCGAAGAAGCATTGCAGATGAAAATGAAGAATTATACAGGGAAGATATCGAAAGAAATAAAGGCAAGAAAGTGTGAATAAAAGGAAGAAGAGGCAAAAGTAAGAATGATATATTCGGTAACGAAAAGTAAGAAGGAAAAAAAAAAGAAAAAAGAAAGAGAAGAACCCCGAAGGCGAAAAAAGAAAAGAAAAATTCGGTAAATGAATCCAAGACAGAATGAAAGAAAGAAAAGCGTAGAAAGAGAATAAAAATTGAAAGAATAAAAATTAAAAGAAAGAAATAAAGAATGAGAAATAGGGTAGAAGGAGAGGAAGATATCTAAAAGATACACCAGAGCTATAAAAAAGAAAGAATGAAAGAAAGAAAGAAAGAAAGAATGAAAGAATGAAAGAAGGGATAGAAAGAAAAAGAGGGTAAAATAAATCGAAAATAAATTCATCAAAAAAATGAAAAAAAAAAAAGAAATAGAGAGAGAATAAAAATGAGCAAAGAAAGTAAAGAAAAAAGGAAAGAAGTAATGAAAAATAGTGAAGAAGGAGAAATAAAGAATAAATAAAGAGAAAAAGGAAAGAAAGAAAGAAAGAAAGAAAGAAGGAAGGAAAGAAAGAAGTGATAAGATGAAAGAGAGTGCCAAAAATAGAAACGAAACCCTTTAGATGTACCCAATATAAGATAAGATAAGGGAAGAGTAGTATCAGGAAAGAGAAGAAAAATTGAGAAGGAAAGCAAAGAAGCAAAGAAGAAAGGAAGAAGAGAGGGGAAGAGGGAAGGAGTAAGTAAGAGAAGATGTTTGGTAGCGAAGGGAAAGTAAAAAGAAAAGATGGAAGAAAAGAAAGGCGGAAAGAAAAGACGACAAAAATGAGTCATTAGATGAATCCAAGGTAAAATGAAGGGAAGAAATCCGGGAGAGGGAAAACTGAGAGAGAAGGCAAAGAGAAAGGAAGGAGAGTAAGAAGAAAAGAAAGACATTTTGAAAAAGAGGTGTAAAGAGATGTATGAAATAACTAAGATTTTAGCGAAGAAAGACAAGCCAATAAAGAAAAATGCAAGAGAAAACTTGGAAAAATCTAAAAAGAAAATAATATTAAATTATAGAATTTTCGAAATTGAAGCTGAATTACCATAAATAATAACGGAACGAAAGAAATAGGTGGAGTTGTTCCGGGAACTGTAAAAGTCAATTTTACAATGAAACAAAAATCGCAGTAATAAGTGACTGCGGGCACCAAACATGAATGGAATTTAAAAAAAAAAAAAAAAAGAAAAACAAGAGAAAAGTACGGAGGAGCAAAAAGTTAAAGAAAGAAACGAAAACAGAAGAGAATCATTAAAAAAAAGGGAAGAGGAAGAGGATGTTTAAAATGAAAGAAAGATAGGGAGAAAAATAAATGAGAAACGGACTTGAAGATAAGAAAAGGTAAGGAAGGAAGTGTGAAAAAGACGTTGAAAAAAAAAAAAGGAATTGAAACTAAAAAAGTAAAGTAAACAGGAGAAGAATCATTCGGGAGCTAAAAAAAATGAAGGGAAAGAAAGAAAGAAAGAAAGAAAGAGGGAACGAAAGAGGGAGGGAGAGGGAGAAGGAAGGGATATAATGAAAAGAGGGTAAAAAAGAAAAGAAATTGGTCAAATGAATCAAAGACAGAAAGAAAGAAAAAATATGGGAAAAGGAAGTATAATTTGGCGCGGAAAGAAAGAAAGAAATTAAGAAAGAAATAAAGAAAGAAATAAATAACGAAAGAAAGATGTGATTGGAGGAAAGCGAGTGTAAGAAAAAAAAAGCGAAAGGAAACTCGTCAAATGAATCCAAGGTAAAATAAAGAAGAAGACAAAGTTTAAAAGAAAAGAAAGGTAGGAACAGAAAGAACTGAACGAAAAGACGTAGAAGATAAGAAAGGTAAGAACTAAATAGAAAGTCCCAAAATGACATTGAAGAAAAGATAATGAGAAGGTAAAAAGAATGTGAAAAGGAAACGAAAAAGCAAAAAAAAAAAGTGTCAGATGAAGGAAAAGAGAGAGAATACAATGAAACTGTGAAATCGAAGAGAAAGTGAAAAGCCGAGAAAGAAAAGAACGAGGAGAAAGAGAGACAAAAGAGAAAAGTAGAAAGAAAGGGAGAGAAAAACAGGTAGGATAAAGTGACAGAGGAGGGAATGTAGGCGATGGTAGAGGGGTGGAAGTGCGAGAGAGAGAGAGA
>OZ038493.1:5356334-5391334 GCA_964036315.1 Acanthosepion esculentum
TTGTCTATATTTAGGCAGCAGTTTTTCATTAATGGATATTTCATTTAATAATATAGACAATTTTTGTCTATTGATTTGATGTAAGTTCCTTTCATATAGTCCGATGCAACAAAAACAGATTATCATTATTCTTTCGTCCGGGTGTAATGTCATATTTGATAATGGCTTATATAAGCCGAAAGCTTAGATTGGATTTAAACATGTATCAATATGGTGATTTCTTTTCGTCTTTCAATGATAATGTTATTAAGCTTATCACACATTATGAAGGAACTTACTTAAAATTAATAGACAAAACTTGTCTATATTATTTAATGAAACATATATATATATATATATATATATATATATATATTGTATCATTATATCTTTCTCGTTCATATGTGATATGATATATATATATTATATAATATGTGCTATGATATATATATATTATATAATATGTGATATGATATATATATTATATAATCTTATGTTATAATGATCATATATGCAATGTTTAATGATAATATAAAAAATTGTATAATATTATAATAATATTACGTTATAATAATATACTAAAATATTATAATGCCATTAGTTATAGTTAGGTATTAATACTTAATAATAATATTTATTAAAGGTACTATTTAAGATAATTCAAGATAATAATTTTAATTATTTTATTTATTCATATTTAATATAATAATATTTAATTATATTGAAATTATTTAATACTATAAAAATATTGTTATTTTATAATAATATAATTATAATTCATATGATTTAATAAATATATATATTTTTATATTTAATTTTTATATTTATTTAATTATTAATTATCAATTATCTTTTTAATTATAATTTATACTTTTCTTTTAATATTTAACAGATCTATGATATTTCTATTGATTTTTCCTTTACTCTTCCTCTATTATTTGGTTTTTAAAATATAAAATCTCTGATTTATCATTTCCTTGCAGATAGTAATAGTTTAATATATAATATATGTTCTTTTTATTTAATTTAAAATAAAGAATTTATATGATGCATTTCCTAAATAGAAAATAAATAAATCCATATATTATTTTATATTTTAATATATTAATAATTCAGGGTTTTTTTTTCCATTTAATAAAAAAATTATTATATTCCTTAAAATTGGATTAATAGTATTCTTTTATTAAATATATTTTCCCTAATTTTCCCCTTCTTTTCTATATAAATCAGGTCAGTCTATATTATGTATCTCCTGTTAGCATTCCCTATGTCTAGACATTACTACCCTCTATATAGTGTCTTCTTTTCCCCCTTCTCTTGCACATTCTTGTCCTTTAATTAATTATTTTACTCTTTCTTTGTTTTCTTCCGTTTTCCTCTCATTTTTTTTACTCTGTCTGGTTTTTAAATTTGATTTAAACCAGTTTCAATTTTTTTTTTATTTACCTGATGGGTTTGAAATTTAAATATTCGTAAAATATTTTAACACGGGATGGTAAATGTGATACTGAGATCCGAAGACACATTGGTCTAGCGAAAGAAGCTTTTCCAAAGCTAAGAAAGGTGCTGAGAGAATGGAAAAATATCTGTAGAAATAAAGAAAAGAGTACTGGATTGCTATGTCATATCCATCCTATTAGATTAGCAACGAATGCTGGAAGATCTCCCTACCGATGAGGAGGAAACTGGAGGTAGCAGACATGTGGTGATTTTCTAAGCACGACACAAGGTCAAATCCCAGTGAGTATTGAATTCACTATTCAGTCATAACTGTTCTAAAGAGACAAGCTTACTAACCATTACACAACGTCGATGTGCTGAATATTTTCTAAGCGTAGATGTGGCACGAAGCTGAAAGTGTGGGGCACCCAGTGAGGATCGAACTCACTACCAAATCGTAATTTATCTAGAGAGACAAGTTTGCTAATCATTACATCGCATCAAAGGAGGCAGAAGAGATGTGGTGCTACCAATAGATACTGAGACTTCTATGGACGAAGCGAGTAGAGTAACGAGGAAGTCTTATGGAAAATTGGAACAGAAAGAAAACTACATTATTTACATTATTCGGACTATTGTCCTCATCTTTGTCGCCATATTTATTACAACGTTTTGGCCGTTGTACGCTCCGGCCTTCTTCAGATGGTTGGAATGTCGAACTGAACCCTTTATTTCGCTCACTGCGGTAGACTAAGAGATTTTTGTGGCCTAGCAAATGTGCTGATTCCTTACAAAATCTCCTGAGCCGACCAAGTTTAGAAATGAATACATTATGGGAACCAGTTTATAAGAAGTGCTAGCGAAAAGCGATAATAACTAGAAAAAATGCAATATGAGCTCTGGTAAAAACATGTATGGTAACAGCAAAAATTGCAATATGAGCTCTGGTAAAAAATGATTGCTGAAGACATTAGGTTTATAATACACAGAAATTCATACACAGATTTCCACAAGGACAGATGCCAGAGTGGATAAAGGCGTTAGTTAGATCCAGTGACAGGACCCAAAGATTGTGAGTTCAATACCCGGCTAAGGGAAAATCAAATGGAAATTAACAGAAGATAACTGTTAACATGCCGCAGTCGACCCCAATGAGCGAAATAAAGGGTTCAGTTCGAAATTCCAGCCACTGGAAGAAGGCCGGAGCGTACAAAGTTGTAATAAATATGGCGACAAAGATGAGCAAATATAAATAGTGTACATAATACCTCATCTCAAAAATATAGACAGATACTGAAAGGCCGAAACGTTGTAATAAATATGGCGACAAAGATGATCAAATATAAATAATGTACATAATACCTCATCTCACAAATATAGACAGATACTGAAAGGCCGAAACGTTGTAATAAATATGGCGACAAAGATGAGCAAATATAAATAATCCACATAATACCTCATCTCAGAAATATAGACAGATACTGAACGGCCGAAACGTTGTAATAAATATGGCGACAAAGATGAGCAAATATAAATAATGTACAGAATTGCTCATCTCGAAAATATAGACAGATACTGAAAGGCCGAAACGTTGTAATAAATATGGCGACAAAGATGATCAAATATAAATAATGTACATAATACCTCATCTCACAAATATAGACAGATACTGAAAGGCCAAAACGTTGTAATAAATATGGCGACAAAGATGAGCAAATATAAATAATGTACATAATACCTCATCTCAGAAATATAGACAGATACTGAAAGGCCGAAACGTTGTAATAAATATGGCGACAAAGATGAGCAAATATAAATAATGTACATAATACCTCATCTCAGAAATATAGACAGATACTGAAAGGCCGAAACGTTGTAATAAATATGGCGACAAAGATGAGCAAATATAAATAATCCACATAATACCTCATCTCAGAAATATAGACAGATACTTAAAGGCCGAAACGTTGTAATAAATATGGCGACAAAGATGAGCAAATATAAATAATATACATAATACCTCATCCCAGAAATATAGACAGATACTGAAAGGCCGAAACATTGTAATAAATATGGCGACAAAGATGAGCAAATATAAATAATCCACATAATACCTCATCTCAGAAATATAGACAGATACTGAAAGGCCGAAACGTTGTAATAAATATGGCGACAAAGATGAGCAAATATAAATAATCCACATAATACCTCATCTCAGAAATATAGACAGATACTGAAAGGCCGAAACGTTGTAATAAATATGGCGACAAAGATGAACAAATATAAATAATATACATAATACCTCATCCCAGAAATATAGACAGATACTGAAAGGCCGAAACGTTGTAATAAATATGGCGACAAAGATGAGCAAATATAAATAATCCACATAATACCTCATCTCAGAAATATAGACAGATACAGAACGGCCGAAACGTTGTAATAAATATGGCGACAAAGATGAGCAAATATAAATAATGTACATAATACCTCATCTCAGAAATATAGATAGATACTGAAAGGCCGAAACGTTGTAATAAATATGGCGACAAAGATGAGCAAATATAAATAATGTACATAATACCTCATCTCAGAAATATAGACAGATACTGAACGGCCGAAACGTTGTAATAAATATGGCGACAAAGATGAGCAAATATAAATAATGTACATAATACCTCATCTCAGAAATATAGACAGATACTGAAAGGCCGAAACGTTGTAATAAATATGGCGACGAAGATGAGCAAATATAAATAATGTACATAATACCTCATCTCAGAAATATAGACAGATACTGAAAGGCCGAAACGTTGTAATAAATATGGCGACAAAGATGAGCAAATATAAATAATGTACATGCTACCTCATCTCAGAAATATAGAAAGATACTGAAAGGCCGAAACGTTGTAATAAATATGGCGACAAAGATGAGCAAATATAAATAATGTACATAATACCTCATCTCAGAAATATAGACAGATACTGAAAGGCCGAAACGTTGTAATAAATATGGCGACAAAGATGAGCAAATATAAATAATCCACATAATACCTCATCTCAGAAATATAGACAGATACTGAAAGGCCGAAACGTTGTAATAAATATGGCGACAAAGATGAGAAAATATAAATAATATACATAATACCTCATCCCAGAAATATAGACAGATACTGAAAGGCCGAAATGTTGTAATAAATATGGCGACAAAGATGAGCAAATATAAATAATGTACATAATACCTCATCTCAGAAATATAGACAGATACTGAAAGGCCGAAACGTTGTAATAAACATGGCGACAAAGATGAGCAAATATAAATAATGTACATAATACCTCATCTCAGAAATATAGACAGATACTGAAAGGCCGAAACGTTGCAATAAATATGGCGACAAAGATGAGCAAATATAAATAATGTACATAATACCTCATCTCAGAAATATAGACAGATACTGAAAGGCCGAAACGTTGTAATAAATATGGCGACAAAGATGAGCAAATATAAATAATGTACATAATACCTCATCTCAGAAATATAGACAGATACTGAAAGGCCGAAACGTTGTAATAAATATGGCGACAAAGATGAGCAAATATAAATAATGTACATAATACCTCATCTCAGAAATATAGACAGATACTGAAAGGCCGAAACGTTGTAATAAATATGGCGACAAAGATGAGAAAATATAAATAATGTACATAATACCTCATCTCAGAAATATAGACAGATATTGAACAGCCGAAACGTTGTAATAAATATGGCGACAAAGTTGAGCAAATATAAATAATGTACATAATACCTCATCTCAGAAATATAGACAGATACTGAAAGGCTGAAACGTTGTAATAAATATGGCGACAAAGATGAGCAAATATAAATAATCCACATAATACCTCATCTCAAAAATATAGACAGATACTGAAAGGCCGAAACGTTGTAATAAATATGGCGACAAAGATTAGCAAATATAAATAATCCACATAATACCTCATCTCATAAATATAGACAGATAATGAAATGCCGAAACGTTGTAATAAATATGGCGACAAAGATGAGCAAATATAAATAATGTACATAATACCTCATCTCAGAAATATAGACAGATACTGAAAGGCTGAAACGTTGTAATAAATATGGCGACAAAGATGAGCAAATATAAATAATCCACATAATACCTCATCTCATAAATATTGACAGATACTGAAAGGCCGAAACGTTGTAATAAATATGGCGACAAAGATTAGCAAATATAAATAATCCACATAATACCTCATCTCAGAAATATAGACAGATACTGAAAGGCCGAAACGTTGTAATAAATATGGCGACAAAGATTAGCAAATATAAATAATCCACATAATACCTCATCTCAGAAATATAGACAGATACTGAAAGGCCGAAACGTTGTAATAAATATGGCGACAAAGATGAGTAAATATAAATAATGTACATAATACCTCATCTCAGAAATATAGACAGATACAGCGAGAAAATGTAAACACAGAATCAAGAAAGATGGCTGAAAAAACTTAACATTCTCAGGATATACTGAGGGAAAAAGAGCAATCCAACTACCTGACGATCTTTTGTGAATAGGCAGCAGAACGGATTTCTTAAGTTTAGGTAAGGATACAAAACAGTTAAGGGTCATAAGGGATAGGAACTTGTAGAGTGCCATGACCGAGTATGTTCTGAAGTCTAGCCAGATGTTAGTTCTTCAATTTATATGCCGATAACGAAAACAATATTTACATTTAACATGTATTTTAAACCATCTTTGGACAGACGCAGACGCGTTTCGAATTCTTCGCAGAAATGATCAAATGAAGTGCGCAGTCATTAGATTTACCTTATTCCAAATAGTACGTAGCAGGATTACATTTTAATTCGACATTTGAAGGTATTTTACAAGGTTCTAAATTTAAGGTAAATGTTCGTACCGGTATTACGGTGGTTGGAAGTCGAAACGTTATATACTGAAACAGGCACTTCGGGATTTTTCGACAGAATAATCACATTAGTAGAAGTCGTTGAATTTTACCGCTCTAATTATGAACCTCTTTGCTCAAGCCAATAATTTTAATGTTATATATATATATATATATATATATATATATATATATATATATATATATATATATATATACCATTAAAGTTATTGGCTTATATATATATATATATATATATATATATATATATATATATATATATATATATATATATCAGGAGAAGATTGATTCGTTTTTTTTACGCTTTATCAACATAAACAATGTCTATATTTCTGAGATGAGGTATTATGTACACTATTTACATTATTCGGACTATTGTCCTCATCTTTGTCACCATATTTATTACAACGTTTCAGGACACATGGCACAGTGGATAAAGGCGTTAGATATCCGGTGACAGGACACAAAGAGTGTGTTCAATACCTGGTTAAGGCAATGGAGAACTTGGAGAGGGGAATTAACAGGAGATAACTGACAACTGACATCCATTAAACATGGCACGTGGAACTCGAACAGTGTACCCCAGTGAGCGAAATAAAGGGTTCAGTTCGACATTCCAACCACCTGAAGAAGGCCGGAGCGTACAACGGCCGAAACGTTGTAATAAATATGGCGAAAAAGATGAGGACAATAGTCTGAATAATGTAAATAGTGCACAGAAATATTTTATTAAGAATTTTCTTTTATTTACTAATAGTTTAGTGCTACAACTCTTGTTAATGAACCCATAGTTGCGGGAACAAAATGTCGATTATATCTTACACAGGGGTATTTACGCGTAAGTAAATATAACGAACCCAACCGGAATTCGAACTCGTCTCTACGATTAACAATTCCTACCCATTATCCATTAAACCCCCTGGTATTCCCAAACGGTCATCCATCTAGATAGGGACCACGATCGATATACGGGAACCGGTGTTTCAAAGTGATGTGGTTGTAAGCCTTAAAAAGGAGAGAAGAAAAAGGGAGAGAAAGTGAAAGAAAGAAGAATACACAGAAGAAAGAGAAGAGAAAGATTAAACGGAGGAAAAAAATTAAATAGTAAAAACAAAAAGAAAAGAAAGGAAATAAGAAGAAAAAGAAGAAGAAAGATGAAGAAGAAGAGAATTTAGAATGTAATGAAAAAAGAAAGAAAGGAGAGAAGAAAAAAGAAGAAAATTAAAAAGAAGAATAAGAGAATTTTTCAAGTAATGAAAAAGTAAAAAAAGGAAATATGAACAAAAAGAAGAAAAAAGATGAAGAAGTAGAGAATTTGGAAATTAATGAAATAGGAAAGAAAGGAATTAAGAAGAAAAAGAAGAAAAAAGACGAGGAGAATAGAATTTAGAAAATAATGAAAAAGAAAAGAAAAAATAAGATGAAAAGAAAAGAAAAATGATGAAAAAAAAATGATGAAGAAAAAGAAGAAAAAGATGAAGAAGAAGAGAATTTAGAAAGTAATGAAAAAGGAAAGAAGGGAAATAAGAAGAAAACGAAGAAAAATGATGAAGAAGGAGAAGAAGTGAATTTAGAAAGTAATGAAAAAGGAAAGAAAGTAAATAAAAAGAAAAAGAAGAAAAAAGATGATGATGAAGAAGAAGAAAAGTATTTAGAAAGTAATAATAAAGGAAAGAAAGGAAATGAGAAGAAAAAGAAAAAAAAGATAAAGACGAATAGAATTTAGAAAGTAATGAAAGAGAAAAGAAAAAATTAGAGGAAAAAGAAGAAAAATTATGACGATTAAGAATGAGAGAAGTTACAAAGTAATGAAAAAGGAAAGAAAGGAAATAAGAATAAAATGAAGAAAATAGATGATGATGAAGAAGAAGAAAATAATTTAGAAAGTAATGAAAAAGGAAAGAAAGTAAATAAAAAGAAAAAGAAGAAAAAAGATAATGATGAAGAAGAAGAAAATAATTTAGAAAATAATGAAAAAGGAAAGAAAAAAGAAGACAAAAAAGAAGAAAAAAGATGAAGAAGAATGAGAGAAGTTAGAAAGTAATGAAATGTAAAAAAAGGAAATAAGAAGAAAATGAAGAATAAAGATTATGAAAAAGAAGAATAAGAGAATTGAGAAAGTAATGAAAAAAGATAGAACGGAAATAAGAAGAAAAAGAAGAAAAAAGATGAATAAGAATAGTATTTAGAAAGTAATGAAAAAGGAAAGAAAGGGAATAAGAAGAAAATGAAGAATAAAGATGATAATGAAGAAGAAGAAGAAGAAGATAATTTAGAACGTAATGAAAAAGGAAATAAAGGAAATATGGAGAAAAAGAAGAAAAAGATGAAGAAGGAGAAGGAATGTATTTAGAAAGTAATGAAAAAGGAAAGAATGGAAATAAAAAGAAAAAGAGGAAAAAAGATGATGATGAAGAAGAAGAGAATTTAAAAAGTAATGAAAAAAGGAAAGAAAGGAAATATGAATAATAAGAAGAAAAATGGTGAAGAAGAATAGAATTTAGAAAGTGATGAAAAAGGAAAGAAAAGAAATAAGATGAAAATGAAGAATAAGGATTATAAAGAAGAATAATAAGAGAACTTAGAAAGTAATAAAAAAGGAAAGAAAGGAAATATGAATAAAAAGAAGAATAAATATGAAGAATAAGAGAATTTAGAAAGTAATGAAAAAGGAAAGAAAGGAAATAAGAAGAAAAAGAAGAAAAAAGATGATGATGAAGAAGAAGAGAGTTTAGAAAGTAATAAAAAAGGAAAGAATGGAAATAAAAAGAAAAAGAAGAAAAAAGATGATGATGAAGAAGAAGAAAATAATTTAGAAAGCAATGAAAAAGTAAAGAAAGGAAATAAGTTGAAAATGAAGAATAAAGATGATGATGAAGAAGAAGAGGAGAAGTTAAAAAGTAATGAAAAATGAAAGAAAGGAAATATGTATACAAAGAAGAAAAAAAATGAAGAAGAAGAGAATTTAGAAAGTAATGAAAAAGGAAATAAAGGAAATGAGAAGAAGAAGAAGAAAAATGATGAAGAAGAATAGAATTTAGAAAGTAATGAAAAAGGAAAAAAAATAAGAAGAAAAAGATGATGATGAAGAAGAAGAGAATTTAGATAGTAATGAAAAAGGAAAGAAAGGAAATGAGAAGAAAATGAAAAATAAAGATCATGAAGCAGCAGAATAAGAGAATTTAGAAATTAATGAAATGGGAAAGAAAGGAATTAACGTATAAAGAAGAAAAAAGATGAAGAAGAATAGAATGTAGAAAGTAATGAAAAAGGAAAGAAAGGAAATAAGAAGAAAAAGAAGAAAAATGATGAAGAAGGAGAAGAAGAGAATTTAGAAAGTAATGAAAAAGGAAAGAAGGGAAATAAGAAGAAAAAGAAGAAAAATGATGAAGAACGAGAAGAAGTGAATTTAGAAAGTAATGAAAAAGGAAAGAAAGGAAATAAAAAGAAAAAGAAGAAAAAAGATGATGATGACGAAGAAGAAAATAATTTAGAAAGTAATGAAAAAGGAAAGAAAGGAAATAAGGAGAAAAAGAAGAAAAAATATGAAGATGGAGAAGGAATGTATTTAGTATGTAATGAAATAGGAAAGAAAGGAAATATGTATACAAAGAAGAAAAAAGATGATGAAGAAGAGAATTTAGAAAGTAATGAAAAAGAAAAGAAAGGAAATAAGAAATAAATGAAGAATATAGATCGTGAAGATGAAGAATAATAGAATTTAGAAAATAATGAAAAAGGAAAGAAAGGAAATAAGAAGAAAAAGAAGAAAAATGATGAAGAAGGAGAAGAAGAGAATTTAGAAAGTAATGAAAAAGGAAAGAAAGGAAATAAGAAGAAAAAGAAGAAAAATGATGAAGAAGGAGAAGAAGAGAATTTAGAAAGTAATGAAAAAGGAAACAAAGGAAATAAGAAGAAAAAGAAGAAAAAAGATCACGAAGAAGAAGAATAAGAGAATTTAGAAAGGAATGAAAAAGGAAAGAAAGGAAATAAGACGAAAAAGAAGATTTGTTTGTTTGGGGTTTATGGCATATCAACCACTATGGGTTATTTAATGCCAGATCCAGTATTAACTAAATATATCAAAAACGTATAGTTGGCAACATCATTGTTTCAAAAACCGTATAGCTGGCAACATCATTGTTTCCCATCACATTTTAGGGGTACGGTGTTAGTATATTTAGTGTAGGGTTTGGGAGGGAAAGTTAATTGTAAGTTGTAGTTGTTTTGGGATGGGTTAGATGTGATGGGGCATGACATGACCAGCCGATTGATCGGATCGACGGCCTTTTGGTTGGACGTAGTTTATCGTCATAGCCAGGACGCGGATGTAGTTTATCGTCATACCCAGGACGTGGACACACCTTGGGAATTCACTATTTTCCCATAGCTGGCACCCTAACAGGTGCTACCACCCCGGGTCAGGGTGGAACTGGTAACATCAGCAATTAAGAGGTGGTTCCACGCTCCTCAAAACCTCCTGATCAGAGGCCTTGCTGTTGGGCGTAGTTTATCGTCTTACCGGAGACGCGGATATAGTTTATCGTCATACTCAGGACTCGGTTGCAGTTTAACGTCATACCCAGGACGAAGAAAAAGAAGAAAAAAGATGAAGAAGAGAATTCAGAAAGTAATGAAAAAAGAAAGAAAGGAAATAAGACGAAAAAGAAGAAAAAGATTAAGAAAAGAATGAAAGAAGTTAGAAAGTAATGAAAAAGGAAAGAAAGGAAATAAGAAGAAAAAGATGGAGAAGAAAAGAAGAGAATTTAGAAAGTAATGAATAAGGAGATAAAGGAAATAAGGAGAAAAAGAATAAAAAATATGAAGAAGGAGAAGGAGTGAATTTAGAAAGTAATGAAAAAGGAAAGAAAGGAAATAAGAAGGAAAAGAAGAAAAAAGATGAAGAAGAAGAGAATTTAGAAAGTAATGAAAAAGGAAAGAAAGGAAATAAGAAGAAAAAGAAGAAAAAAGATTAAGAAGAAGAGAATTTAGAAAGTAATGAAAAAGGAAAGAAAGGAAATAAGAAGGAAAATAAGAAAAAAGATTAAGAAGAAGAGAATTTAGAAAGTAATGAAAAAGGAAAGAAAGGAAATAAGAAGAAAAAGAAGAAAAAAGATGAAGAAGAAGAGAATTTAGAAAGTAATGAAAAAGGCAAGAAAGGAAATAAGAAGAAAAAGAAGAAAAAAGATTAAGAAGAATAATAAGAGAATTTAGAAAGTAATGAAAAAAGAATGAAAGGAAATAAGAAGTAAAAGAAGAAAAAGATGAAGAAGAAGAAGGAAAGAATTTAGAAAGTAATGAAAAAGGAAATAAAAAGACAAAAGTGAAAATTCAGAGAAATAAAATAAACAATAAATTTCAGAGGTTTTGTCGACAAAGAAGAAGAAAAAGGAGAAAATAAGATGAAAAAGAAGAAGAAGAAGAAGAAGAAGAAGAAGAAGAAGAACATGTTGATGATGATGATGATGACTAAAAGAGAATTAGCATAGAGAAAGAAAATGGAGAGTAATGAAATAGAGGGAATTAAGAAAAATAACAAAAAAAGAAGAGGGAGGTAATGGCGGAGGGACAGAAGGAGACGAAGGAGAAGAAGAAAAGGCAAAGGTAGAATGACTGAAATTGTAAACTAGCGAAATAAAGTTATTGTGCAGATGATGGCTTTCTGCGGAGATCTCATTAAATATTCAGGACTCTCCGCAGTATTCTTACTTTTAGCAAAGTAACAACTCCAACAGCAACAACAACAGCAATAATAATAATAATAATAAAAATAATAATAATAATAATAATAGAAGAAGAAGAAGAAGAAGAAGAAGAAGAAGAAGAAGAAGAAGAAGAAGAAGAAGAAGGGAAAAAAAGAAGAACTTCAACAAGGAAAAATTAACTTGTCAAATCATTTACAGAAAAGGAATTAGGATTTCTTCTAATGTTCACTAGTGTCAGTCGATGTTTTGAAAATTCCCCAAACGCCTCGAAATTCTCCTGGTTGTGTGAGAAGCTCGGGCGGGGGCCATTAATTTTATTCTTAGATTAATGCGATATCCCATACGGCAATTCAGTCTCCCTTAGCAAGGCGAACAGACACTGATGAGCGTTCAAACGCGCGAACATGTGTACCTATTTATGTACGTGTGTATAAACTGAGACGAATGCCGATAGAGGAGCGTAGACAAATGGATATAATAATAAACAAATTATTGATCTGTCAGAAAAATGAGAAAAGAGCCTTCAGAAAATGGATAGAGGGATTCAAATGTGATGCGAGAGATACATGAATAGAAATTGGATGGATAGATAGATAGATAGATAGATAGATAGATAGATAGATAGATAGATAGATAGATAGATAGATAAAAATAGGGAGATCCGTATGTGAATAGATAGAAAGAAAGAAACAGGGAAATAAGTATGAACATAGGTACATACATACATACATAGCCGGAAACGGATCAATATGAACATAGGTAGGTAGATGAATAAAGAGACAGTGATATATATATATATATATATATATATATATATATATATATATAAAAGTGGACATGGAAGTCAGCACTTAGAGGCGACAGTCTGTTTCATGCTAGTGCAATCGTCCACTTTTATATTTACACACGCTCTATCTCTGATATTGAGCACTTTCTCCCATAAATATAGCACACTTTAAGACTATATATATATATATATATATATATATATATATATATATATATATATATATATATATATATATATATATATGTAGATAGATAGATAGATAGATAGATAGATAGATAGATTTTCAGCACAACCAATATGCGATTGTCTGGGATAATTCTGATATTTGGTCATTTGGGTAGATTATATATATATATATATATATATATATATATATATATATATATATATATATATATATATATAATTGGAAACAAGAAATTATGAATTATGTGTGCGTTTAAAATTAAGTAAATTTTAAAATAAGTTATTCCAAAATTCGCTTGAAGATGAAACAGACCTAATGCTTTTAATTTAATTATATAATTAAATTTGAAGCTTTTAGCTTCAATCTTTGAAACATGGTTATTACTGTGTAGCGAAGAAAGCTTATTTTAGATCAGTTAATTTATAATATTTATACTCTGGAAATTTACATTAACTATTTTGTAAAAGTAAATAATATAAATAAGAATACCGGATTATATATCATACAGTTCTTTCTTTTTATCATATATATATATATATATATATATATATATATATATATATATATATATATATATATATATATATATATATATATATATATATATAATAAAATTTAAATGTATGCTATATTTCTAAAAGTGCACAATATCAGGGATAGATTGTGTTAAGATATAAAATTAGACTGTGAAGTCAACACCGAGTGATGTTAGTCCGTCTCTTACACTTTATGGCAACCATTAGGCGATATATATATATATATATATATATATATATATATATATATATATATATATATAAAGAGAGAGAGAGAGCTAAATAATGTCACACACTGATAGGCATGCTGAAGTCATGAAACTGAATATGATATCTTCATCATGAAATAAAATACATCAGCCAGTTAGGGAATAATATATACAGTCAACGACGAAATTATTCGTACACAACATCAATTTTGAATATTTTAATACATTTCTCAGAATCTAATGCCCGTCTGATGCCAGCTTTTTCCTATATGTTAAGCACAAAAAAAAAGGAATAAAAAACTCAATTTTCAGACCAATACGTTAAATGCAACAAATTTGACAGTGGAATTAAGTAAAATTGGAAAAGGCAAAATTATTCGTACAGTAGAAAATATCGTTTTAAATTGATTGATTCGTATAAGTATAGGCAATTTACATAATTATTTTATCGGTGAAGCTTCTAGACTATTCAATAGAATATTTGTCATAATTCAGCAAAGAATATCGCGTGGTGCATAGAGTGTCACTATTGTTATGCTTACGTTAACAATCCGATGTCGAAGACAAAGTACCTTAGACTTGAGACAGAGAATTATTAACTTCCACAAGTCGTGATATAGTTACAGCTCTATTTAAAACCGGTTAGCTATTCCTAGATCTACGGCACAGTTCGTTATAAAGACATTTAAACAGTTTGACACGACAGAAAATTTGCCTGGACGTGGAAGAAAACCCAAATTCTCACCAAACACGGCACGAAAACTGTGTCGCGAAACATAAACCCATGAGTTGTTTTGAAAGACATCGCTAAAACTTTGGATACGATGGGTATCAGCATAAGTACTAAGACAATAAAACGTTGCTTAAATAGAAATTGGTTGTACGGAAATCGTCCACGACGAACCCCTCTTTACAATACATGTTACATTGTTGCTCGGTTTAATTTTACCGAAATGTTCTTAGACAAAGAAAATTGCTTTTGGGAACAAGTACTCGGGAGTGATGAAACAAAAATTGACCTTTTTGAAAATAATGACGTACAGAAGATTTGGCGCAAAAAGATGAGGATTTCCTTCCAAAGAACACAGTGGCAACATTAAAACATTGAGGAGGCTCCATGATGTTTTAGGGTTGTTTTAGATCAAGGGCGACCGTACAATTATTTGCAATAAGAGGAATAATGAAATCTGCAGACTATATCAAAATTCTGGATGATACTCTACAACTGCAAGCGCAAAATCTTCATCTTGGTCGGCGATTAAATTTCCAGCAAGATAAAGATCCCAAACATATATCTAAATCAGTGACTGCGTGTCTTCAGAAAAAGAAGATTACAGTTCTGTCATGGCCTTGAATAAGTCCTGACGTTAATCCTATTAGATATCTACGGGAACAATTGAAAGTTCGAAGAAACAGTCGGTCACCAAAAAAACCTTCAGGAATTAGAAAGTGTAACCATTGAAGAATGGAAGAAAATCCCAGAAAAGACTTGTTCAAATCCCATCAAAAACTTTAAAAAACAATTGCAAGTTATAAAGATGAGAGGCAATGTTATTGAATATTAATATCGTGAAGTATCTGTCTATATTTCTGAGATGAAGTATTATGTACACTATTTACATTATTCGGACTATTGTCCTAATCTTTGTAGCCATATTTATTACAACCTTTCTGCCCTTCAGTATCTGTCTATATTTCTGAGATGAGGTATTATGTACATTATTTACATTATTCGGACTATTGTCCTCATCTTTGTCGCCATATTTATTACAAAGATTCGGCCTTTCAGTATCTGTCTATATTTTTGAGATGAGGTATTATGTACACTATTTACATTATTCGGACTATTGTCCTCATCTGTCTCGCCACATTTATTACAACGTTTCGGCCCTTCAGTGTCTGTCTATATTTCTGAGATGAGGTATTATGTACATTATTTACATTATTCGGACTATTGTCTTCATATGTCGCCATATTTATTACAAATATTCGGCCCTTCAGTATCTGTCTATATTTGTGAGATGAGGTATTATGTACATTATTTACATTATTCGGACTATTGTCCTCATCTTTGTTGCCATATTTATTACAACATTTCGGTCTTTCAGTATCTCTATATATTTCTGAGATGAGGTATTATGTACACTATATACATCATTCGGCCTATTGTCCTCGTCTTTGTCGCCATATTTATTACAAAGTTTCGGCCGTTGTACGCTCCGCCCTTTTTCAGGTGGTTGGAATGTCGAACTGAACCCTTCATTTAGCTCACTAGGGTAGACTGTTCTAGTTCCACGTGCGCCAAGGACTCATGGCACAGTGGATAAAGGCGTTGGTTAGATCCAGTGACAAGACCCAAAGAGTGTGGGTTCAATACCCGCTTAAGGCAGTGGAGAACTTGGAGAGGGGAATTAACACGAGATAACTGACAACTGACATTCATTAAACATGGCACGTGGAACTAGGACAGTCTACCCCGGTGAGCGAAATAAAGGGTTCAGTTCGACATTCCAAACACCTGAAGAAGGACGGAGCGTACAACGGCCGAATGGTTGTAATAAATATGGCAAAAATGATGAGGACAAGAGTCAGAATAATGTAAATAAAATATCGTAAAGATTGTTCAATTTTTTCTATTTTTCATACAGTACGAATAATTTCGTAGTTGGATATATATATATATATATATATATATATATATATATATATATATATATATATATATATATATATATATATATATATATATATATAGGGTGACCAAAAAAACGTGAATTCTCTTCCAAAGTGCCATATTGCCAGACATATGAGCAAGCTGGCAACATTGCGAGACAGTGACCCTTGGGAGCAAGTAAACATTTCGCTTTTTAGTAAAGGAATAAAATTCACAGTATCCCAGCTCAAGAGCAGATTTCAAGAATGCAATCGTTCGTACAGTAGGACGCCATCTACAGGACGTAATTTAAAAAAAATGAAAATTCCATCATTGTTTCTTAAATGGCATGTTTTAAGGTTTCAATTACTATGAATTAAATATTTTTCTTCATATCACTCTTGGTTTTATTGGATTGTTAAAAAGTTCCCGTTTTTTGGGTTACCATGTATATATATATATATATATATATATATATATATATATATATATATATATATATATATATATAAACTTGGAACAATATATTCAAATACGCATAGATTAGAATAAATGAAGATTACCATGGAGTAATTATTATTATAATAATTCTCAACAGCTATTCCAACTGACGTCAATCTTCGAAAATTTCATAAATAGTGCTGAGAACGATTCAATTAATTTAATGACTTTACACAATATGAAAGACATTTTTTATGTTTATACGTTCTTTTTATAGATATGAATGTATGAGAGAAAATCATAGAGAATTGTGGTTTAAAAACAGTAAAATCGACCTTGCTAACCGAAACGGTCCTCTGTGGCTCAATCGGTAAAAGCACGTCAGGCTATATGACTGTTCTCGGACATTCAAGCCTGTAAATGTTGTTAATACTGTTTATTATAAAACAGAGCATTTACTTAAATATTTGTATCTATAAAAAAGAACGTATAAACATAATTAATGCATTCAGTACAATGCTTTCTTTATTACAATAACAATAATTACGTAAGGTCCTTAAGTCCGAATATAACATGTAAAGCCTTTTATTCTAACATCTTCTGTACAGAAATAGTTTAGTATAATATGCAATGCGGCATAATACAAAATTATTTTTAGCATCCTGGAGTATGTTTGTTTGATTAGCAGCATATCAACTCATAATGGATTATTTAATTCCGAAATTTAATTTTCTTAGGAACATTAGTACTTTCTTTTGCAAAAATGTATTGCTGGTATTTTTACTATAAAAATATTTATAATTTCATAGTTCTTTGATCCCCGTCTGGATGTTAACTCTTTGCCCATATCCGGGACCTTAACAGGTACTACCAACCCTGATTTTGACCTGGGAACAACAGCAATTTAGAGGCGGTTTTATGCTGCTCAGAACCTTTCGATTATCAGAGGCCTTGCTGCCGGATGTAGTTTATCGTCATACCAAGGACGAAAATTTACTAGCCTGTGGCGTTTCTGCAAACAGAGTGGTAAAGCAAGCCGAATCAAACGATCGTTTCTCATAGAAAGTGGGTACGCAGGTTCGATCCCAGCCAAAGAGCTCAATTGATTTATTAAGATTTTTCGAATGTGAAAGCTGATAACCGTAATATATACTGTTTAAAATAAAAAATGAGGCGTTTATTAAAAATAGGAGTAGTCAATAACTCTTGAAGTAATGCTGCTTTTTGAATGTGTAGGTCTGAGGAATTGGATCGTGATTACGATTCCAATGTAATAAGTTATAACCATGGAATATTAGTGTTTCAGCCTTTTATATTATATTCTTACTGTGTCTTGGACACTGAGTTCTACCTGGATTCTATCCTCTTGGGAATTTATATATATATATATATATATATATATATATATATATATATATATATTATATATATATATACATTGACCACTAATATAATCAATATATATATATATATATATATATATATATATATATATATATATATATATTCATTGACCACTAATATAATCAATATATATATATATATATATATATATATATATATATATATATATATATATATATATATATATATATATTTATTTATATATTACTTAACCATTATTTTAATGGATACCAATATTTCAATAGACGATCCGTTTATTAACAGTATTATATTTCGCCTACCTGCCTGAAAATTCGCAAAACATCTTACTAAAAAAAAATATGTCCTCCGGCAGGATAAACCGTCGTTTGATCCGATATAGTGGTAGTGGTGGTGGTGGTAGTGGTGGTAGTGTGTGCGTATGTGTGTGTGCGCGCGCGTGCACAGACACAGAAATCAACTTTTCATGGTGACAATAAGTTTCATGTTTTATTTCCATCATCAGGCAACTTACTTGGTCTGACGATCTCACAGCGAAACTGAGATTCGGCGTGCAGCGCTGATTTGCACGACCGCACTGTCCGTATCTATAAACTTTCTATTTCCGGTGTTGAGCATTATTCCCCTATAAATATACCACATTTAAAACAATATATATATATATATATATATATATATATATATATATATATATATATATATATATATATATATATATATATATATATATATATATTCCCTGAATCCTTCTTATTTAATACTCTTACACGTGCTGCTCATTACAGGCTTTTTTTTTCTCTTTCTTCTCTCTCTTTCCCTAGCCGAGACTTGATTATTGGACACAAATTTTCAGGAATGGAATTTGGAAAAGATTGAAGAAGAATCGCCCGTCTTCCTTATGTGCGCCTCTGGACCAGCCATTCATTGATGAGACTGATGAGAACGACTTCAGCTTGCCAACCTTTCCGGCATCACTCATCTTTCTTCTTCATCCAATGCAGCACCAACGCCAAAAGACTTCAGTCTTCGTCGATTCGATTTCACCGATCAGTTGTCGTCTCCTCTCTTTTTCTCTTCTTCTTTCTCTCTTTGCTTTCATATAAACGTTCAAATTTTTTCTTTTTCTCAATATTTTTCTCACCACCTTCTTCTTCCCCCATTTCTCTCAGTTCATTTTTCTCTTTCTTTCTTTTCATTTCCCTATTTCCATAGTTCATCTTCCAATATTTTTTTTATTCTACCTCTGTTACTTCTCCATTTTCTTTTGCCTTTTCTTTCTTCATTGACCTCCACACTTTCTCTCTATCAACCGCCGTTCTTTTCTTTCTTTCTATCTTCCCATCTGTCGATTTTTTTTTCTTATTCATTTCCCTGTTTTTCTCCTCATGATATTTGCTTTATTTCGTTACTTTCCATGTTTATTCTTTCTATCTTTTCCCTTTGTATATTTCTCCATCTTATTCTCTCCATTTCATTACTCTCCATTTTCTTTCTATCTCTTCTTCTTCTTCTTCTTCTTCTTCTTCTTCTTCTTCTTCTTTTTCATCACCATCTTCTTCTTCTTAATCTGCCTACTTTCTTTCTGTCTCTTTATTTTATTTAACTGAATTTTCTCTTTCTCCTTTTCTCTATCCTTTTTCATTATTTCCTAAATTCTTCCTCTTCTGCTTCTGCCTCTTGTTGTTGCTTTTGTTGCTGTTATTATTATTATTATTAGTAGTAGTAGTATTATTATTCCTTTCTTTTCTTCTGTTTTCTTTACTCTTTCATTTTTTCTTCTCTTAAAATTTCTTTTTTACTTTCTTCTCCTTCATGGCATTTTCATCTATTTTCTTTATCTTTTTCATTAATTCTTCTTTTCCTCCCTTCCTTCCTTCCTTTCTTTCTTTCTTTCTTTCTTTCTTTCTTTCTTTCTTTCTTTCTTTCTCCTTGTATCCTTTACAATTTCTTTTTATTCGATTGCTAATCTGTTCCTAATCTTTCTTCCGCACATTCTCCTTTGTTTTATTATCCTCTTTTTCTTTTTATTTAGTTCTTCTTCTTCTTTCTTCTTCTTCTTCTTCTTCTTCTTCTTCTTCTTCTTCTTCTTCTTCTTCTTCTTCTTCTTCTTCTTCTTCTTCTTCTTCTACTTCTTCTTCTTCTTCTTCTTCTTCGTCTTCTTCTTCTTCTTCTTCTTCTTCTTCTTCTTCTACTTCTTCTTCTTCTTCTTCTTCTTCTTCTTCTTCGTCTTCTTCTTCTTCTTCTTCTTCTTCTTCTTCTTCTTCTTCGTCTTCTTCTACTTCTTCTTCTTCTTCTTCTTCTTCTTCGTCTTCTTCTTCTTCTTCTTCTTCTTCTTCTTCTTCGTCTTCTTCTACTTCTTCTTCTTCTTCTTCTTCTTCTTCTTCTTCGTCTTCTTCTTCTTCTTCTTCTTCTTCTTCTTCTTCTTCTTCGTCTTCTTCTTCTTCTTCTTCTTCTTCTTCTTCTTCTTCTTCGTCTTCTTCTTCTTCTTCTTCTTCTTCTTCTTCTTCTTCTTCTTCTTCTTCTTCTTCTTCTTCTTTATTTTCATTACTTTCTCCCGTTTCAGTTTATTATTATCTTCTGCTTCTCTTCTCTTTCTTCCAGTGATTCTTCGACTTTATTTTGTTCTCTTTTTTTGCTTTCTTTTCTTTTTCCGTGCTCTTTTCTATCTCTTCTCTTACTTCCATAGCTTCTTTCTGTATCTTCTTTCTTTTCTTCCTCTTCTTTGCTCTTCCGACACATTCTTTAAACTCTCCTCTTCTTTTCATTCACCCCCTCCCTTATTATACTATTTCCTCTCTCTTCCAAATGCTAATTTACTCCACAATCTGCACAGATATTTCCCACCTGGTCTCTCCGTTCTCGTCTCTTCTTTTTTTTACGTTTCCCTGTCCAATTCGCACAAAACCCTTTGAGTACAACTCTCCACATACCTCACCTTTCAACTACCCCAAACTCATCTCGTTTTATTCCACCCCTACCCCAAGTCTCGTACGCCGCCTCTCTTCAACGTTTGCGTCTACTTCCGACTGATGGAAGAGTTGTGTCAAGTTTTAAGCGGGCACACATCGAACATCCAGTGAAGGAACGTCCAGAGGAAGGCCTAGGAAAGTTGTTGAGTTGGATATTAGCCAAGTTAACAAGACTAAAGCCATCAGCGGAGAATCTTATATCTATCCGATTTGCCACAGTATTAAGGTTAGGCCAACGGGGTCTGCGGAAATTCAGTAAAAGCCAAGCTAAAAAAGAAGAAATGAATATACTATTGTTAAAATAATCTTACCAAAAATAGGAAGTCGAGGAGAACCTTAAACAGTGATGGCACGTACTATGAATTCATCATAAAATTAAGAATGTAGAATTAATAAATACTAAACACTACAAATACATCAGTGTATCACCGATTTATGACAAATTTAATATAGGAGAAGGAAATTGAACATAGAATAGGCTGCGCTGGGGGTAGTTTCGCGCAACACCGCAAGTTGCTACTAAACCAAAACTTTAACTAGAGCCATATTCTTAAATAGCCTAATTATACCAAGACTTCCATAGAGTCTACGGAAAATTCAGTAAAAGACAAGCTGAAGAAGAATGTATACTGTTGTTAAAATAAATAATCTTACAAAAACAGGAAGTTGTGGAGAACCATAAACGGATGTCTGAGTTTAACTCTCCAAGTTTTATGTTCACCACTGCTGTAGCCTAGTATTGAACTCACAGCTCTTTGGGTCTAGTTACTGGATCTAACCAACGGCTTTATGAAGAAGGCCGGAGCGTACAACGACAGAAACGTTGTGAATATAGAAATGAAGATGAGGATAACAGTCCGAATAATGTAAATAATATAAATAATCATAGTACCTCATCTCAGAGATATAGACAAATAATCCTTATTAAAACATTAAGGAGCACAGAATCACAAACAAAATAACAGTATCCGTTTAGAAATATCTAATATATCAACTGTATAAAATGCTTTTAAATAAATAAATCACAAGTTAAAAAAATTCTTCTCTATTTTGTTTTCGTCTGGCGGTAAAGATTCACAAAGAACTACATAAAATAGAAACTTCATTACTTAAGGACTTTCAAAAGCCGCAGCAACTAAAATGGATAGCAAACGTAACTCGAAGAGAAAATAATGATATAATTAAGATGTTGACGTTATTCCTTGAAGTAGTGTATAATTCAAACGTTGAAGGTGAAATACGAAGCCCACGTCAATACTGAACAGAGCGATAACAGTTACTGGAATTATTATGAGAGGTGGAGTAATGGATAACAGCTTGAATTGAAGAATCGGAGAGCCGAGTTCGAATTCCAGTCGAATCCATTACATTCGTGTAATTACTTACGTGCTAATATCTTGGGAAAGGTATGAATCCTCTTCTTCTCCTCCCATCTATTGGTAAATAGCAGGACAGACCAGCTGGATGGCAACTGGTCTACCGCAGAAAGAAATGGCAATATAATTCGGTAAATAACTGCCTCGTGAGTCATGTATCGAAAGATACATGATCGCCTAAGCGTGTATCACGCATGGCACATAACTGACTGACTGATTTTCCTAAATAATTGTTTGAAGAGAAAGATTTTATAAATTTCTACTGAGAGTAACACTGGCTGCTCGGTCAATAAATCGCGAAACGGTTATTATTACCAATGTCTCCTCTATTCAAGACTCGACCACCGTGTCTAACACTATGACGTAGGCAAAGAGAAAAATGGTCGAAAAATAATGATGAAATACTTCATGGAATAGTCTCCACTAATTTCCATTTACTGTTATTACTAGAATTAGAACTAGCTACTAAATATCAAAGATTTACTATAGATGAGAGAACGTGAATCTTTTGCGGCTCGGTCGGTTGAGATTTCTTTCATTCAAGATGAGCTACCACACCGGAGGACAATAGGCAAATTTTAGTCTTCTTTTAATAAAGCTCTTCAATTACATTTCACGCACGTTATTTTCACGTTCAAAATGTTTCAACACAAACATTGTGTTGGAAACTTGGAAATGTGTTTAGATTACGAACATTTGGTTGGAAACCTCGAAATGTTTAGTTTACAAACATTGTGTTGGATACTTAGAAATGTGTTTAGATTACGAACATTTTATTGGAAACCTCGAAATGTTTAGTTTACAAACATTTTGTTGGAAACTAAGAAATGTGTTTAAATTACGAACATTTTATTGGAAACCTCGAAATGTTTAGTTTACAAACATTTTGTTGGAAACTTAGAAATGTGTTTAAATTACGAACATTTTATTGGAAACCTCGAAATGTTTAGTTTACAAACATTGTGTTTGAAACTTGGAAATGTGTTTAGATTACGAACATTGTGTTAGAAACTTAGAAATGTGTTTCAATTATGAGTTGGAAAGCAACAAATAAATAAAATCTTTAAAAACTGATATTTTGTAGTTTTATTTGTTCTACAGATCAATTGTATGGGACAATATGATGGTTCCATTTTTTTATGTATTTGACAAACGAAATATTTCTTGGACTAAATTGATATATTCTGTCCCCTAAAACGCCATAAAATCATTATTTTAGCGTATACCATTGCATTACGAGTGTTTCGCGTACACAGACCTCAGCGAACAGCATTGTCGACAAGTTTCACATTAATCTTAATCAAAAGAAAATTAAAAACGACTAGCGATTGTAACCCTGATCACAAACTCTAATCTAACCAAACTAATGCCACTTAATTCTGGAGCAAAAGCCACCAGCTTCAGTGGAAAGTCCCCTGGAACTTTTACATCCTTTGTCTCAACTCTCTCCTTCTTTCGCGCCGGTAACTGTAAAGTACTAGGCGAAGAGATAATCTGAGAGAAGCCGTAACATATCCAACGCCTTTCGCCGCCATGTTTTTTCTCTTTTTCTTCGTCAAAGCCAATTTCGTTTCGATTCACCGTGAAAATTCTTCTTAACTGCAAAACTGTGCTTGCACCTTAGCGTTTCTGGCCCTGAAGTGCATACGGAAATAGGGGTCGTTGATTAATGACCGTCAATTCCAGAAAGTTAGTATAACGTCGTATATGTTCTCTCCTGTTTCTCCGAAAGTTTCATCGAAAGTTTTCTGCTTCCCTCTTAAATAAAATCATTTATTCAAATAAATTCATAGCATCATAATTGAGTCATTAAAATTATCTTCCCTGGTTTTCTACAGTCTTACACCATTTTGGGCATCGACCAGCATGCCATGAATGACCAAAATATAACTATCAACATCAGAGAAATATCAATGAATAACACAAAATTCTATTGCCTTAGGACCATTATAAAACAGTAGTTCTGACTTGTTTGGATCTTATTAATCCACCCAATGTAAAAGAAATTGGTCTATGAATTCACATGTCCTTGGAAGATTTCATATCTAACACTAATAATCAAAAATCAATATTAAATATTGGGCACATATACACCACACTCTCCAACAGAATGGCCTGTCACCTGTCGAAACATTGTGCAATCCGTGCACCCATCAACCAGCACATCATGAACGACCAAAGTACGACTATCAACATAAGACAAATATTAGTGGATGACACCAAAATATTCTACAGCACCCAATGCAAGGAAAGACTCAAAACCATAGAAGCTATTATTATAGGTTTATCCGCGTGAAAGTGAAAATGCGGATAATGTCGGAGTATTGTTTATCTCATTTTAAAAAGAAGTTGCTATGACAAATATCTAATTATTAATCAATAACCGATGTGGTATCTGTGTGGTAGTTATATTATCAAAATACTCTACATCACCCAACGCAAGGAAAGGCTCAAAACATTAAAAGCTATTATTATACAAAACAAATAGCCCATATGTAATAACAAAAGACGGTATGTTGATGTAGATATGATATATTTAATATCCGAATATATATATGTGTGTGCGTGTGTGTGTATGTATGTGTATTTGTGTTTGTGTGCATGTGTGGCAGTCTGTATATATATATATATATATATATATATATATATATATATATATATATATATATATATAGTAGATAACTGTAATATTCCTCTATTTATTGAACAATTTAGTTCATGCCACATTGATTGAAAAACCTACCAGTACAAAAGAATTCTCGTATTACAATATTAGTACAAAAACATATATATATGTATTAACAGGGATCATAACATTCATCTACGGGTTCGGGGTTAATGTCATTCATTAAATTTGTTTGTTAAGATGTATTCTCGCTATTTATATCATTAACTTCAATATCTGTTTTTTGTATGAATGATTCATGTAATGTAAATTGAACTGCACCACATACTTCATATTAAAATAACTGATCCAACGTGCAACTCTCGGATAATAACTGTGACATTCCTCTATTTATTGAACAATTTAGTTCATACCACATTGACTAAAAAACCTACCAGTACAAAAGAATTCTCTTATTACCATATTAGTACAAAAACGTACAATCTTAAAATTTAAAAATTCAGCCTCAGCGTTGCGATCGCACGCTCCAAAATGTCTTACAATTAACAATAACACATTTCTGAAAACATATTTTGGATTACACCTATTCTTTCGTTGTCCTGTTATTACCTCGATGTAAAAAAAAACAAATATATGGTCATACCTGATGATGTCTGTATGCACAGATGAAAGCTTGTAAAAAAATAAAAAAATACCTTATGCAACTGGAATTTATAAACAGGGATCATAACATTCATCTACAGGTTCGGGGTTAATGCCATTTATTAAATTTGTTAGCGAAGATGTATTCTCGCCATTTATATCATTACCTTCAATATCTGTTTGTTGTATGAATGATTCATGTAATATATATATATATATATATATATATATATATATATATATATATATATATATGTATATATATATATATATATATATTTAATCATATATTGTTAAATATAACAGACAGTGAATGTCAATTATGTTTCATTATGAGCAGTTCTAAACTTCATATATTGGTTTTAATTTCGGGAGAAAATAAAGACAAAAATTGTCCAACATTTTGATATATTTTTATTATGCTGTTGTTTGATCTAAATTCGCGGCTCACATGAGCCATCTTCAGATTGTTTATACGGACATTTTAACAAAGATATTCACCATCGAAGATGATATTCTGTTATGTTGAAATGGAAGATTGCTATGCGAAGATAACGGTCGCAGAATAGCAGACGCAGGTCGTAAATTCGGTTCTATGACGTCATACCTCGTGAGAATCCGAAATTTTAACATATGTCAAGATGCAATGTAATGTGTTGTGACTAGTTTGAAATGTAATTTTGTTGAGTGTGAGTTGCTTTGTTTTAATGTAGATGGCCTCCAATATCTGAAGGTTTTTTTACTGTGTGTATGTGTAACTATTTTTGTGTTATCAAGTAATATCTGTCTAATATTATGGACATGTTTTTCCTAAGAAATGTTGTTTAATAGAAATAAGATCAGAAAGGTGACAGGTAAGTCTACGGGAGAGCGTGGTTGTAGTAAAACCAATATATATAGTGGGTTTATTATTAGCATCAGAGATACAATCTCTGAACGGGCATGTAAATTAATACACTACATTGTTTTTGTTTTTTTGGTAGAGGATTTAGTTGTGTGGTTGTAGGGTTATTAGGGACAATGAGGTCAATTGTTTTAAATTTTTATAATATATGATGCGCTTAACTTGTTTATTATTATTATTAATGGGTTTAACATTTCTACTTATTATGTTTTTGAGTGTTGTTTCATCATGTTTGTAATTATTACATAATAATTACAAATATGATGAAACAAGAAAGAAAGAAAGAAAGAAAGGAGACAAAAATGAGGCAAGAAAGAAAGAAAACAAAAAAATAAAAAACGAAAAGAAAGAAAGATGAAAGAAATGAAGCAAGAATTGAGATAAGAATTGAGGCAAGAAAGAAAGAAAAGAAAAGTAAAAGAAAGAAAGAAAGAAAGAAAAGAAAGAAAGAAGGAAAGAAATAAGGCAAGAAAGAAAGAAAAAGAAAGAAATAAAAGAAAGAAAGAAGGCAAGAAATAAGGCAAGAAAGAAAGAAAAAGAAATAAATAAAAGAAAGAAATAAGGCAAGAAATACGGTAAGAAAGAAAGAAAAAGAAATAAATAAAAGAAAGAAAGATGAAAGAAATGAGGCAAGAATTGAGATAAGAATTGAGGCAAGAAAAAAAGAAAAGAAAAGAAAAAGAAAGAAAGAAAGAAAGAAAAGAAAGAAAGACGGCAAGAAATAAGGCAAGAAAGAAAGAAAAAAGAAATAAATAAAAGAAAGAAAGAAAGAAGGAAGGAAAGAAAAAAGAAAGAATAAAGTAAAGAAAAAAGAATGACAAAAATACAAACTGAAGAGCAAACAAGGTAATAAAATATGAAATAAAATACAAATACAAAAATATAGAAAGAAAACAAAAATCCAAGACGGAAACGAGAAAGAGAGAATAAAATCAAAAGCGAAATGAAGAATAAGAAAGAAAGATAACGCAAACAAATAAACATAAAAGAGAGGAGAAAAGAAGATTTTAAAAACAGAGAAAGAAGAAAGAAAAACAAAACAAAAAAACGAATTGCTCAATAAGAAGGAATTAAATTTGAAAGAAAGAAAGAAAAAAACCGAAATAAGTGCAAAATGAATAACAATATGAAAAATAAAGAAAGAAATAAAGAAAGAAAAATAGAAAGAAATTGATGAAATAGACAAAAAGGAATTGGAAATGAAGGAAAAAAGAAAGAAAAAACCCAAAACAAGAGTTCATATGAAAACATGGAAGGAAAGATTGGGTGGGGAAAGAAGCAAATAAATCAAGAAGACAAGAAAGACACAAATAAACAAAAACATGACAATATGAAAATATGACATGAAAGTGTGAAAGAATAGAAAAGAAAAGAAAAGAAAAGAATGACAAAAAGGAGTTAAGAAATTAGGCAATAAAAAAGAAAGAAAGAAGGAAAGAAAGAAATCTTTAAAACGAAAGACAATATGAAACATATGGAAGGAATCTGTCTATATTTCTGAGATGAGGTATTATTCAGACTATTGTACTCATCTTTGTCGCCATATTTATTACAACGTTTCGGTTGTTGTACACTCCGGCCTTCTTCAGGTGGTTGGAATGTCGAACTGAACCCTTTATTTCGCTCATTGGGGTAGACTGTTTTAGTTCCACATCAGTTATCTCCCTCTGAAATTCTCCACTGCATTAACCGGGTATTGAACTCACACTCTTTGGTTTCTGTCACTGGATCTAACTAACGCCTTTATCCACTGTGCCATGTATCCTTGAGGAAACTGTGCGTGAATTTCTGGGTATTATAAACCTAATGTCTTCAGCAACCATTTTTTAATGTAAATAATGTATATGGAAGGAAAAAATGAAGAAATTAACAAAAGAAAGCAAAAGCAAGGAAATGGAAAGAAATGACATATTAGTCTATACTGAATCTATAATAATAAAGCGCAGTGTACGTGAATCCGTCTGTCCGTCTGTTTTTCGATCTCAGCGAATCATAAACAACCTGAAGTAACAGGTAGTAACTACTGTAGTTACAAAAATTAAATAAATGACTCATTTAAAGTTAAATTTGAATATCGAACAGAGTGAAAAGTTAAAAAAAAACAATTGCAATTCATATCGTCTAATTAAACCGTAATTAAAATTAAGCGGGTACAATACGTTTCCCGTATTTCTTTTCTTTTCTTTTTCTAGAACACGTACTGTGACGTATTTTACTGAAATCCAACCGTAGGGCGGCTTGTAGGTTTGTAAATGAATAAATAAATAAGAAAGAAAGAAAGAAAGAAAGAAAGAAAGAAAAATATATATGACAAAAAAGAAACAAAGAATCATACGAAAAATAAAGAGGAAAGCAGGAAAAACTAAAGTAAAAACAGAACGGATTCGTGAAATAAGAAAAAGATAATTAATTGCAAAAAGAGAAAGAAAGAAAATAAAATGGGAAATAGACTTTAAATGACAGAATAAACAAATTAAATGAATTATAAGGAAAGAAACTAACAAGAAGTAAAAAGCAAACGCAAAAAACTAATGAACTGGACAATATGAGATATACAGGAAGTAATGTAAGAAATGCATGAAAAGAATAAAAGGAAATATAGAAAGAAAAACAAGGTAGCAATGGAATAAAAAAGAAAAGGAAAGAAGGAAGGCGGGAAGGAAGGAAGGGTGGGATGGGGGGGAGGAATCGAGCAAGAGGAAGGAAGGGGGAAGGAAGGAAAGACGGGAGTAAGGGAGGTAGAAATGAAGGGAGGGAGGAAGAAAGGAAGGAAGGTGGGAGTGGGGGGTAAATGGATTGGAGGGAGGGAGTAGGAATGAGGGAAGGGTGGGAGTAAGTAGAAGGAAGGAAGGGGGGAAGGAAGGAAAGACGGGAGTAAGGAAGGTAGAAATGAAGGGAGGGAGGAAGAAAGGAAGGAAGGTGGGAGGGGAGGTAAAAAGGATTGGAGGGAGGGAGTAGGAATGAGGGAAGGGTGGGAGGAAGTAGAAGGAAGGAAGGGGGGAAGGAAGGAAAGACGGGAGTAAGGAAGGTAGAAATGAAGGGAGGGAGGAAGAAAGGAAGGAAGGTGGGAGGGGAGGTAAAAAGGATTGGAGGGAGGGAGTAGGAATGAGGGAAGGGTGGGAGTAAGTAGAAGGAAGGAAGGGGGGAAGGAAGGAAAGACGGGAGTAAGGAAGGTAGAAATGAAGGGAGGGAGGAAGAAAGGAAGGAAGGTGGGAGGGGAGGTAAAAAGGATTGGAGGGAGGGAGTAGGAATGAGGGAAGGGTGGGAGTAAGTAGAAGGAAGGAAGGGGGGAAGGAAGGAAAGACGGGAGTAAGGAAGGTAGAAATGAAGGGAGGGAGGAAGAAAGGAAGGAAGGTGGGAGGGGAGGTAAAAAGGATTGGAGGGAGGGAGTAGGAATGAGGGAAGGGTGGGAGTAAGTAGAAGGAAGGAAGAGGGGAAGGAAGGAAGGGTGGTAATAAGTAGAAGGGATGAAGGAAGGAAAGAGAGAAAGAGAGAAAGGTAGGAAGGAAGGAAAAGGGGGAAGGGAGGGTCAGAGGGAGGAATGGAGGAAGAGAGGAACAAAAGAAGAGGGGAAGGAAGGAGGGATGGAGGAGGAAAGGAAGGAAGGGAGGTAGGAATGGAAGAAAGATGAACAAAAGAAGTGAGGAAGGAAGGGGGAAGAAAAAAGGAAAGAAGGGAGGAAGGAAAGAAGGAAGGAAGAAAGAAAAGAAGAGAGGAAGGGGGGAATAAGCAACCTTAGGAAAAGAAAGACGGAAAAGAAATAATTAGATATCATTCAGTCTATTGAAATTGTAAACGGAAGTTTTGAAATGGCACCAGAAATATTTGAATCAACAAATATTTCTTGTATTCAGAATTAATCTTCCTTAACAGACCCATCAATTGTGCCGCACCCTTCCTTACCCCAGCGTCTGTAAGGGTGAAGCAGATGTCCTTTCCAGCACCTGTCGGCTTTTGTATTTCTAAATATTCCTCTCTCTTGGCCAATTCCAGTATTTCGCCATGTAAAACTGCCAGCAACTTCTAATAGGTTCTGTCCCCGTTTTGAAGATGTGAAAAGTACGGGGAGCACTGTTTGTGAGGGCGAGTCTCTTGGGCGAAATTTAATTTGCACGTCACTTCCGTCGCTCTTTTAATGTTCCTGTATTTTTATGGGTGACGGTGATTGAAATCATTGCAAAAGAATAGCAATTGTGGGGTTGGGGCTATCTCTGCTGAGTGACACACGATTATCCGTCCATCATACCTGTCAGCCTATGTCGTGGCAAAAGAAGAACTAGCGATTGACGCCGAGTCTAACAGTGTAGGTTCGAGCTCAAGTCTAGTATAATTTCAACATAATATTCCGGTATAAAATTTACATTTTTCTCTCAGCTGGAAACTCCGATAAATATTTCATGGATATGGAGAACAATCGTTTTTCGATATATGAGAGTCCAACATCCCAGTTCTGAGAACCGAACAGCCAGGCAACCAGATTATCGTACAGGACCAACCACACTTTTGGGGAAAGCAGAACACTGGTACACAGCGTGCTATAAGGTCCCCAAACGACCCTCCTCTTGTTTTGAATTCAGAGTTGACCTTTTACCACTCAAGGCAATAGGTATTTACCCACTGCCCCACGCAGCAAGATGTGGCATAAGGCCGAGTTTTATCGTGAGGTATCCAAGCCCGTAGGCTCGGGCAAAGATTCCGTGTAGATCTTGTAAAAACGGAGTCAGTTTCCCGAGACGAGACTTTGCCCTTCGACATGACCTTGTCTGGGTGATACCAAAGCTATAGGAGCCGGCCTGTCTTGCCATTTACCTACTAAAGGAGGAGAAGAGAAGTGTATTTGCTCGTAGGTGAATGTAACGAACTCGGGTGGAATTCGAACCCAACTCTCCGATCCGAGCCACTATCCATTACGTCCACCATGCCACTACAATATATAGATATATCCTCAAATTATGTAGAACACCATACATTGAATTGTTTGAGGAAAATGAACTCCTTCTAAGTGCCGTGACATCTTGGGGCGCAGTAGATTATGGCTCTCTACATTTTCCTATCTTATGTAATTCTAAAGAAAGTGTTTCCGTTTACTATCGTTTCTGTTCAGCAATCCAAGCCCGTTAGGCAAGTTACTCTATATTGTCGCCCACCATCACACTTGCCTTCAATATGACTTGTGAGTGTCAAATTCTCCAAGCCGTCTTTCATTAAGTGTTCCAGAAATTTCTACTATCTCTTTCTGATTCTGAGTACATCTCATATGTTCATATGTTTGTTGAAAATTCATTGCGCGCCTGAACATTTTAGAATCCTTCTACGGATCCACATTTCTATTACACCCCCCCCCCGTCTTCTTTTCATCTATGAGGAGATTGTCTAGAATCACAGACATAAAAGTGCACTGATATTACACAGCACATCATCACTCTTTTCTCTGTTTCTAACAAAATATCCCACAGCTTAGTGAAGTGTTTTGATTGATCGTTTTGTCTTTTGCGGTTTATCAACCCTTTGTGGGTTATTCAAAGCCGAAGCTTTGAACTATAAGAATACTGCAAGGAAATATTCTATTAATATTGTGTTTGGAGAGAACAATGGTTTTTCCAGATTACGATTACATGATCACTATTTAACCCATAGTGGGGAAGAAAAAAGATGACTTCATAACTTTCACAAAGGCATTGGCATGAAAATGAACCAGACTAGAATTCGAACTCAGCTCTCCTGTTTCTCATTCTGAGCCACTATCCAACATACCATCGGCAGATATAGAGTTAAGTAAAGCAAACAAGAGTTACTTTAGAACTTTTATATTCTTCAGCAACATCTTTGACACAAATCGATTATACAATGAAAATTTCAGATCAAAATTCACTTTAGTCTATTGTTGATGATTCCTAGGAACTTTTATTATCTTATGAAGTATATAGTTTGATATCTATGATAAAAATGCGTTTAAAGTACATATCAAAATTACAAAATTGTGCAAGTTAATTAAAACAACGAATAATTCCTTTATTATTTACTTTTTTCGTATTTTCCAATGAAACATGACCCAGTGCACATGTTAGTACTTCGTATTGAACGAAGTAGTTCCTGCAGATTGCCCACAGATTTCCGATTAGATTTGAATCAGGAGAGATTCCGGGCCAGTCTATAGTACTTTGATTTGCTCACTGGTAAGGCGTGCCAGTGTTCGTGCAGTATTAAAATTTTCGTACGCTTCCTTAGAGTAACGTCCATCGCAGACAATGGCCGTAGGACAACTAATCTCTTTATATATATATATATATATATATATATATATATATATATATATATATATATATATATATATATATATATATATATATATATATAACTATGGTTAAATAAAGACTTGGGCATTTTAAATCTTTATAAATATTTCAATAGTTAAACAAAAAATTTTTTTAGATATAGTCAAAAATTTTTTAAACAACATCTAAAATATTACTACAGTTAGATTTACGTTAGAAATATTCAAACACAGATGCATTCCATATCACGTGACGTCCGCGTCTCGCGACGGACGCTACTTAATGTAAACAAACTTCTGAAAACAGTCATTTCTGATGAAAGATCGGGGCCGATCTGAAATATCATATATATATATATATATATATATATATATATATATATATATATATATATATATATATAAATAAATACTTTCACAAAAAAAAATTCAATTTTTTTTTTAATTTGCAACTTTTCAGTTGTTTTTTCTATATTATATATATATATATATATATATATATATATATATATATATATATAGAGAGAGAGAGAGAGAGAGAGAGAGAGAGATAGATAGATAGATAGATAGATAGATAGATAGATAGATAGATAGATAGCGTAAAGAGCCAGAACTTATCTGCTAAGTTATCCTGATGAGCCGTCAGTTTAAACTTAAGTAGATAGGTTTTGGCTCTTTAGGTTATCTAGTTTGTGCTCTTCTTAGTTTATTGAGCACTTTAACGTTTTAACTTATGCTTTCTGTCGGTCGTTTTTTTGTTTTTGTTTTTGCTAGACATTGGCGGTGCTAATTGATTATGATCAAGCGGCACGGATGTTTTTAATCTTTTCTTTTTTTATTGAATTTCTTTCACTGATATAGATTTGTCTGATATTTTTTTTATTTACAAATTGACTCTTTATTGTTATAGAACTCGTCAGCTGTCTATTTACCTCATAACACCGTCGGGTCCTGGAGCGTGTAGAGTGGAGATCAACGTGTTTTAGTGTTAGTCAGAATCGTCTTCAAGAAGCGAGAGCGGGATCTAAAAGGTCAGCCAATCTAACAGTGACCTCATCCCACAATCCTCACCCTTGCTCCATATGCAGCCTCCTTCGTAAATCACTTCCGGGTCTTAAGTGCCACTTAAGTTTATCTCACAAAATTCATAACTGAATCAATTGGTTGTCATATCCTCGTACGTCGAAACCGATGGTAGAGTCCATTATACACACACACACACATACAAACGCACACATACATACATATGCTGTATGGCTACTGTACCGATAGAAACTTTGACTTCTAAACAAAGTTTAAATTTTGATCTCCATTCTCACTGGGTGCCCCCGCTACTGTGCCACTAGTGCGAGTGAAATTAAACCACATGACAGACATGTTGGGTACTTCGATGTCGTGTAATGGTTAGCAATTTTACTTCGTTAGATCAGTTACGACTGAATAGTAAGTTCGATTCTCATTGGGTGCCTCATACTTTCGGCCTTGTGCCACCTATAAACTACGTTTAGAAAACCACCATAAAATACACGTATGTGCATATCTATTTATCTTGTAGGGTGCAAGACGTAGGCGTGATTTCTGAAGTGTTACACGCTCTGATTTGCCAATTAATATGCAGTCTCGGTGTGTGTGTGTGTGTGTGTGAGCATGCAGTTTTCGAAGGCATGTCATCTGAAAGGTCATCATAACAACCAGAAGCGAGCCATCTATGCCAACAAACCGAATCCTTCTGTCGACAACAGCGGTTGTGTTTGCAACAAGTTTGCAGATCTGGACTAACAAGGGACATGGTGGCGCACACGAGAGTTGTGAAGCATGCAGATCAAATCAACCAAATCACGGATATAAAGATTATCTGTCACATATGCATGATTACTATAACATTAAATGCAGGTATCAAGAGTCATCTTAGGGGTTATGAACACCAACT
>OZ038493.1:5396334-5398834 GCA_964036315.1 Acanthosepion esculentum
TTTGTTAATTATTTCCTTTTAAATGACTTTTACCGTTGAAAATTATAATATGGTAAATACTAAAATTGGTATAAATTGTCACCCCGGGGCTACTATTATTACTTGAATGGAAAGGTATTTAGTGTGATAACAGAGTGAATTTCCTACTGCTCTGAGAAAAATTATTCGTAGATTGGAAAAGTCGATGATTAAAATTAATCGACACAAAATGTCTCATTTTTAGTAGCATTCGCCTTGAAGAACATTTCATGCCGAAATACACAGAATTTAAATTGCATTTTAATTGCCGCTTTCGAAGATATCAACCCTAAAATATTTGAAAAGGAAATTCAACTAACATATATATATATATATATATATATATATATATATATATATATATATATATATATATATATATAGATAGATAGATAGATAGATAGATAGATAGATAGATATAAATATAGACATATCTGTGTGTGTAAAATTTTTAGTTATACTATATCTGTAAAAGTATAATATGAATAAAGACAAAAGGAAAATTTATCTTAGCCCACGCGTTTCGTCCTCTGAGGGATTTTATTGCCTTGATAAAGTCTCGCAGAGGGCAAAACATGTCGGCTAAGATAATGTTTTCCTTACTTTTTTCATTATATCTATCTATCTATCTATCTATCTATCTATATATATATATATATATATATATATATATATATATATATATATATATATATATATATATATATGTATGTAAAATTATAACATAAAGATGTTATAACATCTCTACAAAAATACCCATTTTGTTTCAACACTTCTGGTGTCATGTCAAGTGATAGTGTTGATCAACATCATCAATTGAAAAGACACCCGAAGTGTTGAAACAAAATGATTATCTTTGAAGTGATGTTATAACATGCTTATGTTATAATTTTGGAATAAATATTATTTACTCTACTCATTTAAGAATAGTGCTTTTGGTTATCGGAATTATATTACATCTATACAAACCCTGTACTTATATATATATATATATATATATATATATATATATATATATATATATATATATATATATATATATATATATATACATATGATCGGTGCAAAATTTCCTAATGTCATATGAAAGTGAATTTATATATATTTTTTATTCTTGGGAATTGACAAGAAAATT
Source organism: Acanthosepion esculentum (assembly GCA_964036315.1). NCBI lineage: Eukaryota > Metazoa > Mollusca > Cephalopoda > Sepiida > Sepiidae > Acanthosepion > Acanthosepion esculentum. Next base: position 5,397,488 of record OZ038493.1, read on the forward strand.
ATAAATACTCTTTATTTATTAAATTGATTATTTACACTATTTATTTATTATATTATTTATTCGAATGCTTGACCAACATCAGCTAAATTTCTAATTGATTCAAACTTTATAAAATGGTAAATAATAAGGATTTCCTTCTAGAATATTTTAATGATTTAGTAATGTTTATAAATTTATGAATAAACGTTGTTTTAACATTAATTTCATTATAAATGATAAATATTGTAACGGATTTTACCACCAACGGATTTTATTTACTATATATATATATATATATATATATATATATATATATATATATATATATATATTATAATATTTTTTAAAAAAAATATAATTTCTTCGCTACATAAGAGTTCTCATGTTTCAAAAGCGAGAGCCGAGACCCTCAATATAATTTTTGAAATTAAGTTGAATTAGTTAAGATGAATAGACAAAACCTGTCTATATTATTTAATGAAACATGCATTAATGAAAAATTGCTGCCGAAATATACACAATATATATATATATATGTGTGTGTGTGTGTGTGTGTGTGTGTGTGTGTGTATGTGTGTGTGTGTGTGTGTGTATAAATTCGATTTACATTTTTTATTTTACATGTTTGCATACAGAAATAAACTCATTTTAACAGTTAATAAAACAGTATTATTTAAGATGGCGACAAAGGTACCATCAAAAAGCTTCGCAAATCAAAACATTCTCCAGGGAGTGAAAACGATTGAAAAAAAAGCGTGACTGCGATCATCAAAAGCATAGTAAATTCCACGAGATGAATTTTAATATATATTATAGATATATATGTATTTACACTATTTATATTCGGACTGTTGTCCTCATCATCGTTCTTTTATCACAGCGTTTCGGCCGTTGTGCCTTCCGGCCTTCTTCATGTGCAAATCGATCTGAGCAACCTATAGGGATTTCTGAACTGAAAACCTTATTTAATCTATTGGGATAAACTGTTCTCGTGCCACTGATCATGTCTAGGAATATCGTCTTGTTATTCTACTTTTTTTAGTACTGTTCAGTTATTGCTCACTCGTTTCTACTGATTTAAAGTACACACTGCGCGGCCCAGGAATTGAACTCACAACCACTCTGTCACCAAATTTACAAACGAAGAACATTTACATCCTTCTGATGAGGATAATATTAAGAATATAAATTGTGTAAATAATGATAATTCCTAATCGGAGAAATTCAGATAAAAATATATATATATATATACACACTAAGGGTTCAAACTTTTTGAGTCACCTCCAGAATGAGTCTGGGGTGAACTTGACAGAAGAGTAAAAAAAAAAAAACAGCTCCTAGAATCATTGAAAAATGAATGGCATCAAT
>OZ038493.1:5401334-5428834 GCA_964036315.1 Acanthosepion esculentum
GCATAGATCTCCCATATCAGCCCAGACCTCAACTTAGTCACAGGTATGACGATAAACTACATACGGTAGCAAGGCCTCTGATCAAGAAACTGGAGATTTTGCGGAACGTGGAACCACCTCTTAACTACTGTTGTTTCCAGGTCCACTCTGAACTTGGCTGGTAGCCTCTGTTAGGGTCCCAGCTATCGGAAATAGCGGCCCCACCAAGAAATAAAAACACTATGAAAATATAAAAACACATTTTTACAGCAAAAATACCAGCAATTCCTTTTTTATATTAAAAAAAAAAATTAATACATATATATAGTTAAATTTCCAAGAAAACATTTTAGCAGTGCATGTCCAAATATGTAGTAGACAGTGAGGGTTGAACCCCCAACTCAGGATTTATGGGTCTGTCTAAATATTTAAAGCAATAAATGTGAGTATGTTGGTTTGCGTGTGTTGACATAGATTATGTTATACTTCCAACATTCATTCTATCACCAGCGCAAAACGTGACACCATATTGTAACAGTGACGCGCATGCGTATCTGGAGTTAACCAGTTCTATCGATCAAATGGAAGAAGAAAAGAAAAGGCTGAATTCCCAAGAAAACGTTCGCTTCCTACTAGCCGAACGAGCTGCCAAATTTGACAGTATTTCAGTCCGTCCGGCCGCGCCAGGCGTCAAACTGACCATCAACAAACGAATCTCTCATTATGCCCAACTTGCACCAGATGCCTCTTTGTCATAACTTGTCGCTGGATGAACATAGTTGATGTCCATCATGGCGGAAAAAGAGATTCTACCTTTTATCTCTCCGCATCTCTGGCAACTTGCTCTGTCTGGATACCGGATGGTCACTCCGTTGTCTGCTGGACACTTACTAACTCCTTTGATCTTTTTCAGCCATGCTGACCAGGAACGTTGACTCTCTGAGGAAAAGGTGAACAATAGTCAAGAGTTGGAAGACCCGATCATGTCTTCTCCTCTCGCCCACACAAATCCTTCGAGGATATTTGTTCGTAATTAATTGCTTGATTCATTTCTTTCATTTAATTACAATATATTATTGCACTAATGTATCAGTAATGTTTTTTTTTAATGACCCCCTTCCAAACTGGACTTCAGTGATTTTCTGTAATAAACACATTTAGTTGTAGATCTATAGTAAAATTCTTTGCAGTCTTAGAATTAACTCGTTAGCAAAGACTTTATTGTACGCATGATAATTCTCTCGTAACGCTTGCATTCTAATTAAATCCACTTTTTCACTAAAAAGAGCAAAAAGAGAGGCACCAAATTTGATAACGACAAAGTTTTATTATCAAAAATTTTATGTTATTATTAAGAAGAACAACGAAAGTATTTTGGATTATTTAAAAAAAATTTTAAATCCTTCATAGCACGTTCGAAACTTAGTTACAAATCTTGGTGGGGGACATTTACTGTCTTTTGCAGTAAAAAAAAAACATTATTTTGGAAATTCTTGCAAATAATTGTCGGATTTTAATTAAATTTTCAAGACTTATTCACAAATGAATTAAATTACTTTTTAAATTTTGTTTTAGAAAATCTTGATAAAAATACATATTTTTTTGTTTCATCTGTAACTTATTTAACATCATGAAATTTTGAGAAATTAAAATTTCAGCCTCTTCATATTTATATGAGTTAAAAGCAGGGATCCTTGGAGAATTTAAATAACCATTTATTTTTTGTCAAACAGAAACACCATTTACCGAAAATCTGTTTTGAATCGTAAAATATAAACTGCAATAAAATGAAGACATTATTTAATTAGAAAAGCTTTTAATTGTTTTTATAAATAACACTATTGTCTTTAGAAAAAATTTCGATGAATAACGGATTTTTAGAATTGTTTTCATTTTAAAAAAATTGTTTTATTATAATTATTTATGAAGTTTTAAATCATTTAAAATCCTGTATTTACTTTTGCCTTTTTTAGATTTTATCATTATTATGTGTAAACTATATTTACTAATCATAAATTGAAAGGCTTAATATAAATTATCACGCACCAAGATTTTTATTGGTGTATAAACAATCCGATTTTTGTATGTACGATCGACCGTACGTGACGTTATCAGAAACTCATGGCGATAACTATATTAAATTTAAAGACGAAATTTCTAAAATTCAATAAAACATTATATTACGGAGAATATCTTTCTAAATTTTTAAGCTTACTGAGCAATTAAAAATTATTTAAAAAAGGCGCTTAAGCCATTTTCTTCAATTATGTTTTACGACAGACAAAGTTTCCATAGAACAAAATTAACTGTCATAACGCTGTCAAGCATATTAACACGGCTACTGTCGGGTTAAAAAATGTGTTTCTGAGATCTTTTAAACTTGAAGTAAATAATATTCTTTTAAAGTCAGATTAATGATACCTTAAATCAGCTAAGATTTGTCAAATAAATTTCAGAAAAATATATTTTATTTTAGGAAGATTTTTAATAAAGAGAATTAAAAAAAATAAAAAGGGCGTTAATCAGATATTTTAGAGAAAAAAAAACGACTCCTTCTAGTCAATTTAAATTAGTTTTTGAAATACAGCAAAATATTTTATTTATTGGAAATATTAAATTTAAACTATTAACTTGAAATTAAAACTAAATTAAAAGTTTCAAGAAAGATTTTTCATTTTTTTAAATTAATTTTAGACCTTAGGTAAATACAATCTGCCTTCGGGAGGGCAAACTACACTTTATTTCTCAATTGTATTTATGTCTTCAAACAGAACAAAAGAAGTAAATTAAGGATACCTGGTCTCTGGGATTCCAAATCAGCGGCAACACCTTTGTTATTCCACCAAAGAAAGAGCGGTTGGTGGAATATCGGCGCCAACGCGCTTATCCATCGCTAAAGAGGCTGGGAAGATTATCGGGTGGGTCCTTGTAAACGATTCTGTAAGTATCCCTCCTCATATGCTCACTTTTGACAAGAGCCGCAGGGGTCAGATTCCAAAAGGGTGCGCACTGCTGCTTTATCAGGGTTGGAGCTATTCATTCCTCACTTTCCGGACTTGATAAAGTTCAGAAGCGTCTTTGCGGCCTTATAGCTTGAAGAAGTATTTTCCATTCTAAAAAAGAAATAAAGAAAGAATGAAAGAAATAGAGAGAGAAAAAAACAAAGAGAAACGAAAGAATAAATAAATAAATAAAGAACAAAAGAAAGAAAGAAAACGAAAAAAGAAGGGGAAGAGGTGAAATGTTATGGGACTAAGTGATGTGAAAAGGAATGGATGAGAACTATGAAAGAGAAGAAGAAAAGAAAAAGAAAAGGACAGAAAAGCAATATGAGGAGAAAAAGTCGAAGAATGATGAAGACAGGGAAAAGAAGAGGAGGATGAAACTAAAGTATTAGAAAAGGAAAGACTGAGGAAAAGAAGTGTGATAGAAAAATAAAGGGGAAAGGCAAAAGGAAAATTTCAAAGATGAAGAAAATTATAATGTCAGAAGAAGAATGGATCCTCACTTGGCATCTCCACTACACTCAATTTCTCACCGACGTGACATGGCTTCCCTCTGCCTTTTCTACAAATATTCCACGAAAACTGCTCTGACGAGCTTTTTTTCCTAATGCCCCGACTGCATGAATTTAAGAGTGCTACTAGATTGGCATTTAGGTCCCACCCTTTAACTCTTGAAATAGCTAAATGTAACCACCCCTTCTATTTCAACGATTTCTTTTCTCGCACTTCCCACCTGTGCAACTCCCTTCCGTTTCCTTGCTTCCCTGATAACTACAATCTTCAAACATGTAAATGCAACGTCAATCGCCATCTTCCTTCTTCTTGAATTCCGTTCATCTTTTGTTCTTTCCTAAATCCTCCATATACTCAGTCTCACTTTCACTCCCTGTAATGCCATGTGTACCAATGACATTCCCGCCTTGTTTGGTGTAAAATAATTAAAAACAAGAAGAATTTTTAATAATGCTATATATAAGTTTGAAAATGTCTTCAGCGTACCATAAAGAACAGAGTAAGATGATATATCAGTTGCAGTTTTTGGTAAGCGCCAATTACAACAAGATCAATATGCATTGCAGTACTAACAAAATCAACGTTGCTACAATATTTCTGTAACGTTAATTTTTTTAAAGATCTGTATTTCAATAATTGATAACACGTAAAAAATCTTTATTATAGACTCTATAAAATCGCCTTTCAAATCCGATTGTAAGAATTTAACTTTGTATTTTCTTGAGAATTGCATCAGCGAAGAGAATCTGCTGGGGAAAAAGAGAAACTATGTGGAAAAAGAAAGGGAAAATATATCAAGATCAATACAAGAAGAGAAAAATAACAACAATTTGGACAAAACGATTTGTAAATTGTTCAATTTCTTTTAAGATTAAAATAATTCAAAATCTCTTTCACATTTTTGTGTTAGATTTTCTTCTCAAAGAAGCTAAGAAAAGAAAACAGAAACTGAAGACTACTGATTAGAAAACAGAGAGGAACAGATGAAAAAATATATCAAATAATTAAAAAGAGAAGAAACTAGAAACTAAAACCAAATATTTCTGAAGTCTGCATTCGGGATTTTCGAAAAAAAATTCTAATTTATTTCATTCAAAAAAGAAAAAAAAAGGAAATCCTGTACCGTGCAAAATTCTGAAAACATTTGGCAATCAAAACGTAAGCAGAAACGCCTGAAGAATTCCATCTACCTTTATTTTCAGTAGTCAATCTGTCTTTTACTTTGACGTTTCAATTTTCTATATTTATTTATGCAATGCGACGTGTTTTCATTTACCAATAATAAAAACAGTACGTGTTTGATAAATGTATTGGTAGCGCATCCTGATATCCACTAGAAATTCATATAATTTTCCGCAGTTATATCGCGCGTTGGTTTACGAATGCAATGTGATATTTCATTACTAATAAGTTAAACCAGATTTATATAGATTTTTAATTACCTATTTTCAATAATACTTTTGACATTTAATTTTATAAAATCAGAATTCTTTCTTACTTACGAGAATAAATGTAATTTATTAATGGTATCGAAAAATCCCTAAAGGCAAAAACACATTGAAAATATACACAACGAAATAGCATTACTTGTATTATTTACATTATTCGGACTGTTATCCTCATCTTCTTTGACATAGTCACAACATTTCGGCCGTTCTGCGATCCGGCCTTCTTCAGGTAACTGGAATTACGAATCGAATCCTTTATTTCGTACACCGTGGTACATGTTTCTAGTTCCAACTGCCATACCTCATCCTGATGACTCAGTTATTTCCATTTAATTCAACTCTCCAACTTTTTGTTTCACTGCTGCTGTGGCCAGGTATTGAACTCACAATTCTTTCGACCTAAACACCGTCTTTATCCACTGGTTTGAAATTCCAGTCACCTGAAGAAGGTCGGAGCATACAATCATAATAAGTAGTCATAATATCTTGTCTCAGAGATATAGACAGATAATAAAATATCAAAATACCTTGAATATACGAGTAAAATTGTGTTGAATTTAGTTACAAAACCACAGGTCAGCAATCTAATAATGAAGTGAATCTGCCAAATGAAATTTAGTTCCCTGTATCTGTCTATATTTTTGAGATGAGGTATTATGTACACTATTTACATTATTCGGACTATTGTGCTCATCTTTATCGCCATATTTATTACAACGTTTCGGCCTTTCAGTATCTGTCTATATTTGTGAGATGAGGTATTATGTACACTATTTACATTATTCGGACTATTGTCCTCATCTTTGTCGCCATATTTATTACAACGTTTCGGCCGCAGTACGCTCCGGCCTTCTTCAGGTGTTTGGATGTCGAACTGAACCCTTTATTTCGCTCGTTGGGGTAGACTGTTCTAGTTCCACGCACCATGTTTAATGGATGTCAGTTATTAGTTATTTTAAGGACACATGGCACAGTGGATAAAGGCGTTAGTTAGATCGAGTGACAGAACCCAAAGAGTGTGAGTTCAATACCCAGTTAAGGCAGTGGAGAACTTGGACAGGGGAATTAACAAAAAAATAAGTAAAGCTCACATGTTTAGACTCTTAATATGAATCGTGATTTGTCTCGCAAATAAAGTTCTTTTCCTTGTGAAATAAATTTCTATTTCTTCTGACGCGGTACCATCTACGAAAAATGTCGAAACAATTTTTTTTTTCAAATTATCTTATATATTTACTATATAGAGTAAGTCTTCCATTAAAGTTAGAACCGCCAGAGCCAGGACCCGCCATTCCACCAACATTTTAGCCAACAACCCACATTCCCTCCGTATTCCATTGGTGAGAAGTAAGTTCCACTCGAACAGCTTCTTCCCGCAAACCATTGCTCTGTTGGGCCGACTCCCAAGGGGATATTTCCCCGATCACTAGAATCTTAATCTATTTGAGGCTAAGGTTAACCGTTATCTTCTCCTCCTATCGACATAATCTGCTCGTTACTGTACCTCGAGCGCCTTGTACAGGGTGAACCACACTGTAAAAAATATTGTTTTGTTTTGTGCCGTTTGCCTCGGACATATGACGCAAAAGGTGCAGCGGAAGAATACATTGCGCGGCGGAAGAATACATTGTGCGGCGGAAGAATACATCGTAAAACGGCGCCAGAAGGAACACATTACTGACAATAAATATACAAACAACTTAAAACAATTTCATTTCACTATAAGCATTATATTTATGTCCCCCTATTTTTTTGTTTCTTTTTCAGTCCTAATTACGTTAATATAGGTCGTGAAAATGAGTTGTATTGTCCTAGATTATTACTTTACTATTTCGTTAACATAGGTGAATGAAAGACACGGAAAATTTTGTTATGACGCATCGTAGGAAAAGTGTAACACCGTATACTCACCCCACTGAACCAACGCACTCCACAAGACCGGCCGTTGGTCTGCTATTGTCCAGTACTACAGGTTAGACAAAATTCTCCGGTTCCCAGTGTCAATTCGAAGCCACCCTCCAGCCACGTTCTGATTGTTTTGATCCTGGAGAATGGTCATCACATCGTAGAAATCCGGACACCCTCCGTTGGTCCACCTGCGAGTTCGTCGGGTTAGAATCGGTTTAACAAAAAAATAAATAAACAAGTCGATTCGATTTTGAAATGACTAATTATATATATATATATATATATATATATAGCAAATACACACACAAAAAAACCTTGTTGCACAAGGTTTAATGTCTCTTATATGGGAACAATAACCAAACACAAATACTTCGAATAATTTCGGTAAAGGTGAGATGTGGGCTTAGTTTTAACCCTTTATGGTCTGTTCTAAGTAGCCGTAATGGCGCAGCCGTAGTGTTATTAGTAGCAGGAGTAGCGGCACCTAGATGTTCGCTCTTCGCCTCCCGTTCAGCAGCACACAACGGACGCTTTCTTTTTCAATCTTTGACGTCACTCCCTCAGTTCGACTGCATTCGAAGACAGACGAACTCGAAACTCGCTTATCTTCCGGTTGGCTCGTCTCTTTATATAGAGAACTGGTAACGTATAAGTTTTTTCTAGTGCGAACGTACTGACATACATTCAAAGTACTCCTCCGAGAGTAAACAATTTACTTTTCATCGATTGCTGTCCAAGGTCCACAACAAAATTCTATTTTTTATCACCTCACTATCAACCACTCTCCCGCTTTTTGTAAACGAAAGAGAGTCTCGTTTAAAAAATAAATTGTAAATCAAAACATGCTTTATTTTAAATTCGAATCTTACAGTGTCAAAATCCATTTCTTTTTCTAAAAATTTCCAATTATCATTGTTCCAGTAACTTTCTATTAGTAATCTGATATCCTTTGTAGACTTACAAAAAGATTGTATTTCGTGTTCTAAATTAAATTTCTGTAACATTTACATTTCGAAGACTTTACAGCATTTGTAACATGTTGGTTCGTTTGAAAACGCCTTTTTTCTGTTTTACAGCATACTCTCTTTTATTATAATTATTATTATTTCAGGGGTGATATTGCCCGGCCACAACAGAGCTCTCTCGTATGTCAAGGAACCCCTGTATTTATAATTATGCCATATAAAATTTGCTACGTTTATCAGAGAAGAGTGCCCAATATGGAGGGAACTATTTGTAGTTATAAACAGTTTGAACAAAGAAATTAATGAATAACAAAGAATATTAGAAACATTTAAAAAGTATATAAGATAATCAAAAAAGAAAGTTTTGGTTTAAGTCATTAATAATAAAAAAAAGTTTGAACAAATAGCTATAAACAATTTTTTCTATCCTCTGTCAGCTGCAACTATGGAGAAAGCATTACCTCGAACCATCGCCAGTAAGACACGCTGCAAGAGTCACTCCGTTTTGCGAGGCTCGTCCCTTAATCGAGACGCAAACGCACCAATCCTCCGAAGGAACGCCATCGAACGAGGGCCAATAACCCCTGAAGTCTCCACTGCCACAGGAGTAAAAGAAAAAATCTATCAGCAAGAGAAGAATATTTAACTATTTTTTTTATCTCTATCAATTTCAAAACTTTAACTATAATCAAACCATTTGCTACTCGATTGTGTGGACGCTATATACAGATGGCTGTAGGCTCAAGGGAAGCCGAGAAGGAGGAAACTGCTTTGCCGGGTGTTTATTAAGGACCGACAGGATGTGCAGTTAATGGTCAACGACTCGGAATGAAAACATCCGGTCGACTTTGTTAAAATCAGATTCGCAAAAATATAATTGCGGAGAGTAAGAATCACTTTATGCACACAGCTGTGAGTTAAATAGCATGACACACAACGCTTGTTAGGTTTTTTTGTGTACCTGGTATTTACTAGTGAGCCAACCAAAATGAGCTGACTCATTTTATAGTCCACCAATAGAAGTTTACCAATCAGAAGACTTGAAATATTCAATCCGATGTGTATAAAGGCGGCCATTTTGTTTTGTTTTTTTCTTTTCGGAATATCCACTGCTAACCTGTCAGATGAAAGACCCGAAGAACTACGCTTTCCTACTCTCTCCGAATATTCACTGCCAACCTCTGATATGGAAGACCTTAAGAATTATTGAACAGCTGCTACTAGATATTGGTGCTGTTTCATTGAACAAATTACTTACTACGTTGGATTCTACATTCAGACTACGGTGAACATGTATAACAACGCTCTCTAGCAATGTTTGTCGACCAGTCTAGGCAAAGGACAACTCTTAATTTAAAACCTTATGTAGCTCTGGTTAAACACATCCTATACAGCCATGGAAAAGATTATAGTGTTCAAAATTAACATTGGCGCGGGATTGTGTACGCTATGATAGCGGTCGGTGCGGTGGGTGGTTCAGTAGGTAGGTGGGTGGGTGTCTGTGTAGTTAGGTAGGCTGGTTGGTTGGTTGATTGATTTATTACTTTTATCTCGACTATGGTCGAAACGAGTCACGGTGGAGTAATATGGTGGATGTAGGAATCAGAGAGCAGAGTTCGAATTCCAGTCGAGTTCATTATACTCACGTGCTAATACTCTTAGGAAAGGTGCTAGAGCCTTGGATGGGAATCGGTCTCGGAGAAGGGCAACTATGAATTCAAAACCTGAGGAGGATCATTTGAGGTAAGGACAGAGGACAACCTATCTCATATTCCGTGATCATCGGCAAGAGCTTGTAGAGGAAATGGGTGCCGCCAGGCTATCTAAAAGCCCAATGAAATGATCGTCATGAAGAAGTATCAAAGCAATATAGTATCGACAGATTACTCAGGAAGAAGTTGCTTGTTTCTTCTACTCTCAGGTCCCCATGACGACTGAACCTGTCGAGATACTGATGAGAACAGTCGTAGGTAGCTAGCTAACTTTATTATTCATAGTCCACACTGAGTTTGTTTATATAATTCATTTATTTTATTACATCTTATTTATTTTTATTTATTCATTATTTTACTGTATTTGTGCATTTTTTGTTCATCTCTCCTCCAATTGGATTCGCTTCTATAGTTTCGTTTTGGAATAAAGTTTACTTGTTAGAACCCATGAAAATTTCACGGTTTTCCGATTTGAATTTTTTGATGAATCTAAATTCTTTACTTAATGATTGAATAAGCTCATAGCGAGTTCTATAATAAACTAGGCGTGGAAATTTCCCTATCGCTTCGTTAAATATTTGAGCTTAACCAATTTAATAAAATGATGTGGATTCCGGGATGAAATCCGGTATCAAATAATAACAAACACCAAGAATGAATATAGGAAATAAATGTATTAACGTAATAATACAAACTGGTAATACAGGTTAATAGTTCCAGGAATGCGGGGTTAGTAGACAAATATATATAAAGTCTTTGGTATCAACGTATGACTTCTTACTGAGTCTAAGTGCTCGTGACTGTGACTCTTGCCGCTACGTTATTCTACCGACCGACTCAACGTTCTACTACTACTGACCGACTTGACTTAACGTACTATTACTCACTCGGGTATTCAGTGGTAGTAGTATATGTATACCTTGGATGAGTCCATTTGTGTAAAAAGGGAGACCCCTCAATATAAAATATATGCAATAACAAACACCGATATGAATGGGGGCCGTCATTTTAGGAATTTCGTACAAATAAAACGATTTTTTATTTCACTGAAACAGATGTTAAACATTTCTATAATTCCTTCTTTCATTTTCTCACTGAAACCAAGTTGTGTCTTTTCATCCTTTTACACGCAGTCAAAACGGGATGGTCCATTATTTATTAGGTATTGTCAGGACATAACGGTCGTGCGAATGAGGGCCAATCACAATTATAATAAGGTTAGAGTTAGGTTATGAGCTATAGTTGTTTAGTCTTTAAAGACATCGTATGGTTGTAAACCACGTAGTAGGAATTTGATAGAAAGTTTTGGTGATACAGTAAATAAAAAAAATCGTTTGAAGCAGAAAACTACAATAAAATTTTGTCATATATCTAGTGTTCTTTGTCTCCTCTTCCTGACTTTCATAATAACTAATTTCAATTGCATAGCAATCAATAAAGACCTCAACAATTTTTTTTTGTTATATGCCAGTACTAAATCCCAGATGAGAGTAAACAAATAACTAACATCTCTCATTGTATTTTTGTCAAAGGCATCACAGGCGATATTTCAGCATTAAACCACAGATAAGTGATTTTTCTATTGTATATTTTTATATCGACCCCGTTTAGTACTTTGCTTGCTTTTATTCCTTTCCAATTTGGACAGATGTTTGATTTTAATCATTGTTCCCACCGAAAAGAATAATTCTCTGCGTTTCGCTGTCATCTGTTATAATATAAAAATGAGACGTTTTCTCCCTCTGACCGACACAGGATCGTTTTCTTCGGAATCACATGTAAAAAGCCTCGTTTTGTCTGACACGAAATTGTCTGATGATATATTATTTTACCCTTAAAAATGATCTGAGGTTCAAATGCATGGCATACCAAATTCATTCTATCGCCGAGGTATTCTTTCTTCTGGTAACATCAATACATTTTGTGCTATATTTCTTGTGGTAGAGAAAACCTTCAAGTACCATCAATACATTTTGTGCTATATTTCTTGTGGTAGAGAAAGCATATTATTATTTTATTAATAAAAATCATCTTTTTGACATACATTTGTTTCATAATCACATGTGGGTCAATGACATCGGCTAAGCGAAGGATGTGATTTTTTGTTTCCATTCAATTAAACAAAATAGAGTTATTAAAAGCACTTCTCAGGATATGAGCTACACTTGTTAGAATTTTGAGGAATAGTGCACCAGGGATATTGTTGATTTCTTCTTGAATTCCTTTCTTTATCAAACTCAAAGCTCCAACCATAAAAACATTATTATTGTTTTTATTACCTGTGATTTGGGCGGGTACAGATTTCTTTCCGGGTCCCGCCCAGGGACTTATGGTTAGAAATGGCATCATGACACTTTCCTCTGACAAAAAAAAAACAAACAAACAAAAAAAACACATATTTTACATAGATAAAGCCATTCGTAAAGTGTGGGCTGTACTTGCGAGAACAATTTTTTGTATTTCTTTGAGGCATGGGCTTCAAGGAATCCCTTCATTTAGTCTACTGGAATCTTTTCCAACCAATCCTAGGGCTCCAATTACAACAGGGATTATTGATGTTCCCATGTGCCACATTTTTTGAGATTTATTATTATTATTATTGTTATTATTATTATATTTTCCAGATTGTATAAAACTACCCAAATACAAGGTGTCCATAAAGTTCGTGTGCACTTTAAAAAATGTATAACTTTATTTGTATTTGCGATAGAAATAATCTGTATAAAATGTTATAAAATTTAATGTACCTAGTTTTAAGTATAGCTAAAATAAATGTGATTTCAGGCATTACTGTAAATCAGTTGGCAAATGTTTTCCGTGAACTGCAAAATCGTATTACCCTTTGTATTGCTAATGATGGAGGACATGTGGAAACTTAAATAAAATTTCAATAAAACTTTAACAAATATAGATTTACTTCTTTCTAATCCTTTTTACAAATTATTTCTATCACAAATATAAATTAAGTTATAAATTTTTTAAAGTGCATACGAACTTTATGGATACCATATATATATATATATATATATATATATATATATATATATATATATATATACATAGGATCTAAGAATAATGAGCGCAAGGCACGGTTTACAGATATTAAATTAAAAAGAAACTGTGGAAAGTCGTGATCGTCTCCGTCCTCAATGTCGATGACACTTATGGAGGAGGGTTGTTAATGACGTCCTCTGCTTAATCTTTCAATTAAAATTTATCATTGTTATGTATGTATACATGTAAACTCAGTATCTTCATGATTCGGTACTATCCACGGTTTCAAGCAGCATCTTGTATATGATATTCGCGGTTAAGCGGTGCCTATTGTACCAGAATGCATTTTATGTCGTAATCCCGTCGTTGCTGCTTTAATTTGTAATGATTGTGGGTAAGGGACATCTGTTTGAAAATACGCCCGGGGGTTATAATATCCTTATCTTCCTCGTCATATGACGCAAAACATCAATTATAAATAATCCTTGGGAAGTATGAGACAGGAATTTCGACTAAAAAGGCCACAATTCAATTGGTCCTTTTCCATACAGACCCCCGCCCAATGTACTTGCATCGTACAAAGATCGGTTTCGTAAATATCGGTATATATTTCGAATTGTAATTCGTTTTTCATATTGTGGCTGAAATACCAGTTATAAATAAACATACGTTTATTATAAATAGCATACGTTTTCGTGGGGTCAGTTGTAATAACGAACGTCATCCCTACTACGGGGGCCGGCTGAAAAGTTCATAGGCCTCACCCGTTGCGATCCACATTCTTCTCCCATCGGTGTTGACGTGTTTAGATCCCATTGGTAGAGAAGCTTTCATCGTGTGGATCAAAAAGTCAACAACAGCCGATTTATCATCCCTGCGGTATTGGTTTTCGGTCAGTGTTTTTTTATGTTGGTGAGCAGATGTTATGTGATTGGTCCTGATCTGGCATCTCGGCTACAGTCGCTTTCTCACAGACGTGCAGTGGCTTCCCTCTGTCTCTTCTACAAGTACTTTCACGGCATCTGTTCCGACGACCTACTTTCGCTGGTTCCCAGATTGCATGAACTTAAGCGAGACACCAGGCTGGCATCTCGGTCCCACCCTTTCACTATCAAAACGGTTAAATGTAACCGTCTCTTCTATTCAAACAGCTTCTTCTCTCGCACTTCCCGTCTGCGGAACTCCCTTCCCCTTACTTGCTTCTCCGATGACTATAATCTTCAAATATTCAAGTGTAATATCTATATGCGTTGTATAGTAAACAACCAACAACACACACCATTAAGTATCGTATATTGTATCGGTATGACTTAGTGAACATTTAAAATTCGTCAGGTCTACTAATAAACACATTAAAGTCAATATCAACTCCAATAAAATATTAATACCGTAGATTAAACTAAACATCATAACAGGTCGTTTTTTGATAGTCCGGCTACGTATCGTAAATTGTTGTAAAACACAATATCACTTATTCGTAGAAGAACCCTATTCCTTCAGTTCAGACCTTTTCCAGCTACATCCACAGAGTCGAATCACCCTCATTTCCTCCTCATCTTAATAATCTTCACTTCTTACTATCTCCTGTTTTACGCATATCAAATTATTTTCGTATAGATTAGTTAAAATTTCAGTTGGGTTCGTTATATTCAACAGGCTTCGGAACGATATGAATTCACCTCTTGCTATGGGTTGCTGTAAATTACGGCGTACAAGTCAATCTCAAGATTTTTAATCCAAAATTCTGAGTTAAGCTTATACCTACCATATAGGTGGACCTCTAAACTACCAGTGGTCAAAAGTTTATGCGTAAATGAAATTAGGCTACAGTATACAATAACCTGTGCCAAAACTACATACGGCCGCACTACTTACTTCCATATTCATACACTAACCTTAATGTCAATGGGGTTCATCTGAACTTTGCACTGGAAATAGTAACAGGGTAGCGACGTGTGTTCGACACTGCGTTTTGTATTCCCTGCGATTGTACATCAGATGTCCACTATCTTCACGTCGTTGTATTTGGTGGTTAATATACAGCGTGCCGTTATTTGATGGTGTCTTCTGATAAGCTTCCCTTGATATATCTGAAAGAGAAATGAGAAAAGTAAAAAATTGGTGCCTGCCGTGTAATACGACCTAAGGTTTTCTTTCAAACACCTGGTGCGGTCTGTATAACTTCAAGAATGTGATGCAATATCAATCCTCCTCTACGACAGTGAATGTTGGACAATCTCCTCACAGATGAAGAAGAGACTTAGAGCAACAGAAATGTGGTTCTACAGAAGGATGCTGAGAATGCCATGGCCGGAACATGAGAATAACGAAAAAGTTTTAAGGAAAATAAGAAATGAAAGTTACGGACGCTTATACTAAGAATTAGAAAGAGACAGTTGAAATACCTAGGATCCCTAATGAGGAAAAAAGGTTGGGAGAATCTGATACTTACAAGACATATTGAAGACAGGAATAACAGAAGAAAGAGAGAGAGTAACCTATCATGTGTATATGAGTGGCGGAACTAGAATTGGCGGGATAATGTAAAGACAAACCATACTAAGGATCAGAAGTTGTGGAGAGTCGTGACCGCTCCCGTCCTAAACGGACAAGGTGCATAGAAGATTTGATTTGTTTTTAAGGTTTACCAACCCCTTGTGAGTTATTTATATTATAATACATATTTTAATCCATAATTTAGATTGTAAGAATAATGCCTTATTTGTGATTAAATATTGCATTAATAATATTTTTGTAGAATAACAATCATTTTTCCCGATATAAATCTTACTATTTAATCTATAGCTGGGGAGAGATGGATTTCCCAACGGCATATGCGCGTAAATGTATGTAACAAACCCCACTGGAAATCGAACCTGGCTCTCTGATTTCTCATTCCAAGCCAATGTCCATTACACCACTCGACACATCACATAGAAGAAATGGAAGACCAATTAAAATTAACCAAAAAAGGTGATATAATAAAATAACGCATATAAACGCACACACCTCATGGGCACACAACTCATGCACACACACACACAGCTCATACGTACACAAATGTACACATCTCAAACGCACACAAACATACACATGTCATGCGCACACGAATGTACGCAACTCATGTACACACACCTCATACACACACAACTGCACACACCTCAAGCATACCAGAAATAAGCAACAATACACACGCTCAACGCTATGCCTTCCTGTGTCCTAAATTCTGGGCTCCACCCCCAGCAATTGCTTCAAATTTCTCAGCCGGCACGTTTCCAGGTTTTGATTTTTTTAATTTGTATTTTTACCAAAATAAATATAATTAGCACAAATAATTATTGAAATGATTTGTATTAGCAAATTGCGTTCGTGGAAAGTGCGGGAAAACTTTAATTGGACGATTTCCACTTTATTCACTATTGTTCCACATACGAAATATAATCACCGAAATCATAAAAAAAAGAACTCTTAAAAGAATACAACAAACATTTAGAAGAATTATACCAGCCATTCGAGTGGACATATTAGGTCACCCACTTCTTAAGACTCAGAATTTTGACCCGCTAATTGGTCATTCGCAGTCAGTACTCATTATAAAGGAAATTAATTTAATCTAGAGCGCTCTCATTAGCAACTTATTGCCTAATTAAGACTGTGATAAAGTTGCCCGTTAAAGTGAGATTAGGATCGGGATTCGATTATTATTGATGAACTCATTTAATAAGACAAAAGCAATAGAAAGTGTAGCAAAAGGAAGCGATGAATTCATGTTCAATATTGTTTTAATTAATATTAAAATATTTAACAACATATGTCTCGAACTGATTTGTCTGTTCAGTGGTTAAACAACTTAAATACTTGCCAGCAACGCCTGTTTTCTGTGGTTCAAACCCAGGTAAAAACCAATGATTGTCGGAATGATGATTATGACGGCAGCTTTTCAAAATATTGGCGCAACATAGTCTTCCTAAGCTCTATCTTCCAGAAAATTTTCTTAGCTCCATCTTAGAAAATTTAAGAATATTGGATGTTGTTTTTTTTTTTAAGTAACATAAACCTTATTGTTTTTACAAGACTGGCGGAACACGATCTTTCTTATATCCATTTCTGTCTATTTTGTTTTGTTCTGTAGCATTCAAAGTTTGGTAAAGAGCAAAAAGGAAGGTTTTTGAACGAAGATTTTCAAGGCAGTAATAACCCACATGCTTTACCCAGCCTCTATGACTTCTCCAACAGTGTCTGTACCGCTGGCTTGGACATGTACACCGGAAGCCGAATGATAGGTTTCCGAGGGTCTTTCTGTACGGTGAACTGGTCACTGGCAAGAGGGCACGAGGACAACCTCTCACCTTCGCTTCAAAGAAGCCTGAAAAAGAGACACGAGGGCGATGGCCATGGACATAGAGAGGTTGGAAGCCATCGGCAATGATTGTTAACGCCAGAGGACACGTTTTACGCCGATGGTTGGCAAGAGGAGAGGACAAACAGGGGCCTGTCGCTGGAGGGAAGCTTGTGTAATGGAAACAAAACAACGCGGCGATATCGAGATTGACACTTCCGTGCGGGCCTGTACAATCATAACAGACGCTGCGCCGCCATCAGCCGCTTTGGCATCATTGTTCGAGACTGAGGGATGCCACAAGAACACACACACACACACACACACACACACACACACACACATATATATATATATATATATATATATATATATATATATATATAGACATTATTTTGATTGTTAATTCTCACGGCATTTCGGCCGTTGTACGCTCCGGCCTTCTTCAGGTGTTTGGAATTTCGAACTGAACACTTTATTTCATCCACTGGATTAGATTGTTCTAGTTCTACGTGCTATGCCTCTTCTCGGTGTCTCAGTTATTTCCCTTTAACTCAACCCTCTCTATATAAAGTCAGTGTAGGTACATGAAATGATATGCATAAAATACAGAGCAAATATGAAATATATAAAGCGAAGCACAGTACCAATATTTTGCTGTTGCTCGTATTTCATCTGCACGTTGAGTGATAAAATTTCAGTCGTGCAAACATCAGGCGGAGAAAGAGGCAGTAAAACATTCATCAAGAAAACAGTCACCCCCCCCCAACCGCAGCTGGTGTTACGTCTTTTCTTTTTGCGTGACATCTCACATCTTGAAATCTTAATGCGAAGAAAAGCCAATTAAAAAAATGGTAGTGAATGTTGGAAAATCCTCTCACAGTAATATGGTTCTACAGATAGATGCTGAGAACAACATGGACTGAACAACGACGAAGTTTTAGAGAAAATCGAAACATCAATTGATACTCATTGAAGGCAAGAGAACAAAGGAAAACGCTATTGTCTTAAGAAAAAAGAAACTTTGGAGGAATAATGAATTTTTACAAGAATTGTTTTTCGTTTTTCAAAATTTTAAGTAGAAAAATTTAAATTATAAATCTTTTAAAATTCTGTATTAATTTCCGCCTTTTAGATGTTATTATTAAGTAAAAACTATATTTACTAATCAAAAATGGAAAAGCTTAATACAAATCATCAATATTTTTAAAAGAATTATCAGAACATACAAGACAAACAAGACCGATATACATATATTAATAACGAGTTACACAAAGACATGAACAGTTACGTAGAGTTGGTATGGAGAAATTATGTGCGTGTGTTGTGAGTGTTCGTACGTAAGTGTATTGTTCTTAGCGCGTTCCCAGAATTTGGGAAACGCTGTATCTATGAGAGGTCACATATTGGCCTAAGTGAAAAAGACAGAGATTTTACCTCACCTCCGCGCGAGGTAGTGGCCCAAGGCCTGAGTCGAAAAAGAGAGAGAGGGTGAGAAGGGTCAGCCAGTATTTATAGCCAGGGGATGAGAGACCCCTGTTGAAGGATTAAAGAACTGAGGAGGAGCTAACTCTGATAAGGGCACTTTCGTCATTTTCTTAATTTTTTTAAAGATAAAGACTGTAGAAAAACATTACATCTGTCATTAGGCTTAAAAAATGTCAAAAACAGCTACTGTAGGGTTAAACAAATGATTTCTGTAATATTTTTTTAAACTTAAAGTAAATAATATTTCTTTCAAATCAGATTAATTCTACTTTAAATCAGTTAATATTCCTCAAATAAAGTTTCAGAAAAATATATTATTTAATCCTGGAAGATTTTTTAGCAAAAATAATTATATTGTGATGAAATACGACTAAAAGCTAATGAGTTATTTTAGAAAAAAATTCTTCCAGGTTTTGAAATATAGTAATGTATTTTGCTTATTGGAAATAAAAAAATCTATTAGATTAAAATTAAACCTAAATAAAAATTTCAATAACGATTTTTCATTTTTATAAATTCATTTTTAAACCTTAGGTGTCGCGATTTTGTGGACATCCCGATATATATATATATATATATATATATATATATATATATATATATATATATATATATATATATATATATATATACTTCCGGTAAAATAACCGCCAAAATAGACTACCCACAATAAGCTATATAAACAAATTTTTACTACGTCAATAAAAACACCGATCAAAATAAAAAAAATAAATAAATATATAAGGTAAAACAAGATAAAAAATAATAATAATAAAAATAAATAAAAACAAGCAAAATAATTTGACCTAAATAAATAAATAAACAAATAAACAACTTCCGGTAAAATAACCGCCAAAATAGACTACCCACTGACCCGTATATATAAATAGCCGAGAAAAATTTCACCACTCATGGCCTGACGATTGCATCTAGCATGAAATAGACTGTCGCCTTTAAGTGTTGACTTCTATGTTCACTTTTATATTTACAGGCGCTCCATCTCTGATATTGAGCACTTTATCCCATAAATATAGCACACTTTAAGACTATATTCCTTCATATATATATATATATATATATATATATATATATATATATATATATGTGTGTGTGTGTGTGTGTGTGTATATAAATAAAAAGGATAGAACAGTAAGATATAAAATCCGGTGTTCTTATAGATATTTTTGTTTTTACACAATAGTGCTCAATGTAAATTTAAATTTACAGAGCATTAATATTATAAATTAATATATTTAAAATATGGTTTTACCGCTACACAGTGATAACCATGTTTCAGAAATGGAAGCTAAAGCCCTTGAATTTAATTTTGTTATTAAACCAAAGTCATTAGTTCCATTTCCTCATCAAGCGAATTTTGGAGTCTAAAATTCGCTTGATGAGGAAATGGAACTAATGTCTTTGGTTTAATAACAAAATTAAATTCAAGGGCTTTAGCTTCCATTTCTGAAACATGGTTATCACTGTGTAGCGGTAAAACCATATTTTAAATATATTAATTTATAATATATATATATATATATATATATATATATATATATGTATATATATATATATATATATATATATTTTAATTTATACTTCTTCGATTAGTTAAGCTCACAAACCTTATTTACTATCACTTGATGAGATGCATTGATACGTATCGAAACACAACTGCAATTGTGTAGTGATTTTTATGTTTTTGGTGTAATATCCTAAGATATATATATATATATATATATATATATATATATATATATATATATATATAGTGTCTCAGAATTAACAATCTATTTCAATAAAATAGGGAAAATTAGAAAAACTGAACAATTTTATGCTTATTAGTTAATTATGATACAAAACAAATAGATTTACAAATCTTACACCAAAACTTTATTGAAAATTTTTAACATGCGCTCTGTCGGTATTCTTGCAAATTTCAAATCTATCCTTAGCGTTGCGAAACACATTTTGAAGCGTTTCAAGAGTTATCTCCTCCTGTCATTCTAACTGAATGCGTTCTTTCAGCGCAGCTAAACTATTGATCTTTTGGACATAAACTTTTGTTTTTATGAAAACCCATGCAAATAAATCTATCAACAAAGATGCGTTCTTATGTGTTCATTATTAACAGGGTTCTGAAAAGGAATGAAAATAAAATTATAAAAATATATAAAAATTATAAAGTTATAAACAAGATTAGAAATTTATACATTTCTGACACATATTAAACACGAACGGAAATAAAAGTGAGTTTTCGAAAAATATCCAATTTCACTGAAATAGACACCATATATATATATATATATATATATATACATATGAGGCTGGAAAAAATGTTTATTGGTCAGAGTTGAATCAGTCCAGGAAACAGTAGTATTAAAATGCTCAATAGATGCGTGAAACAAAATAAAATAAAAGTAAAAATAATATATATATATACGTACATGAGAGTATCGAACTAGCTTTTTTTCTCTTATCTTCTCGAATCGTCACACCTTATCTTAGACCAAAGTGAGTTTTTATAAACGCACTCACACATACGCACATATATTGCTATATATTTAAGAAGCATATCTTCATTCAAACTTGTTTGTACTTATTTTATACTGATCTTTTCCAGTTGTTTAATCAGATTCATCAAAGAAGGTGTCGTAGTTTTTTTGTAATCCAAGTACTTTCGATATTTTCCAAGATCATCTTCAGTGATAAATTACAAAGATAAACTTAGTGAAACTGTGATAAAATCTGCATTCCATTGTGATGGCGAGTTTTAAAAACACGCACGAATGTGTTATGCTGTAGTTATTTTAAAATTTTAAATTTATCCCTTGTAGTGATGGAATTTTTGGCAAGACACGCGTTTCAATATAAGGAGCTAACCGGAAATTGGGAGAAATCTAAAATGGCATTAATTGACATTTGCATTTTAATATGTTGTGGCTATATTCGTTATAAATTTCATTGTGTGTTGGTTGGTTGATTTTGATACAGAGTCTCTCGAGAACCTGAAGTTTTTTTTTATTATTTTCATGGTTTAGTATTTTGTTGTTGTCAGCAAGTATTTTCCTTTATTTTGAAAGTTGACTGGAATGTTCTTTTGGAAGTTGACTTGATGTTCTTCAGTACTTCTATAAAAGGCAGGATGTGTGTGTGTGTGTGTTTGTGTGTGTGTGTGTGTGTGTGTGTGTAACGAATGCACGGTCGCAATTTTCGACGGATTTGCACCAAAATTTACATGCACATGCTCCAAGTTAGTGTAAACCGACTTTGCATTTCCCAACTCTCATCCATAGTGGAAATAATCGATTTGTTCATGCTTCTACGGCAGTTTTCATGTAGTTTGCGGCCATTTTCTACTGGCCAGAATGAGAGCCTATAGCTGGCTGCCACGAATAGGCAGGAAGATTCTATTGGCCAGCGTGAGAGCCAACAGCTGACTGATACGAATGTTAACTAGCATGCTAGCATGCAAAAAAATTGATAGCTGCATTCGCCACAAGTGGAAAAATTTAAATCTGCATGGCACTTTAGTCCAATTGGCTCATTCGCTTGCTTAAACTCAACGTTGATTCTTATTCCGCAGAACTGGGTTGGGTGTGGAAAAGTATTTGTTGTTAACATTCTTTTTTCATTCGGTTTTTCCAGTTACGAGTTCTTTTTTATAGCTGATCGTTTTGTGTTCATTTTGTTTAGTTCTTTTTCGTAACAGATTTAATGTTTAGTATAGAGCTTAGAAAAAATTCGCAGTGTGAGATAGGCAAGAAGTAAGGCATGTAGCAACATCAGCACGTCAAAGGGCAATCCTTTAAAGGCAAGGAAGGGCAAACATATTTTAAGTCAAGTGATAGCGATGTATCAGTCGTACGTTTTTGGAATCAAGCACGGGCAACGCCGGGCCATGCTGCTAGTATATATATATAATAATGGACTCGCTCGTCGGTTTCGACGTATGAGGATCTGACAAATTAATTGATTCAATTATGAAATGTGCGATAATCTTGAGTGGCACTTAAGTCCCGCTATTGTTTGACAAAGGAGGCCGCATATGGAGCAAGGGTAAGGATTGTGGGATGAGATCACTGTTAGATTGGCTGACCTTTTAGGTCTTTTCATGTTTATAAATTAATATAATTTAACTATATATATATATATATATATATATATATATATATATATATATATATATATAGTTCAATTCATATAAATAAATATATAGTTAAAATTAATATAAATACAAAACAAAAATAAAATTTCGATTTCATTTTTGCCTTGAAAAAGTCGAAAGACGAAACGAGTCAGCAAAAATTTTTTTTTCCAATTGTCTTTTTATTCCGCACACACGCACACATACACACACACACACACACACACACACACACACACATACACACACATATATATATATAATTTATTGGATTTATGTATATATAATTATTGAATTTTTAATTTATTGGCAGCAGATCATTATTCAAATATATAGTGTTAAATACAACACACAATCAATATCTATTATATTTGATCAGGAGCCGTTCTAAGCTTCGTATAGTTGCTTTAATTTCGGGAGAAAATGAAGACAAAAATTGTTCAAGATGTGTGTATGTTTTATTAAGTTGGTCCTTAAACTAAGCTTTCGGCTCACATAAGCCATCTTCATAGCGGTTATATGGACATTTAAACAAAGATTTTCACCTTCAAATGTGATATTCTGTTATGTTGACATAGAAGATTGGTATGCTACGACAACACACACACACACACAGACATATATATATATATATATATATATATATATATATATATATATATATATATATATATATATATATATATATACTAATTTTCTCCTCCGACAAGAAATCTCTTTTTACTTAACCGTTACTATATATATCCAACGTAGGTCGAAAGGAATGTCAGTGGTGAGTGCATGTAAGAATTGTCCGTATCTTTTAATCTGGCGCTTTCCCCTGCAGTCTCCTCAGATGTACATGCTTAATGCTTTAGGACAAAAATTTCCATTGTATTCGTTTATTGATTTTAAATTTCTATCTCCATATATCTAGACATTGATGTTTTCTCTGTTTTATAACATCACGTATATATGAACGTAGGCGCTAGTTCGCATTTCGTAATATTTATTAAGTAACTAGCAGCATGGCCCGGCGTTGCCCGTGCTTGATTAAAAAATCGTACGACTCATACAGCAATCGCTTGACTTAAAATATTTTTGGCCTTCCTTGCCTTTAAAGGAGTGCCCTTTGTCGTGCCGATGTTTCTAGTTTTTTCCCACTTGTGACGAATGCAGCTATCGATTTTTTTGCATAATAGCATGCTAGTTAACATTCGTGTCAGTCAGCTATTGGCTCTCACGCTGGCCAATAGAATCTTCCTGCCTATTCGTGGCAGCCAGCTATATATAGGCTCTCACTCTGGCCAGTAGAAAATGACCGCAAACTACATGAAAACTGCCGTAGAAGCATGAACAAATCGATTATTTCCACTATCGATGGGAGTTGGTAAATGCAATCTTGGCCTTTACACTAACTTGGAGCATGTGCATGTAAATTTTGGTGCAAATCCGTCGAAAATTGCGGCCGTGCATTCGTTATACACACACACACACACACACACACACACACACACACACACACACACACACACACACACACACACACACACACACACACACAAACACACACAAACACACACACACACACAAACACACACACATCTTGCCTTTTATAGATAGAGATTAATTTGGGGATAGCGTATTCATTTGAAACAACTGAAATTGTAACTCGTATTTTTTTTTGAGAGCTCTATTCGCTAGAACCGTTTCTTGCCCTAAATCGACTTTCAATCTAACTTAATTTTATTTTATTATTAGTTCCCTACCTTAATAATTTTCTTACCGAAATTCACGATCATATGGGAGGATTAATATTAGCAAAGATTTAAACTCATATTTATTTAGAAGAAAATGTTCGTGTTTCTTAATACTTTGCTTAGCTTTACAAAGGAATAATTTTGCTATTCCAAGCCTCATTCAGATTCCTATATAACATTCCTCCATTCACCTTATGCCACTCTTCACACTCAGTTAAATTCTGTATTTTGACGTCTTCTCTTTGTCGTCCCAATGCAGGACTGCCCTTTATGCAAACGACTATTCATTCTGGATTCTTACAGTTGATGGTTAAATAAATGGATGGCATATACGGAAATCGATTCCGTACTGCCATTCGAAATATTTGTTACACACCACCCCAGCCGCCACCAACCCCGGGGCCAGCGGATTTCATCTTTACTTCGCCTTGTTTGAGACTTAAAAATAACTTACAGGATTAACAGAACAGAGAAGTGTAGATAATTATCTATTCTAAAAACTCGCACGTTATGTTCCTACCAGGCCCCCACGTGACCGGCCACGTCCCACGTATCTCCGCCCAGTTTCTCTGTAACTCATTCTGCCCCACTTACTTATAGGCCTTCGTTCCGCGTTACGCACGCTCCGACATTGTTATTGTATCTTTTGCCGAGATTTTTTTTCCGGTGTACATTCATTCTTTTCTTTTACTTTCTTTTCCTTTCTTTTCTTTTTTTCTTTTCCTTTCTTTTCCTTTCTTTTCTTTTTTTCTTTTTCTTTCTTTTCCTTTCCTTTCTTTTCTTTTTCTTTCTTTCCGCTTCCTTTCTCTTTTCCTCTTCTTCACGCTTATCAATGGACGCATCAAATCGTACATGTAAAAGTCTACAGTTGCCGAGCGTGATGGCTAACAACAATAGCAGTACACACCGAAGCGTCGCTTACATAATTATAGAAATTCCATTATATTCGCTTCTGGAGAAGATAAAATAAGAAACATCCACTCATATCATATATATCTGTTTTAATAATAATAATAATAATCATGATAATAATATAGATTTAGATTTATATATATATTTACTAAAGTAATCTTCAAGAGATCAGTCATGAAAATATGAAATCGAATATAAAACTAAGATATATATATATATGTGTGTGTGTGTGTGTGTGTGTGTGTGTGTGTGTGTGTGTGTGTGTGTGTGTGTGTGTGAAAATATAGGAAAATAGGAAAGAACCGTTAGGTTAACAATTCATATATATATATATATATATATATATATATATATATATATATATATATATATATATATATATATAATATATATATATATATATATATATATATATATATAATTATGTATTTGGGCAGCAATCCCTCTTTCATACAAGTTTCATTAAAGCATTCAGACAATTTCTACATAATTTATTTGGAGAAAAGAAGAAAATTATAAAAACCCAAGAAAAATTAACCAATTAACCACAGTCCCTGGTCCGTCGTTTTTATTGAGACTTGTATATATATATATCTATATATATATATATATATATATATATATATATATATATATATATATATATATATATATATGTATATATATATGTATATATATATATATATATATATGTATATATATATATATATATATGTATATATATATATATATATATGTATATATATATATATATATATATATATATATATATATATATGTATATATATATATCAGGTCATCCCATAAGTTCTGTTCGAATTTTGAATAAAGAAAACAAGTGACCAGATGTTACATTTAATTACAGATTCAATCAACAATGAATTTCCCTGATTATCTATGACTTCCCTCCATCTATTAACAAGCTTACTAATTACATTACTGTAAAATTCTTTTGGCTTTGATTCGAAGAACTCACAAATGTCAGTTTTAACCTCTTCCTGTCTTACAAAAGGGATTTTTTCCAAATGATTCTGTAAGCTACGAACCAAATGTTAGTCTGAAGGTGCAAGGTAGGGAGAATAAGGTGGATGAGGAATTTTCTCCCAACCAAGTTCTTCGATCTTTTGTGACGTGATTCTTGCTGTGTGTGTTCGCGCATTGTCCTGATGAAACATCACCCGTTTTCGATTCACTAGAGCAGGTCTTTTTTTCCTTAAAGCTTGGTTCAAACGCTCTAATTGCTGACAGTATATTTGAGCATTAATTGTTGCATTAGGTGGTAAGAATTCAAAGTGGATTATTCCTTGGCAATCCCAGCAGATTGAAAGTAGAACCTTTTGCCCATGAAGTTCCCTTCTCGGCTGTGGCTGGGGTCCTTCCCCTTTACCAAGCCACTGTCTACGATGCTTAACATTTCGATAAAAGATCCATTTTTCGTCGCCAGTCACAAGTCTATCCACAAAAGGTGAAACTAGTTGGCGAGAATGGAGAGAAGAGCAGATGTCAAACTCGGGATTTGAGGTTGTTTTCACACAATTCATAAGGCACCCATTTTCCAAGTTTAGGAACTTTTCCAAGTTGTTGAAGATGACGATGAACAGTTGTATGGTTTGAACTGAGAATCACTGCCAATTCCTCAACTTATAAAGCAGGATTTTCTTTAAGGGCTGCTTCAAGAAGCTTTTCATCAAACTTAACTGGACGTCTGGTTCGATCTTCATCTTCAAGGGTGAAATCTCCACCTCTGAATTTTGCAAACTATCTTCTGCAAGTTCTTTCATTCACACATTCCTCTCCATAAACTGAGTGAATGTTTCTAACCGCTTCGGCTGCTGAGTTTCCTTTCTTGAACTCATAAAGCATTATGTGCCTCAAATGATTCTTGGGCACTTCCATGTTAGCAGGGTTTTAATCAAATAAAATTTAATTTTATTGTTCTCTGAAATAAAATTTGATCAGTTTAAATGCATCTAAACATAAAAATAATGTTCAGCTTCATTAGACATTATAAAATACTCTTTAAATTTCGTTCGTTTTAACAAAAAGTTAAAATGCGGACAGAACTTATGGGATGACCTAATATATATATATATGTGTGTGTGATATATCCAAATGAGAGAAAGAACAAATGGAGTAATAATCCACAGTTCGTAGCATTTACTTTTAAAAACGTGCTCAAAACAAAGTAGACCAAGATATTATTCATGTTTCAATACTTTGTACTTTTTCAGGCAATGTTAAGTAACTATGTGGCGAGATATTGCTTCGAAACCTGACTGATGTGGCATCAGTCAGAGATTTTACTCCTGAGCTATCAGCGCCCGGTAGAGAGGAAGGCAAATTTTTTCGTA
>OZ038493.1:5433834-5446334 GCA_964036315.1 Acanthosepion esculentum
AGTGCCATCATGATTGCTAGAAGAACGTCATTATGTGTTTGATCGAAAGGCATTGCTAATGATACTATGATAAAAAAAATATTGAAAATGAAGAGAAAAGAATGATATATGGTCAGGAATTAATGCAAGAATTACGAACAAAATCAGCCCATTATCCTAAAAAAACAAACAAACTGAAGAGTAACTCATTTAACCGTAGCATAAAATAAGCGAGAAATCTAACGAGTAAATTAGTGGAAGACGTTACAAAATCCATTTTCGAAGCGCTACCGAAGAAGGCGGGTGCAAATGAATACGAGTTCCATTGAACTATCAGCTTAATGAGCCAGATAACGAAGCTCATCATCCGAATATTGATGAATCAGGAAAAGGAGAATAAAGGTCCGGTTTCGTTAAAGACACTGGAACAGCGAATGCAATATTTATGCTCAGAATGACATTAGAAAGACCAATGCAAATGCAGAAGGATATATACCTACGTTTTATAAGTGATATATATATATATATGTATATATATACGCGGAATAGCAGACGATGCGGTTCTATTACGTCGTACCACGTGAGAGACCGAAATAATAACAACAGAACTGTGTGCTTAGACGCAATAAAATGTATTGTGACTAGTTCCAAATGTAATTTTGTTGAGTGTTGGACAATTTTTGTCATTATTTTCATCCCTAAATTAAAGCAACTATACGAAGTTTAGAACGGCTCATGATCAAGTATAATAAACATACATTGTCTGTTATACTTAACAATATATGTTTGAATTTATATATATATATATATATATATATATATATATATTTCCAGATTTTAGAATTGAAACGCAGTACTAGATTGGCTTCGAGATCTCAAATTACAGTTGAGCTGGATAGATGCAACTGTAAGTTCTATACTAACAGTTTCTTTTCTCTTGCTTCTCACTTGTGGACCCTCTTTCTGGCTTCATGCTTTCCAGCCAACTTTAATCAGCAAAAATCGCTATCTATTCTCTTCCTGATTACGCTTTCCTCTTCCCGCTCATTATGAATGTTTCACTTCCTAATCCTTGCACCCACTTTAAAACCTTGTGCCTTAATGCCTTTAAGTCCTTGCATGGGGTGAAACCGATCAAACTATTCTCATTTACCCATCATAGAAAAACCTCCCTGCCTCCTACCAGCCTGGCGGATCCTCCACGAGATCGTCTCCCTGCGCCTTCTTGGCCTCACGTTTTCCACTGACCTGAGGTGGAACAGCTAAAATGAATCAATAGCTTCATCTACCGCAAGGAATATTGTTTCTCTGTGTCGCGCCAGAAGGTTTTTTCTCGCCTGATTCTATCTTCCAAATCTACAAATCTGCCATTCGTCCTTGCATTGAATACTGTTGCCATATATGGTCTGGTCCCCCCGCTGTTCACGCTGAGGTTCTTGATAAAATCCAGAGACGGAATATGCAATGTGATAAGTCCTGACTTGGCATCTCGACTACAGTCACTTTCTCACAAACGGGATGTGGCTTCCTTCTCTGTTTTTTACAAATATTTTCATGGCAACTGTTCTAACGAGCTATTTTCACTGGTGCCCCAACTGCATGAATTTAAGCGTGCTACTCGGTTGGCATCTCGGTCCCACCCTGTCACTGTCAAAAGAGTTAAATGTAACCACCTCTTCTACTCCAACAGCTTCTTCTCTTGCACTTCCCGACAGTGGAACTCCCTTCCTCTTACTTGCTTCCCTGATAGTTATAATCTTTAAATATACAAATGTAATGTCAATCGACATCTTCTGATGCCTTGATCTTGGTCCCCGTCCTTCTCTTTATCCTTTCCTCAAACACCCCCTCTTCACTCTCACTCTATGTAACCCCTTGCGTTCTTGGGGTGAAATGATATATATATATATATATATATATATATATATATATATATATATATATATATATATATAATGTCATCGACAGACAGACTGTTTCAATGTGGCTAGACGTCTGGTTGCTTCAAGAGTCGGAAATTCTACCACTAAGCCGTCGGCGCACGGCAGGGATGAAAGTGAATTTTAGAGTATTTATTTTTAGATAAACACACAGTGACCGACAGGACTCAATTCACTTTTGCCGAAGAGTCTCGCTATATCAGCCGTAATAGTCTCTGTTTACATCCCACACTTCCTTCCTCAACCGAAATTAATTTTTCAAGAGCCTATATATATATATATATATATATATATATATATATATATATATATATATATATATGTTACTCCTCACTGGTAGCAATACGCGGAGTTTTATACACAACGCAGTCCTCGTGTGCTGGGTATAGACTGACTGTTACATAACTTAAATTTTAATAAAAATATCTGATTATCGCAATGTTACCACAGTTCATATATTTTATGAGGATCATAGTTATATGAGGTCTGATCAAAAAGTATCGGGGCTGTTGCTATTGTAACTGAGCTAAATTATGCAAAGTGAAATCACTTGGCACAGATTGACCCGCGAAACGCTCTAAACTAAATTATAACATTCTCGCTCATTTCCATTGTTTGTAGCAGTGCTTGGAATGAAAGTGTGCAGAGTGTGGTCGTTTTACCACACCACCGAGGTTCAATCACTGACCCTGCCTGTTGTCGTAGTTTTGGGCCAAGCACTGCATTCACCACATCTGACAACCACCACGTACACTAGATCTCGCCCCTTCCGACTGTTTTCTCTTCAAAAATCAAATTCTACTTGAAACAAACAAGATATCAAGCAATCGAGGAAATGTAAGAGAATGCGACGTGACAGATACTCTCTATTCCCAAAAAGGAGTTCCAAGAATACGTCCATCAATGCAGGATAAAGTGTATGGTTTCAGAAGAGAACTAATTCGTAGGAGATTAAATGTCGAATTGATATGTGCCGTAGTTTTCTTTTATAGTAGCAAACCCGATACGTTTTGAAGACACCTTGAAAATTGCATCCATTTCAGTGATTTCTATTTGTTTATACGCGTTTATATATTTCTATTTTTACTGGGTTTGTGGCGCTATAAAATTATTTAAATATATCTAAGACATTTTCCTTTGCATTTTACTTCACAAATATTCGAAAAAGTGTCGTCTTCGCCACAGATTGTCATGCTCACATCCATTTTAACCATTGATCTTAAGGAACTATATAGAAAAAACAGGAAAATAATCGGCTTAGTAATCGATAGAACATATTTTTTAGAAACATTTAGAAGTTTTTGTTCAGTCCTCCTTAAGACAATATTTTTCCTTCAAACTAGCTGAATTTTCGCAACTACCAGTTGTACATCGTATCTATCTATCTATCTATCTATATACTGTGTTATAAATGTAGCGAAAAGTGCTCTACTGTTTATCAGGAGCTGAATATGAAGAAATATAGTCTTACGGTGTGCTATATTTATGGGATAAAGTGCTCAATATGAGAGATAGAGCGTGTGTAAATAAATAAACAAATAAACGACTTCCGTCAAAATAACTCCTAAAATAGACAACCCACAATGCCCCACTGACCCGTATATATAAATAGCCGAGAAAAATAACAGCACTCGTGGCCTGACGATTGCATCTAGCATGAAACAGCCTGTCGCCTCTAAGTGTTGACTTCAATGTTCACTTTTATATTTACACACGCTCTACCTCTGATATTGAGCACTTTATCCCCTAAGAATATCACACCTTAAGTCTATCTCTCTCTCTCTCTCTCTATCTCTCTCTCTCTCTCTCTCTATATATATATATATATATATATATATATATATAGTAAACGTAACTGAAGCGTTAACGGATACAGCATTTTGAAAGCAAGGAATCTATAAACCGAAACAAATAAACGAAATGAAGATACTCGGCTGAACAATTTGTGGTATGAAATATCAATTTTCTAGAAAATGTGTCCTTTGTGTTCAGTACTCCTAACGACATTCTTTTTTATTCCTTTCAGACTAGTTGTGCATCAAATTGTCAAATAATATAGCATGGGAGATTCGCTTATATAACTGTCGATTTTCCGATATCAAATCAGGATAACATGTCTGAACTTTATATCTGCTTCTGCAAAAAAACAGCAAAAAAACAATATAAAAACGAACCAAGAAGATAGAAGAGGCGCAACGAAGGTAATTCTTGTTCATCTTTTCATAAAAACCTATCGATAGAATTCCATCATGTAATTTCGGTTAACTCACGAAGCTACTCCGGGAAAGGTCACTGGCAATGCTTTTGCGCGGTTAGCGAAAACTATCGGCTTCATTATCTCGCTTCCGTGCAATCTTCCCGCCATTTTGAATACAATTGTGCAAACATCAAGCATTTGATTGGTTTTTAGTCACGTGTCATTTCATTTTCTATGTGTCGGCTGTCGTTTGATTGCCAGAAATGAAAGCGAGAGGGCTTTTCAATGGCGCAACGTTGGCAGTCATTTAGTTAGGGATATGTTACCCAATAAAATAATCTATTCCAGTATCTGTGCAGTCGTACATAAGAAGATATATATATATATATATATATATATTTGTGTATATGAGTGTATAAACAATAACAGAAGGGGTTTGCAAAGTAAACACTGAATGAGTGAAGGAAAGAAGATGGAAGAATGCTGACAAAGATGAAATGAAGGAATAAAATACAAGTGAAATGAAGGTAATGGAGAAGGAAGAAAAGATAAAGAACACAGAAGATATGAAGGAAGGAATAAAAAAGAAGAAATGAAGAGACGGGTGAGGAAGGCAATAAAATAGAAAAGAAGGAAAAGAGGATGGAAGAGACAAAAATGAAAATCATGAATGAAGAAAGGACAAATACACACGCATGGGAAAACTATATATATATATATATATATATATATATATATATAATTATTTATTTAAATATTATAACATAAATATGTTATAAAATCACTAAAAAATAGCCATTTTGTTTCAACACTTCTGGTGTCTTATCAATTGATGATGTTGAATGTAGAATAAATGGTTTTAAAAGTTTCAAATTAATTAAGGATCCTTCGCTAGGGGTAAACGCTGTTACATAAGCTAGAATGACCAATCAAAATACAAGTATATGAGAATTCAAAAAATTTGACAACGAAGCTCATATACTTGTATTTTGATTGGTCATTCTAGCTTATGTAACAGCGTTTACCCCTAGCGAAGGATCCTTAATTAATTTGAAACTTTTAAAACCATTTATTCTACATTCAACATGTAGATTAAAAGTCTCTACTACAACGAGCATTAAGAATGTGGCAACGAGTATTCGTTGGCATTACAAAAGCGACAACGAGTATTCGTTGGAATCACAAAAGTGGCAACGAGTATTCATTAGCATTACAAAAGTGGCAACGAGTATTCGTGGGCATTACAAAAAAAGCAACGAGTATTCGTTGGCATTACAAAAAAAGCAACGAGTATTCGTTGACATTACAAAAGTAGCTACGAGTATTCGTTGTCATTACACAATGTCAACAAATTTTTGTTACCATCAAAAACTGGCAACGAGTATTCGTTGGCATTACAAAAGTGGCATCAAGTATTTATTGGCATTACAAAAGTGACAACGCGCATTCGTTGGCATTAGAAAGGTGACAACGAGTATTCGTTGGCATTACAAATGTGGCAACTTGTATTCGTTTGCATGACACAAGTGGCAACGAGTATTCGTTGGAATCACAAAAGTGTCAAAGAGTATTCGTTGGCATTACAAAAGTCACAACGAGTATTCGTTGTGATTACAAATGTGGCAACGAGTATGCATTAGCATCACATATGAGACAACGCGTATTCCTTGACATTACAAAAGTCACAACGAGTATTCATTATCATTAAAATATTGGAAACGAGTAATCTTTGGCATCACAAAGAGGCTATTCGTGGGCATCACGAAAGTGTCAACGAGTATTCGTTCGCATTACAAAAGTGGCAACAAGAATATGTTGGCATTACAAATGTGACAACGATTATTCGTTTGCATTACAAAAGTGACAATGTGTATTCGTTGCCATTACAAAAGTGGCAACGTGTATTCGTTGGCTTTACAATAGTGGCAACGAGTATTCGTTCTCATTCCAAAAGTGGCAACGAGAATATGTTGGCAGTAAAAAAGTGGCAACGACTATTCGTTGGCATTACAAAAGTGACAACGTGTAATCGTTGGCATTACAAAAGTGACAACATTTCTTCTGTGGCATTACAAAATGACAACGAGTATTCGTTGTCATTACAAAAGTCACAAAGAGTATTCGTTGGCATTACAAATGTATCAATGAGTATGCGTTGGCATTACAAAAG
Source organism: Acanthosepion esculentum (assembly GCA_964036315.1). Taxonomy (NCBI): domain Eukaryota; kingdom Metazoa; phylum Mollusca; class Cephalopoda; order Sepiida; family Sepiidae; genus Acanthosepion; species Acanthosepion esculentum. The sequence continues at coordinate 5,440,121 of OZ038493.1, forward strand.
TTACAACGATATTCGTTATCATCACAAATTGTGGCAACGTATATTTCTTGGCATTAAAAATGTGACAACGAGTATTCCTTGGCATTACATATGTTGCAACGATTATTCTTTGGCATTACGAAAGTGACAAAGAGTATTCGTTGGTATTACAAAAGTGTATTCTTTGTAATTACAATCGTGGCAACGATTATTCTTTGGAATTTCAAAAGTTGCAACGGGTATTCGTTGGCATGACAACAGTAACAACGAGTATTCGTTGGCATTAAAATAGAGACAGCGAGTATTCTTTGGAATTACAATAGTGGCAACGAGTATTCGTTGGCATTAAAAAAGTAGCAACGTGTATTCGTTGGCATTACAAAAGTGACATCGAGTATTCGTTTTCATCACAAAAGTGGCAACGAGTATTCGTTGGCATCACAAAAGTAACAACGATTATTCGTTGGCATCACACAAACATGGCAACGAGTATTCGTTGGCATTACATATGTTGTAACGATTATTCGTTCGCATTACGAAAGTGACAAAGAATATTCTCAAATCTCAAATGTGTCAACGAGTATTCGTGGCATTAAATAGTGGCAACGTGTATTTTTTGGCATTCCAAAATGACAAGTAGTCGTTGGCCTTACGAAAGAGACAACGAGTATTCGGTGGCATTAAGAATGTCACAACGAGTATTCGTTGGCATTACAAACTGGCAACGAGTATTCGATGGCATTACACCTGTGACAACGAGAATTCCTTGGCATCACAAAAGTGGCATCGATTATTCGTTGGCATTACAAATGTGACAAAGAGTAATCGTTTGCATTACAAAAGTGACAACGAGTTTTCTTTCGCATTACAAAAGTGACAACGTGTATGCGTTGGAATTACAAATGTGGCAACGAGTATTCGATGGCATTACAAAAGAGGCAACGAGTATTCGCTGGCATTACAAAAGTGACAACGATTATTCTTTGGCATCACAAAAGTGCCAACGATTATTCGTTGGCATTACGAAATTGACGTGTATTCGTTGGCATTACAAAAGTGGCACCGGGTATTCGTTGGCATTACAATAGTGACAACGAGTATTCCTTGGCATTACAAATGTCACAACGAGTATTCGTCGGTATTATTTAAGTTGCAACGATTATTCTTTGGCAATACGAAAGTGGCAACGATTATTCGTTGGCATTACAAAAGTGTCAACGATTATTCGTTTGCATCACAAAAGTGGCAACGAGTATTTTGCATTACACAAGTGACAACGATTAGTCGTTGGCATCACAAATGTGGCAACGAGTATTCGTTGGCATTACAAATGTGACAACGAGTATTCGTTGGCATTACGAAAGTGTCATAAGTGTGTTCGTTGAGATAACAAAAAATTCTAAATAATTTGTCTAAACTAAACTTCTTAAAAAATAAAAGACAAATACTTAAATTAATACAAAAAAAAATTAGCTTGGAGTGGAATTTACTCTCTCACCTGGAGGAAATATCGCAATGAATTCAAAAGAGAAACCTCAAGGATAAGATTTTATAAAAGATTAAATAAATGGATATTTTACAAAATAACACAGTCAATCTATTATTGATTCACTATAATGAGACTAACCAGAATTTATAGGTAACAATTCTACACTGATTAAAAGAGAAAGCTGTTTAGTAAGACAAAATATTTTAAAGTGTTTTAATCGCGAGATCGTCCACAGTAAATTTACGTCCAGAATTCTTATATTTCACGTTTCTTAGCAGATCCTCTATTATCACAATGTGGGAGAATTTCTAATAACAAATGTGATGGAAATATAAGAAAACGAAACTAAATTAAATCGGCAGGACAACGAATGCAAAAAATTATCTAAATTGTCAGTGAACCCTTTCCATTTTGAGGATATATAGTCGCATCAAAATAAACATTGTTTTAGTCGCTTGAAGTCCTAAAGGACGAAACACATCGCACAAAATCTTTTATTTATTTTGGCATAGTTTATTTCCTGGTGTATATATATATATATATATATATATATATATATATATATATATATATATATATATATATATATATATATATATATATATATATTGGATTTCTCTGTATCCTTGGAAACAGGAAATTATGAATTTATATGTGCGTTTAAAACTCAGTGAATTGAAAAAATAAGTTATTCAAAAAATTCGCTTGAAGTTGATTCAGGACTAATGCTTTTAATTTAATTATATAATTAAATTTGAAATTTTTCGCTTCAGTTTTTGAAACATGGTTATTTCTGTGTAATAAATCAACCATATTTTAAATCTGTTAGTTAAAAATATTTATGCTCTGTAAATTTAGATTGAGCACTGTTTTGTAAAAATAAAAAAAAATATCAATAAAACACCGGATTATATATCTTACTGTTCTTCATATATATATATATATATATAAAATATATATATATATATATATATATATATATATATATATATATATATATATATATATATATATATATATATATATATATATATCCGATGCGATGAGAACGAAAGTAATATATAAATTCCAACGTTCGCAGCGTTAATTAAAAAAAGAGCTCGATACAGATATTAGAGCGATAATTATTTATTTATTATAATTTTATCATATAGACAAAACCATTTTACTCACTACAAAGATGCAACTTGGTTTCAGTGCATTTCAACTGCACTTCGACGGATGAGGGTCGAAAATGGTTGTGAACAATCCTGCTTGTAGGCAAGTCGGATGTGAAACGTCACTTCCTTTTTTCCATTTGTTTGAGAAGAAAAATATACATACAAAAAATATATATATAAGTATCTGAGTGAAACACTAGTGCTTGTTGATAGCAGTATGGTGATGGATGGACTGGGTGTTTAATGTTAATTGGTCTGTGGAACTTTTTTCGCTGATTAACATCGGGCAAGAGTTTAGGCACATCATCTCACAAACGTCCTAAGAGTGAGAGGTAGGGGAGGGAAGATAGAGATAGAGGACAATATTACATTTGAGTAGGTAAAAATTGTAGAGTTAGATCTAGTAGTAATTGTGAATGTTATTTTTTGGTTTTTCTATAAGATTTCTAAAGTTGAATTGCATTTATTTATGTTGTGGTTATCACTATTTATTTTGTAATCAATGAACGTGTTTTGTGGATTAAGATTTATGAGTGGTGATCTCCTCTAAGAAAAATAAGGGATGCTAATATAACCTTTTATAATCAACTTTTTGGAATATTCCTGGATCGTAGAGTGTGTAGAATAAGTATGGATGCAAAACAATTTAAATGAAATTATTACCTGTAACATATATGGAAAAAAAATTATGGATCATAAAAATATTAGTGGAGAGGTACATAAGAGGATAGAGATTAGATCGTAGGAGGTGATATATAATTATAAAAAGTTTGGTGCGATGGGTAAATTGTCACCATATTATATTTTTAATTTTGCGCATGCGTGTTGACTGTTTTTGATTTTGTTGACTGCACAGGGTCATTTGTGCACTGTCTATGAGAGCAAAAAGCACCATGGGCAATTCACTAATCCAGGAATTTGGAAACGGAATGCTCTACTACTTGGCATGTGTACCAAAAGCTCCAATACGGATATTTCAGAGTGTTTGGGAATCTAATGGTGATGAGAAAAATACGGCAACTCGTAAAACTTACTCTGGTCGTTCTGATGAGAAAAGAACTCCCGAATTTGATGGTGAGGCCTACATCAAGTGCTTTGAAGGCGGCAGTTCTGTCTTGGGTCAAGAGGGCGGCTGCTGTAAGACCCTATATCTGGCAAAAGGACTCTACACTATGCCACACAAACAGGAGCAACCCAATCATGGCTGTTAGACAATTTGTGCGATCATATTAGCACTTACATCTGGCCACCTAACTCCCCAGACTGCAAACCCTTTGATTATTATGTGTGGGGCGTATTTGAGTGAGAGGCCAACAGAAGAAAAATGAACTGAAGATGAACTTGAGGCAAGGATTATGGCAACATTCACCAAATTAAACAAGGAGACCGTCCAGACGAGATGCAGGAGATTCCGAATTCGGTTGGAGACCGTGGTTGAAGCCAACGGCGATTGTATTGAAAAAATGTTCTCTGTAGTATTTCAAGATATTTATGTGTAATTTTGGTAAAATGAATTGTCAGTGTTATTTTCATTATCGCGTCATTTAGACGACAATTTATCCATCACACCGTGTATATCTGTTAAAATGAAATGTCAGTGTTATTTTAATTTTTTTGTCATCTAGACGACAATTTATCAATCGCACCCTGTACATTCTCCTGGAGAGCGATTGATATTATTACAAATGTCGCCGTCTCATTCCCGGCCTTGAACTAATTGACCTCTAAAAGAATGGTTCTGCCGAGTAAAATTTTTAAAATAGTATAAAAAGTAATTGATAAACCTATGTAGTAAATAAAAAAGTTACTTTTTCTTTAATTTCTCCTAGATTATTTGACACAGTAAATTACCAGTCCTTCTTATTATCATCAGTAAACGGCTTGATCGTGCCTAGAACGATGATTTGAATCTATTCTATTTAACGTGCGTGGTAAGCGGCTTGCATATAAGCCGAAATAACTCAGCTGTGAGAGTGTTAGACTAAAGATCCCTGGTTCAAGCCCCGGTTTCGGCGTCCGGTGGCTAGTATAAACATCATTTTTCCTAAATTTAAAGCTACAAGAAGTCTTTTTCATTTTTAGAAGTCCATTTTAAACTTAGGAAATTTATTCATCGTACCCTGTATATCTGTTAAAATGAGATGACAGTGTTATTTTCATTTAGACGACAAATTATCAATAGCACCGCGAATATTCGTCGAAAGAGCGATTATTGTAAATTTTGTTTTCTCATTCCCGGCTTCTTAATTGACCTCTTTTTTCTGCCGAGTTAAAATTTTAAAATAGTATAAAAAGTAATTGATAAACCTATGTAGTAAATAAAAAAGATAGAGTTACTTTTTCTTTAATTTCTCCTAGATTATTTGTCTTCGAAATTGACAGTAAATTATCAGCCACTGTCATCAATTCACTGCTTAGCGTGCATAGAACGATGATTTCAGTCTGTACTCTATTTAAAAGGCATGGTATTATCATATGCTGCCAGCCGAAATAGCTCAGTTGGGAGAGCGTTAGACTGAAGATCTAAAGGTCCCTGGTTCAATCCCGGGTTTCGGCATCCGGTGGCTGGTAATTTTTCTTTTACTTAAAGCTACAAGAAGACTTTTCGTTTTTAAAATTCAATTTAAAACTTGGGTATATCTAATTTTGGAGGTATCTAAAAAGTTTTGGGAGGTATCTCACATTTTCAAACTAATGTAGTAAATAAAAATAAAAAAAGAATTAAAATGAAGTTATTTTTTCTTTAATTTCTCTTAGATTACTTGTCTTCGAAATAGACACAGTAAATTAGGTAACTCCATGAGATCGCTAAAAAAAGAGCATAGCATGATGAAAAAGACCCGAAACTTGACGAAAACAAAATTTTATCGTCTAAATGTTTATATTATTATTAAAAGGAAAGACCAAAGTTTTTTTTAATTATCTTTAAAAAATTTTTCTTTCTTTTTAGAACATTCTAAATTTGAATCACCGGAACTAGTAAAATAACATATACGATTTTTAGCACGTTTTCTTTTTTGTATGACACATTAATTTGGAAAATCTTGCAAAAGTAAAAACAATTGTCGGATGTTAATGAAACTTTCAGAATCTATTCACAAATGATGGAAACTTTTATAAATATGTTTTTTTTATTAAAATCATGGCAGAAATATTTTTTCATGTTTATTACCTCCCCCATAACTGATTTTATGAAAACTCTAGAATTTCGATCGAATACAGTTTAGTGATTACAATATAGTTAAAATCACAAGGCTTTGAGGAATGCAAATAATTTGTTTTAATTGGACCCCCCACCTGAAAATCAGCTCTGAATTGTAACATACAAAACTCAATAAAACAAAGATATTATTTAATTTCAAATGCTTTTATTTGCTTTTAGTAGTTTTTATGAATATGGACAGTATTTTCTGAAAGCAACAAATTTTTTCAATGAAAAATGAATTTTTAATACAATTATTTGTTATTTCTTTAATTATAATAGATTTTTACATTTAAGTTGTTAAGATATTATAAAATTAGTTAAAAGCCGCATCCACTTTCGTAAATGTCCTTTTGAGATAGATCATTTTTTACCACATTGTAA
>OZ038493.1:5451334-5458834 GCA_964036315.1 Acanthosepion esculentum
ATTTTTTTTTCTTTTGCTCGAAGCAATCTTCAATAAAAGTTGATGCTGATACTGAACAGAATCAGCCCTGAATACTGTAATACTGTTATAATGTTATAATGTTATAATGTTGTAATGTTCTAAAATGCCTATGAAAAGGATATTTTTAACGCTTTAATGCGCGCTCGACCATGACATTCAAACATAAAAGAAGAAAATCCATAGTAAGTAACTTTTCACATTCTAATGATCGCCAAAGCATAACCGTCAGCCATAGCATTTAAACGCAAAAAAGAAAAAAATAACAATGGATAGCTACAAAGCTTTTTTAGTATATTTCTTGTTTATACGTTATTTTAGTATTTACAATTTATTTAAGTAAAAATGTCTATTATTTTAAATAAACAATATTAATTACATATACCGTTCTGAATGTTCGAGAAATTTCTTAGAAAATGTGCGATTCTCTGACATGATTCGAACCTGTAATCCCAATGGAAACCATCGATTGTACTGTTAACCATCAAGCCACAAAGAGGCTTCTGGTTAGCAACGTTCGAATTACTGTTTGTAAACAACAATTCTTTGACGATCTTTCTCGGATAATCATAAATGCTCACGAAACGTACCTTTAACGTAAACAATCACAACATATTATGAGATGGATTGAGCCCGACAATTATTTAATATATTTTCTGTTGATACGTTATTTTAATAGATAAAAATCATACGTTTCGTGAGCAGATTATTATTATGGTCAGGCTCATTACAGTTAGCGACTAATGCATTGAGCGCGATGTTTTATAAAGGATCCCTTTTACATTGTTCTTGTGTATCAATATATATATATATATATATATATAATTTTTCTCACATATATATATATATATATATATATATATATATATATATATATATATACACATATATATACATACATATATATATATATATATGTTGTAAGCTAGAAAAGGTTACTAAATAGAATAATCAAACTAAGATTGATAATGAACGATAATACTTAGGACAAGAACAACACATATAAGCTTCGCCAGCGACGCGTAGAAGTAGTCAACTGCTAGAAATGAGTCAAGTGAATTCCACAATTAATCTTCGACTGCACGATATCTACCACCCGCCCCACGCGGTCAGATGTGTCACAAAGTGAATTTAATGTGGGGTATCCGAACCTTCGTCTGGGGAATCCACTCTGTCCGGAGGCAGAGAGTTTGACCAGCACAGCTAGAGACGAATCTCCAACTGCAGGATATCTACCAACCGCCCCACGCGGGCAGATGTGGCACAAGGCCGAATTTAATGTGGGGTATCCGAACCCGTAGCCTCGGCTAAAAATTCCCCGTAGAACCCGTATAAAACGGGGTCGGGTAACTGTCTCTCGAGACAAGACTCTGCTCTTCAACAGACTCTCGCGTGGTCATGTGTGACGTCATGAGCTGTAGTGCGATTTTCGCTTTCAGCGTCTTATATGCACGTGTTTATCGTTGCTTGAAAATCATCCATGTAAACAAAAACAGACTATCATCAATTTCTTGTTCGTGTATTGCTTAATATAATGTGTAATTGTCATCTTCGATAATGGCTTATGTAAGCCGAAAGCTTAGATTGGATTAGAAAATATGTATCAATATTGTGATTTTCTTTCATTGTTTAATGATAATGTTATTAAGCTTATCAGACGATATGAAAAGAACTTACATAAAATATATAGACAACACTTATCTATATTATTTAATGAAACATGTATGAATGAAAACATGCTGCCTAAATAAACACAATATATAAATATATATATATATATATATATATATATATATAGGGTGACCAAAAAAAACGTGAATTTTTGAAGTGCATATTGCCAGACATGAGCAAGTGGCAACACTGCGAGACAGTGACCTTGAGCAAGTAAACATTTCGCCATTTTAGTAACGCGAATGAAATTCACAGTATCCCAGCTGAGATGTTGCAGCAGTCAATGAGGAATCTCAACAGCAGATTCCAAGAATGCATTCGTACAGGAGGACGCCATCTACAGAACGTTATTTTTAAAAAATGAAAATTCCATCATTGTTTCTTAAATGGCATGTTTTAAGGTTTCAATTACTATGAATTAAATATTTTTCTTCCATCACTCTTGGTTTTATTGGATTGTTAAAAAGTTCCCGTTTTTTTTGTCACCCTGTATATATATATATATATATATATATATATATATATATATATATATATATATATATATAGTTATTTAGTTAACTCATACATTTAAGATGCATCAAGGGTTGTCTTCAGTGATGCACTGTTCTCATCGCCGATTTCGGGTTTTGCATCATATCGGCTCCAACAGCAACCCCGACCTTATTCTAGACGAGTCAGGCCGCCTCCTTGAAAGCGTCGTGCTACGCACCGCGACATTGCAAAAAACACTAATCAAAAGCCTAGAAAGGCCGGAATTCGACCATTCTTTTTGACATATGTCAGTCAAAGCCAGCCAATGAAAACAGGGCTTTTCACGCTCTTCTTCTATATTGTTGTCTTTTTACTTCATCCGGTTTAGATTTGATCTACTACTTCCGGTATACATAACGAGGTGAGCTGGTATTTTTATTGCATTGTTTAATCCAATGTTTTACATATTAAATATTAATCACATAGCGATACTAAAACTTTAACTAAACCAACACTCGTATCCAACCCAAATCTATCCTACACTAGCACTTTCTAAAAGAAATTCGCTATTCTAACTATCAGGTCAGTCTGTAACTTTTACCTTATACTCTTATTCAAACAAAATCGCACATAAACTAAAAAAAAAACACACACCTGTATGTACATTCCTGCATCCACACATAAATGTAAATACGCACACGCACACATGTAATGACACACGTACATAACTTCTATACCCCATTTACTTTAATTTACAAAACCAGTCACTACAAATTAACTCATACTTGTAGCGGTTAACGTCGGCGTCACCAAAATTGTAGCGAGAATGTGTGAAGAGTGTTCGCCACAATTATTTTATTTTGTCTAGGAAAGGTGTGGAAAAGATCATGCCATTATGCTGGAGGTCGCTATCCAATGTGGTGGTCACAATGCAATTTATATTTGACGTAAAATAGCACATGGTATAAAATACAAAACAGAACGTAGTGTTGAAAACATAACAATTGAATTTATTAAGTATTTAATGTACATGCATGTGAACTGAAAGGTTAGACGGAGTTACGTCTCTTAGACTAGGTAATATTTGTACCGAAGCTCATAAAGAATAAATTGATTATTAAAATGTAGAATAATGACTCGTTGCATGTTTTAATTGTGCATTGTACAAGTTGGTAAAAGTTCAGAATTATACTTGCATGAAATGTTGTAAAGTTCTTTTACGTCTGACTGCATTAGTCAAGACGGGAGTTCTTTAAGAGTCACATTTTGGCAGCGGAGTTTTTTTTTGACGCGAGAGAGAACCAAGAGAACGAGCGAGTCGAGAGGAGAGGTTGAAGAGAGAGAGAAACACTCGTGTTTGGTTTTTATAATTTTGTTGTACCATGTGACAGGCTCCGACTGAGTAGGCGCCAAAATAGATCTGTCGCGTGGGGGTGATTTGATTGGTCGAAACTGACGAGCTAGATTGAAAGTGATTAACCAATGAATGCTTGTTATATATTTTGTAAGATGATGGTGGTGAAAGTCACAAAAGGAATAGGGCATTTCCTAGCAGGGGTTAACTGGCTGCTGTGGAAGATTCCACATACTAATTTATCGAGATTTCCTTCCCCGTTTTGTCATTTACCGATTAAAATAATTCGATGGCCTAATAACAATAAATAAATTAAATATATATATATATAGATACAATTATAGTAATTCATCGAGTCTAGAAGAATCCTCAACAGAATTCAGAAAACACTGGACGGCCGTTTCGTCCTATATTCGGTGCTTATCAATAGTGCGCAATCACTACCGAGAATCGAACCCGACCCGTTATCAATACAACGAAAGCGTCATACCAACTGTAAGAACGGGCCTCGGTGACGAAGAAGAAACTAAATAGACACGATATAGCGACGCTACTCACAAATTCCATGGTGATACTCATCCAAGTATTCATAACCCAACACCAAGAGCCACGATCTTCCTTACCTCCCTCCACCCGAAACACTCCATCGCAGAGCATTAGCTGGGTCAAGCAAAGATATACAAGTAATAGAATTTTGGGGATTTAGGCCAATCATTATAGTAATTCATCGAGTCGAGATTATACACACACACACACACACACACACATATATATATATATATATATATATGTTAGTGTGTGTGTGTATGTGTGTTTATATAAGTTAAAGATCCAATGCGAGCCAATCAGAAACCGGAGTATGATAAAATAAAGAAGAAATAGGAAATGTATATCAATGGTGCATGTTTCACTTTTATTAAAGCTTCGTCACAGATTGAGAGAAAATATACAAAAAGACAGAAACACTACTATTTTCAATTTTGTTTGGGTTAATACACATTGGTCAGCCACGAGTCATTGAAGCTACCTCAGAGCCTTAGGATAAGTAACCCGGAATATCTAAATGAAAACAAAGAATATATTGAGAAAACTTTTAAACTTCTCCACTAGTCACATCATTTTATCCTCAACGCAAAAAATAAAAAACTAGCTTACAAATTCACAAAGCCAAAAAACAGACACTACCTGTAAAACTTGTAACAAAAATGACACAGAATTCATAATCCTGCCCCCCAACACTGTTTCTACTAAACTCGAAAACAAAATAGTCATCCCTAAGACTAGGACCGTTACCGCCAACTCCAAGACAATCGGAGATATAATTCGGAAGAAAAATAAACCCAACACCAATTCAAATTCCGGGATTTATCAAATAATTTGTTTACAATGTAAAACTGTTTATGTGGGATAGAAATCACTTGATCTAAAAGCCGCATCTACGAACGCAAGAGAGACTTGCGTTTGGACAAACTATCTAACTCTCTCGTTTTGTATCGAAACGAAGCTAGACACAACTTTGAGTTCACTAATGCCACACTAATTAAAAAAGAACACAATTCTTTGAGGAGAAAATACATTGAAAACTTAATAATAACATTATTACCAACTATGAACACACATCTAAAACATTACATTTCATCGCCATCTTTCTTTGACAAAAAAGAGAACGCTATTAAGTTTGGGTCACTTCTCATTGGTCAGCCACAAGTTATCGATTCTCCCCCAGAGAAGTAAAATAAACCCAACACTAATTCAAATTCCGGGATTTATCAAATAATTTGTTTACAATGTAAAACTGTGTATGTGGCGTAGAAATCACTTGATCTAAAAGAACGCAAGAGAGACTTACATTTGGACAAACGATATAACTCTCTCGTTTTGTATCGAAACGAAGCTAGACACAACTTTGAGTTCACTAATGCCACCCTAATTAAAAAAGAACACAATTCTTTGAGGAGAAAATACATTGAAAACTTAATAATAACATTATTACCAATTATGAACTCACATCTAAAACATTACATTTCATCTCCATCTTTCTTTGAATCTATTCTTAAAGAATCTAACTTTTATCCATCGAATCCAACGAATACAATCTTAAAGAGGTCAGCAATAAATTAGAAACTTGTGACACTCTGCTGCGCGGGTTGACCGCATAAAGGGGAAAATGGAACTCCTACTAGACAGACATACACCATTACGAATACACGTTACAATACGATGCCCACTTAGACATACAAGAATCTTCACAAACATACATACACATAGCCTTATCTACGGTTTTAAGACACTTGGCACGTGTCTGACCAATGAGAACTTACCCGAACAGAATTGAAAATACAAGCGTTTCTGTCTATTTTTGTTTTTTTCTCAATCTCTGACGAAGATTCAATAAAAATGAAACATGTTAGATTGATATACGTATCTTTTTGTTCCTTATTTTATCATGAATATATAAAATATATAAATACAATTTGAAAAACCTTATTCACAAATATCATTTTATTTGTTGTTTATAAATATTGTTACAAAATAAAATCCTCGCTTTTGCCTATATAAAGTTCTTCAGAGGAACAAAACGCGTTGGCTAAGATAAGTTTTCCTTTTATATTTATTCACACACACACACACACACACACACACACACACACACACACACACACACACACACATATATATATATATATATTATATATATATATATATATATATTTCTTATTACTATAAACATTATTTTGGAAGGTACACGCATTTGAGTTTCTATCCATGCATTTTTAATTTTCGTTGTGGAATTAATAATAAATGGCCTAGTTTTCCTATCTCCTGGTTCACACTCATCACCCTTCTTTTGAAGAGGAATAGAGATTTATCCCATGTTTCCTCATTAGGATTCGGTTTCAGGTTCTTTTTAAATTATATATATATATATATATATATATATATATATATATATATATATATATATATATATATATATATATATATATATATAAAACATATAATCGGAATTAAGATACCATTATGTAAATGATCATTTTCACCTTGTAAAATTAAATTTACAGGACTTTTCAAACAGATGGATGATAAATTTTTGAAATAGAAAATTACCAGACAGGAGGAGGAAAGGAAGAAAAATAGGCGAATAAAGAAGATGAAGTCTAGAAAGGAAGGGAAGGTAGTAAATGAAACAGGAAGTAGAGTAAGTCTTGATATGAGTGGTATTCAGAGGGGAAAGAAAGAGAAAAAAGAAGGAAATTTACATAATGGTATGTTAATTCCGATTGTATGAAATATATTGCTCTGTTTATTACAAAAACATTGAGCTCTCTGTGTGAATCAGTTTTAATTTTTAATATTGTGTTAATTGGATTCATTTGGATTATATACCAACGTATTACTACATATATATAATAATTAGAACAGTTGGTAGGGTGTTCGCTTGATAACCTACCTGTCAGGGTTTCAATTCTCGGTAGTGTATGCGCACTGCTGATGAGTCCCAAATATAGGACGAAACGTCCAGTGCATTCTGTTGAGGTTTCAGACTCGATGAATTACTTAATTATATTTATCAAATCCTCCTAATTATTACTTATATATCATTGCTTGAACCGGCAGTAATAAGTATATGCAAATTAACGAAGTGAAGTGGGGGAGAGAGACATGGTTGAGTTAGATGTAACATTTCTAATCTTTCAAATTTAAATTTTTAGAGGAAATCCAGACATTGACACATTAAATCGGTTAACTTAACGGAAGTTATATATTGATATGGGAGGGGGATAGGACAAAAAGGCATAAAGAGAAAGAGATAGAACAAGAGAGAAAGAAGTTGTGATGAAGTGTCATTAACTTTCTTTGGAATGGACGCTGTTTTTTGCTTTACTTTGAGAGTTCATAAATATTATAATTTTTCATATAAGTTTGAATGTTTAAACAGTCCACGGAATTTAATTATATGTTAGTTAAAGTTTTTTTTTAAA
>OZ038493.1:5463834-5473834 GCA_964036315.1 Acanthosepion esculentum
GTCTTTAGATAGGCTTTGTCGCAGTCTTTGTCATTCAGTTGCTAATCTCTTTCGTTTGTGATAGCTTCCCATTTCAAGTCACTGTTATTCTTAAACATATACATTATTTTAACATTAAAATATACTGAGCAAAAAGCAATTTATACGGTGGAAAATGTAATCAGTGAAACTTAGATGTCATTGACCGTCTAAAAATTTGAAAGTGAACGGATTAATTAAAAGGTTCATTGTCCTCTTATTTGTGAAGGCCTCAAAAGCAGCCTAACAGAATGCGCAGATGAGCTGAAAGATGATGATTGAATTATAACGATATGAACTGATATAAATAATAGATTTTGCCTAAAAAATATACAGGGAAAATTTGCTCCAACCTAAGCACAATTGCCACTTATCAAAGATTTTTGATAGATTCTTGAATCTGGTTTTCACGAAAGAAATCTTTTTCCGTCAACCACAGCGTGATTCTGGGGTAAAGTGTCAGGTAAGCGTTTGAACTCGAAAACCTGACAATTCAAATTTCTGCAAAACAGCTGAATAATTCGTTACCGAGCAGTATAGGAAGTTGAAATATTGTTGGTAGAAAGTGAATGAAAGGAATCTAGAGCTATGGATTAACCTCATGTTTAAAGTTGAAGATAAATAAAAGTAATGAAGAAAATATTGCCCTATTTGAAATTACTTTTCAAGTCAATCGGATATTTCACAACAATAAGAATTGAGCAACACTACTTTCCCTACAGCCATCTTTGCTTTGCTTTAGAGTAATTAGAACTTTATAAATATCTATAAGTATTTACTGAACTTACCTTAGTCTGGCCAAATGTCACTCAGCATTGAACTCGCTATAACAGCAATTTGGTCTGCGAAACTTCCATGAAACATAGGCTTCCGATACGCGAACCATAGGCTACTGAAACCCGGACCAGAAGCTGCTGCAATGCAGCTGCCAAAGAAAGATAAAAAAGATGATTCTCTAAAAGACACAACCATATGCTGCTGGTAGACGAACAAAAGACTGCCGGCAAGTAAAGCATAGGTTGCCGGTTCCCGACCCATAGCCTGCTGACTGACGAACAACAGGTCGCCGCAATACACCTGACAAGATAAGAAGATGATTCTCGAAAATAGAGCATCATAGGCTACCGCTTCCCGAAACAAAGGATGCCGGTACCCGAGACATAGAGTGCCTCTTTCCGAATCATGTACTGCGACCCCAAGCGTCAATCAGTCAGTTAAGTGCCACACGCGATACAGGCTTGGGCGATCATGTGTCTTTTGATATAGGACTGATGACACAGAAGATTTTAACGCAGTAGGTTGCAATTTCTTTCCGAGGTATACTGGTTGCCACCCAAGGTTAAAGAAGCTAGTTAGTCCCGCTATTCAACTGGGAGGAGAAAAGATGGATTCATACCTTTCCCAAGAGTATTTGTGCGTAAGTGAATATAACGAACTTGACTGCGATTCGAACTCGGCTCTCAGAGTTCTCATATACATTAGCACATAACAAGTACACTACAATCCACACCCCCAACCGCAGGCTAACGTAATGTAGCTGTCAACAAAAAATAACAACAAATGTTTTTTTCGAAACTACAACCTCATAGACTTCTGGTACCCGAGCCATTGGCTGTCGGCACGCGAACCATAGACTACCGGCAAGCGGGAATATAGGCTGCCGGCAAGCGGGAATATAGACTGCCAGCAAGCGGGAATATAGGCTGCCGGCAAGCGGGGATATAGACTGCCAGCAAGCGGGAATATAGGCTGCCGACAAGCGGGAATATAGGCTGCCAGCAAGCGGGAATATAGGCTGCCGGCAAGTGGGAATATAGGCTGCCAGCAAGCGGGAATATAGGCTGCCGGCAAGCGGGAATATAGACTGCCAGCAAGCGGGAATATAGGCTGCCGGCAAGCGGGAATACAGACTGCCAGCAAGCGGGGATATAGACTGCCAGCAAGCGGGAATATAGACTGCCAGCAAGCGGGAATATAGGCTGCCGGCAAGCGGGGATATAGACTGCCAGCAAGCGGGGATATAGGCTGCCGGCAAGCGGGGATATAGACTGCCAGCAAGCGGGAATATAGGCTGCCGGCAAGTGGGAATATAGGCTACCGGTTTCCAAACCATAGGCTGCCAATTGGCGAAGAATAGTCTGATGAAATGCACCTGCTAACGAATGATAATTTCGATAGTTTTCGAAAAGAGAGGACTATAAGCTGCCGGTTCTCGATACTTAGGTTGCCAGTAGCCGAATGGTAGACTACCGGTGTGGAAAAATACAGACTGCCGGTGCGTGAACCATAGGTTTTCGTTAAACAAACCATAGTGTGTCGGTACGCGAACCAGTGGTTGCCGGTGCGCAAACAATAGTCAGCCGGTTTCTGGAACTTCGGCTGACAGTACACGAACCATAGGCTACCCGTACGTAAATCATAATCTGCTCGTACACGGCTACTAACGAATAAGATGATTTCCAAATCTACAGATCCTCTTTTCTTTTTTCTTTGCGATAAAAAATAGAATATCTAGCAGTCCCTGAAATTGTTTTTAAAGACCTTTTACCATTCCTTTCAGCATATTTCTACAAGACTGATTCCTTGCAAGAAGAGTCTTTCTGGCACAAGATGGAAATACAATGGATATGCATTCTCAATTGTATGTAGAATTGTTTTCAAGTGGACAAAGATTGAATCACAACGTCTTTTATATTAAAAGGTAAACCTCTGATTATTGTTGTTTCCATTTAAATTATTCCTTATAATTTGGCATTCCGTCAACCAGTTAAGATGGATCCATGATTTTCCGTCAATAAGTTAAGTTGCATCCATTATTTCCATGCAGTGGAAAAACCCTCCTCACTCGCTCGAGGTCGTTTTATCTGCAGGGAAGGTGATTGGATCTGTTTTTTACGATGCTAAAGGCATTGGATTTATTGACTATTTTTAAATGGGCCACACCATCAATGGAGAGTACACTGCCATTTTACCGCGGCAGTTATGAAAGTCAATCAAGTCCAGACGCCCAGGAAAACCGACGAAAGGGGTCTTGTTTCATCAGGACATTGCTTCAGCACACAAGTTTTTGTTTGAATGGCTTCTATGCGTGACTGTGTCTTTGAACTGCTTGATCCCCCTCCATATTTTCCTGATTTGACTATCATCTGTTCCCCAGCATGAAAAAAACCCACTTAGCTTAGAACCAATATCACAGTCATGTTGACATCATAATTGCTCTTGATGACATTTTTAAAACACAGAATGAACAGCATCTGCCTAACTTTCTGAGATGACGTATTATGTACACTATTTAAATTATTCGGACTATTGTCCTCGTCATTTTCGCCATATTTATTACAACGATTCGGCCTTTCAGCATCTGTCTATATTTTGGAGATGAGGTATTATGTACACTATTTACAATATTCGAACTATTGTCCTCATCTTTGTCGCCATATTCATGAGAACGTTTCGGCATTTCAGTATCTTTCTATATTTCTGAGATGAGGTATTATGTACACTATTTACATTATTCGGACTATTGTCATCATCTTTCTCGCCATATTTATTACAACGCTTCGGCCCTTCAGTATCTGTCTATATTTCTGAGATGAGGTATTATGTACACTATTTACAATATTCGAACTATTGTCCTCATCTTTGTTGCCATATTTATCACAACGTTTCGGCCGTTGTCCTTAAGGACACATGACAGTGGATAAAGGCGTTGGTTAGATCCAGTGACAGAACTCAAAGAGCTGTGATTTCAATACCTGGTTAAGGCAGTGGAGAACTTGGAGAGGTGAATTAACAGGAGATAACTGATAACTGACATCCATTAGACATGGTACGTGGAACTAGAACAGTCTACCCCAGCAAGCGAAATATAAGGTTCGACTTTCCAAACACCTGAAGAAGGCTGGAGCGTACAACGGCTGAAACGTTGTGATAAATATGGCAACAAAGATGAGGACAATAGTCCGAATAATGGAAATAGGATGAACAGCCTTCTTTAAACAGTCAGGTGTCAGTTTACCTGGAACGAAACAAGTAGAAATTAATGCATGCAAGATTTCACAACTCCTTCATAATCAGCCGATGAACTTTTCCAGTCACTTCGTATACTTTATTTGCTATTTTTAAATCGTTACCCCCCCCCCACTCTAAGGCAACTCCATGCGTAATTACGGCAGAAGTGGCTGCTTTCAGCGTGACTTAACCGGAAGTCCTGTCACGCCAAACTTTGTTGATAACTGTAAATCTGTACGCGTATTTGAGACTATTTTTTAAAGTTTTCTTTTTAAAATACATTCTTGTATTATCCTTGATTTTTTTTTAACTAAACTTCTTTTTTTTCTTTTTCTTTTACTTTATTTGGTGTTCTATAAAAAGGGGACATGTCGACATTCCAGTAATTTCTTTCGAGATGTACTTATTTTTTTAAAAAATAAACAAAGAATATATATCTTTTAATTCTTTAGAATGTGTTTTATAGCGGCGTTTGCCTTAATGGAAATCACTTTCAAAGCAGCTGACGGTTACAAAAAGTGTAAAGAAAAAAAGGAATTGAATTTTATTAACAGAAAATAAGGTAGGAAAAAACAAAGGTGAAAACAAGAGAGAAAGAAAGAAAGAAAGAAACGATAAAAAAGGAAAGCAGGAAATAAAGTAGAAAGAAAGAAGAAAGAAAGAAAGAGTAAATGAAAGGACAAAAGAAAAAGTGAAAGAAAGAAAGTGTGAAAGAAATAAAGTGTAATGAAAGAGTGAAAGAAAGAGCGAAAGAAAGAAAAAGTGAAAGAAAGAAAAAGTGAAAGAAAGAAAGCGGGAAAGAAAGAAAGAATGAAACTAACAAAGAAAGAGAAACAGGACACAAAATAGAAAAAAGAAAGAAAGGAAAGAAGAGTAAAAAGGGTAAAGAAAAAAGTGAAAGAAAGTGTGAAAGACAAAAAGTATAAAGAAAAAAAGAAAGAGTGAAAGAAAGAGCGAAAGAAAGAAAAAGAAAGCAAAAGAGGATACAGAATAAAAAGAAAGTGTGAAAGAAAAAAAGAAAGAAATATAATGTGAAAGAAAGAAGTGTGAAAGAATGTGTGAAAGAAAGAAAGTGTGAAAGAAAGAAAGAGTGAAAGAAAGAAAGAGTGAAAGAAAGTGTGAAAGAAAGAAAGTGTGAAAGAAAGAAAGTTTGAAAGAAAGAAAGAGTGAAAAAAGAAAGAGTGAAAGAAAGAAAGAGTGAAAGAATGAGTGAAAGAAAGAAAGTGTGAAAGAAAGAAAGTTTGAAAGAAAGAAAGAGTGAAAAAAGAAAGAGTGAAAGAAAGAAAGAGTGAAAGAATGAGTGAAAGAAAGAAAGTGTGAAAGAAAGAAAGTTTGAAAGAAAGAAAGAGTGAAAAAAGAAAGAGTGAAAGAAAGAAAGAGTGAAAGAATGAGTGAAAGAAAGAAAGTGTGAAAGAAAGAAAGTTTGAAAGAAAGAAAGAGTGAAAAAAGAAAGAGTGAAAGAAAGAAAGAGTGAAAGAATGAGTGAAAGAAAGAAAGTGTGAAAGAAAGAAAGTTTGAAAGAAAGAAAGAGTGAAAAAAGAAAGAGTGAAAGAAAGAAAGAGTGAAAGAATGAGTGAAAGAAAGAAAGTGTGAAAGAAAGAAAGTTTGAAAGAAAGAAAGAGTGAAAAAAGAAAGAGTGAAAGAAAGAAAGAGTGAAAGAATGAGTGAAAGAAAGAAAGTGTGAAAGAAAGAAAGTTTGAAAGAAAGAAAGAGTGAAAGAAAGAAAGAGTGAAAGAAAGAAAGAGTGAAAGAATGAGTGAAAGAAAGAAAGTGTGAAAGAAAGAAAGAGTGAAAGAAAGAAAGAGTGAAAGAATGAGTGAAAGAAAGAAAGTGTGAAAGAAAGAAAGTTTGAAAGAAAGAAAGAGTGAAAAAAGAAAGAGTGAAAGAAAGAAAGTGTGAAAGAATGAGTGAAAGAAAGAAAGTGTGAAAGAAAGAAAGTTTGAAAGAAAGAAAGAGTGAAGAAAAAAAGAGTGAAAGAAAGAAAGAGTGAAAGAATGAGTGAAAGAAAGAAAGTGTGAAAGAAAGAAAGTTTGAAAGAAAGAAAGAGTGAAGAAAGAAAGAGTGAAAGAAAGAAAGAGTGAAAGAATGAGTGAAAAAAGAAAGAGTGAAAGAAAGAAATATAGTGTGAAAGAAAGAAAGTGTGAAAGAATGAGTGAAAGAAAGTGTGAAAGAAAGAAAGAGTGAAAGAAAGAAAGAGTGAAAGAAAGGAAGAGTGGAAAAAAGAGTGAAAGAAAGAAAGAAACATAGTGTGAAAGAAAGAAAGAGTGAAAGAAAGAAATATAATGTGAAAGAAAGAAGTGTGAAAGAAAGTGTGAAAGAAAGAAAGTGTGAAAGAAAGAAAGAGTGAAAGAAAGGAAGAGTGAAAAAAGAGTGAAAGAAAGAATCATAGTGTGAAAGAAAGAAAGAGTGAAAGAAAGAAAGAGTGAAAGGAAGAAAGAAATATAGTGTGAAAGAAAGAAAGTGTGAAAGAATGAGTGAAAGAAAGAAAGAGTGAAAGAAAGAAATAATGAAAGAAAGAAAGAGTGAAAGAAAGAAATATAGTGTGAAAGAAAGAAAGTGTGAAAGAATGAGTGAAAGAAAGAAAGTGTTAAAGAAAGAAAGTGTGAAAGAAAGAAAGAGTGAAAGAAATAAAGAGTGAATGAAAGAAAGAAAGAATCAATACAAAATATCGTAGGAAAGAAGATAAAATAAGAATAATTTCAGTATTTTAAAAATGGCGGTGTGCGATATAAAAGACAACAAATTCGAAAGTGCAATTTCCGGTGAACACAGGAAAATAATTGAAAAAGCTGTTCTTCTAAGATAAACGGCTTAGAATTAGAAAATCTGAGAGCCGATTTCGAATTGCAAGCGAAACATAGTAAAAGACAAAAAGCTAACACAGAGAGATGTGTGAAAAGGAGAGGTTGATTTACCTCAGTGTTCTAAAGGAAGAAAGTTCTGCTTGGATAGAAAATTAGCATTCATTAGATTCGCGTTCAAATAAACTCGTGAAAGTTATGAATCCCTGTCATCTCTCCGGCTTCGGCTATCGATTAACTATCAGCACAGACTCAGCCCTATAGCCTTTGGTTTGCAATCAAGCTACTGCAAAAAGAAACAGCAATCAACAGGTAGAAATCTTCTGCCTCGTCAGTCATGAATCGAAAGAAACATGACTGCCCAAGCGTGTATTACGTATGGCACGTGACTTGACTTGCCAGGGACTTCTAAAGACAGACTTCTCATTTAAGTTTAGATAATAGCCGGCCTCTCGTTTTCCGGGAACGCCCGTCAGATAGGGCGGATAGCCAGTCCCTGTTGCAGGCATATACTGCAAATCTGTTTAGCGAATACGTCACAGTACCTGTGAGAGACCGTTAAGCTATGGCGTGAAAAAGGCCAATACGCTAAAATCATAGGCTGCGATGAGTTATGCAAGTACAACTCTCGACGGCTACCGAACAGTTCC
Organism: Acanthosepion esculentum; assembly: GCA_964036315.1. Taxonomy (NCBI): domain Eukaryota; kingdom Metazoa; phylum Mollusca; class Cephalopoda; order Sepiida; family Sepiidae; genus Acanthosepion; species Acanthosepion esculentum. Next base: position 5,471,315 of record OZ038493.1, read on the forward strand.
GTCTACTAAATTTCACCCGCAAGCCTTGGATCAACAAGTGGGTGTGGTTTTCAAGCAATTTCCAAAAGTAACGCATACTAGGATCGCTTCATCGATACTATCTACTTGCTGTTATATCGACCATGGTGAGAATCTGATGGTTGGTAAACGAACGTTCTAAACACTTTTTCTTGGAAAATCACTCTATGGACGGGTGACTACGGGTACATATAGTGAATTTCCAAGCGCAGTTTAGGTTTGCCGAAAGCCGAGATTTGGGGTCACTCACTGTGGATCGAACTTACTACTCAGTCATAATTCTTCTAGCGAGACAAGCTAACCATTACACCGCCTCGAGGTGCCCCAGTCGCGTGTCTATATAAGGTTATGTACTTATTTTCTAAGCTTAAGGCGAGTCTATTGCACATAGACTTACAACTCTTTCTCGACAGTTTTCACAACTGTCTATCACACCAGGTGGTTCTTGAAGATGGCTTCCTCTGTCTTCACGGATTGTCTGGATGTTACTTTTGAATGGGTGATTTCGATGTTGCCCTTTTTAATGTCAGATAAAACTTGAATGCGAGACAGGAGGAAGTGACTATAGAACGTTTTTTTTCAGGGTGTTGTTCTGCTTTTTTTAATCATTTCATTGCAATCAAGGCGATAAAGCCACTAAGATGCAAGGAGTTAACTAAAAGTGAAGGAAACTGAGAGAAATCATTATTATGGAGAGAGAGAGAGAGAGAGAGAGAGAGAGAGAGAGAGAGAGAGAGAGAGAGAGAGAGATACAGACAGAGAAAGGAGGACAATAAAAGAACAGGATTCAAGGAGACAGAAGATCGCGATTGATATTACATTTAAATTTTTCAAGATCAAAATGAATAAGAAAGCAAGTAAACAAGCGAGATTTGCACAAGCGAAAAATTCGACAGAAGAAACTGTTAACATAGAATTTATATTTACATCTAGCAATTCCAGATATAAAATCTAACTGCCAATCTAGTGCTGTATTTAAATTCGTAACGTCCAAGTACCAAAGCGGAAATCTGATCAGAACGGTTACCATAAAAATATTTATAGAAAAGCATAGGCAAACTACGTTGGGGCGGTAGGAAAATGATTAAAACCGAGATGCCAGGTTAGAACCAATAACATTGCAGATTCTTCTTTGGATTTTGTCAAGGATCTCTTGATGCATTATAGAAGCATCAGACCAGATGTGAGAGCAATATTCAATGTATGGATGAATGGTAGATTTGTAAAGGTGTAAGATATTTTCTGGAGTGGCAAATTGTCTAGCTCGACACAGTTAACCAACTTACCTATCAGCTGACCTATTAATTGATTTAATATAATCATTCCACATGCCAGTCGAAAACATTAGCCCGAGAAAGCGTAGTGTCACACACCTGAAGGTTAGCATCAAACAATTTGATGGAAAGCAAAAAAGACGGTTAAAAGAAAACAGTTTCTTTTTGGATGCGTTAAAATTAAGAAAACATTTCTTGCACCAGTTAACAACTGATTGGATGCCATTTTTGAGACCAGGTGCGAATTTGACCTGGTCGAACTTATCACACCTGACATTAAGACATGATAGATATCTAATTGAGAACTGATAGTATCGGAAAGGTCGTTGAGGAAAATCAGGAGCAAAATAGATCCAATGATAGAGCCTGGTTGACATCCGAAGACTTGCGTGCCATTTATCCGAACAAAGTTCTTCCAAACAGAACATTCATAAGGACCACAGAGAAGACAGCTCCTTATAATCAACACCAAAATAATACATAGATGCAATAGGCAATATAGACTAAAAGTATTAAAATCATCGACACCAGACAGAAGCATCCACACATTAATAAAGTAATTAATGTCTCCACTGCATAAAAAAACACATCGCACGTTGTTGAAATGCATTATAAGATTTAACGTTGTATCAAATGACCTTAAAAAAGCTATTAGACTTACCATTAAGATAGACTTAATACCACATGTCGTATTGTTGTATACGTTCCCTCTAACATCTTTTCCGATCGTTTTGCCAATGTTTATCTCATGGGTGCTTAAACCTGCTTAATACAAGAGCCAGCATACGATACAGTACATATATTAGAGAGACGCAAGATTTTCTATTTGTTAGATTTTTGTTACAAAATGTTTATATAAATATTATAACTGTGTATAATATTTATTCATGTATGCAGTTTTTAAACTGTCAATCAGTATTGGCTTCAGTAATCACAAAGAAAACACACACACATATCTATCTATCTATCTATCTATCTATCTATCTATCTATCTATCTATCTATATATATATATATATATATATATATATATATATATATATGTATATATATATGCCCATTTCATTGAATACGACAGACAAGGTGCTTTTATTTAGCTTTATATACAATTTCTCATGCGATCTAATAATTTTTTTGTTTTCGGATGATAAATGATATAAAAACTGTCCGAATGTTCTTTATCCGAGCGCTTTCGGCTATACATTTAGCCATTTTCAAGGATTAAATAT
>OZ038493.1:5478834-5556334 GCA_964036315.1 Acanthosepion esculentum
ATATTATGCCAATATATCAAACAGACAATTATTCTTACCTACAAATACAAGAAAAAAACTTCATAAACAAATTTAAACCGGAACTAAATAGATTATGACCCTACACGCAAAAGCACACAACATACAAATACAGTGATCAAGCCACTCCCATGCATGCACGCACGCTCACATGCGGGTATCTCTGGAACACGAAAAATGTATATATATACACATATATATATACGCGCATATTGACAAAAGCAGGGGAACTACTCACGGGCACTCACACAGACCCCACACAACTTAGGAAGTACGTGTGTATGTATGTACGTATATATATATGTGTGTGTGTGTATGTGTATACTAGTTCCATGTAACTTGGGAACTATGTGTGTGTACGTATGTGTGTATGTATGTATGTGTATGTACAGATTCCATGTGGTGGGACTGTATGTGTGTGTGTGTATGTTTATGGATGTGTGTATATGTACAAATGTGTTTACTAATTCTTTGTAGTGAGACAGTGTATGTATGGAGGGGAGAATATGCACACGCATATATACGCGCATGCTGACCGAAACACATGCAAATGGAAATAGATCTAAGAAAACACAGGGGTCATTAAAACATTAAAAGATAAGATACCGACAACTAATTCATCATTTCTCAAACTAACCTTAATTGTTTTATGACCCTTCGCGCAGAACTCTTCACTGCTATTTCAAGAAAGACATTCGGATTACTAACACAAAAATAGAGAATGTCTCATATTGAGAATATTTAACATTGAATAACATCAAGGGAAAAAAATAATTATTTTTAATAATATGTGGAAATCTCCACCCTTTACCTGAAGACGGTCGCGAGACCAGAAACACGTGTAGTAAAATTATGGAAAATAAAGCATAATATTTTTTTTTAAATCCACATTACAACCAAAAACGTTTGCGGTTTCTCTCTTCTTTTTAATATATATATATATATATATATATATATATATATATATATATATATATATATATATAAATATATATATATATATATATATATGTGTGTGTGTGTGTGTGTGTGTGTGTGTGTGCTGCAACCTCTTCATCATTATGTGTGCGGAGCAGTTGAGCAAGCAAAGATGAACTGAAGGCAAGGATTATGGCAGTATTCACAACTTAATCAATGACGGCATCCAGAAGAGGTGCAGGTGATTCCGAAGTCGTCTGTAAGCCGTGGTTGAAGTTAATGGCTGATTTATTAAATATATTTACTCTTTAGTATTTCGAGACATTTTTGTGTAATGTTGGTTAATATATCTGTTAAAATGAGATGTCAGGGTTATTTTCATTTTTGAGTAATTTAGACGACAATTTATCCATCGCACACACACACACTATATATATATATATATATATATATATATATATATATATATATATATATTCACTCTTGTTCTTATACAACTTAATATTTATATATATGTATATATATATATATATATTCAGTTGAATAAGAATATATATATATATATATATATTCAGTTGAATAAGAATATATATATATATATATATATATATATATATATATATATATATATATATATATATATATATATATTCAGCTGAATAAGAACAAGAATGAGTCTATATGTGTCAGAGGGGAATCAACAGAGCAACTAAGCAGTGAAGTGACGCTAAAGCGAACCAGTCAGTCAGACAACTCACACGACGACCATATCACCAGCCATCTGGAAAGAGAAATATTTCCTAAATTAATGAGACCTTCTAATGGACTTGTATCTTGGAATCTTCCGCCAGACTGGTCGACAAAGTCTCGAAGTCGGTGCCAATCAGCGTTCTCACAGAGGGCCATAAAAAGTATAAGAGCCAATGTAAAGAAAGTAAAAAACATAACCAGTCGATGGCATTATATGCGCCGGTGAAAGGCATCGTTCCAAACATGTCGTTTTGCATCGATTCTTTGGTAGATTTTTTTTCTTTTCTTCTTTTATTTTGTTTTTTTTGCAAGATGGACTTATTTCTCATATTTTGTCTATTCAGATATTTTATTTTATTTTTGACAAAGTCATTTTTTACTTTTTTTTTTTAAAAATATGGCTTCTCTTGGGAGAAAAAGAATAAAGAAAGAAAATGGTGTGAAGAAGAAGAAGAAGAAGAAAAAGAAGAAGAAGAAGAAGAAGAAGAAGAAGAAGAAGAAGAAGAAGAAGAAGAAGAAGAAGAAGAAGAAGAAAGAGGGGAGGGCGAGAAGAAGAAGGGAGGGGAGGACGACGAGAAGAAGAAGAAGAAGGAAGAGGAGGACGACGACAAGAAGAAGAAGAAGAAGAAGAAGAAGAAGAAGAAGAAGAAGAAAGACTTCAGATGCCCTGATCTATCCCCTACTCTTTTCTTCATCCTTTCCTCTATCACTCCTATTTGGTCTCACTCCAATTCTCTGTAACCCCTTGCCTGCTAGTGGCTTCCCACCTTGCTTGGGCTGAAACGCTTAAAAAATAAAAAAATAATTGGCGATGCAACAGCGAACAGAAAGAAGTGGATTCATACCTTTTCTATGCGTATGAATGTCTAGAGCCAAACCCGTTCGGAAATATCTAAACTGTCAGTTGTATACAACTGCTTTCTAATATCAATCGTTAAGAAAGGCTTTTGAGCTATTGAAACCTGCTGTCATAAGCGAAGACCATCCTTCCTTGAACATTGTGTAGTGGCGCTAATGATTTACAAAGTACTGCACCATATAAGAGAAAGCACATCACTTGAGGACAACCAACAGCTGCGACAACTAAAATGGATAGCACATGTAATTCGAAGAGAAAATGATGATATAATCAAGATGTTGACATTCCACAACACATCAAATAAAGGTTTAGGAGGGAAATCCTCATCAGTTCTTAAAATAGCGATAACATCTACTGGACTTGAGAAAGCTATATTCCTGAGAAAATATTTTAAGAGAATTATTTTATAAATTTCAACCGAGAGTAGTTCAGGTTGCTCGGTCAAATGTTTCTTTGTATTTATACGGCCAATATTACTATTAATGCTGAGTGGCCAGAAATGTGCTTGTGCCATCCGTCGGTCTTGAGAGACCCCCTGGATCTGCGCCCTAAGAGTTATGCTTCAGCTGCTGATGGCGGTGCAGCATCTGTTATGACTGTACAGGCCCACACAAGAGTGACAGTCCCGACTGCAACGAATGCCCGTGAAGACGCTCTCCCTCTATATCATCTTGTTTTCTTTCCGTCGAGAACGCTTCTCCCCGGCGGCAAGACTTCGTTTCTCCCCTCCTCGCCCCAGTCCCCGGTGTAAATCGCGTCTCCATCGTGAACGATCGTTGGCGACCTCTTCCCGCCTCTCGATGTCCATGTCCATGTCCATTAACCACACGTCCCTTTTATCGGACGTCCTTGAAGCGAAGATGAGGTCGCCCTCGTGCTCGCTTGCCGGTGGACAGTTCCCCGTTCAGAAGGACCTTCGGAATCTTCCCATCCAGTATACCCCTCTACGTGTCCAAGCCAGCGGAACCGACGCTGTTGGAGAAGGGTGTATAGGCTGGGTAACTGGGAAGAGGTGCGAACTACGGCATTGTTAACCTGGTCAGACTAGTTGATGCCCAGAATGGTCTCAGGCACCGAAGATGTAAACCGCTGAGGCGTCGCTCCTGCCTGGAGTAGAGGCTCCAAATGTACCCCCAAGGGAATCTAGGAATAAAAATAACGACCCTGTTTCCCCTTCCGAAGCCAATATTATGATGATAAAGATGGCTATGTCGATGACATACTTATTCAGATTTGGGATAAGAATTGCTTGATTGATTCATTCTTTTATTCGTTTTCTACGGTTTATCGACCGTATCAAATGACTAGATGTATCCGTAAGTTCTACGTTAACAGTTTCTTCTCTCGCACTTCTCGCTTGTGAAACTCACTTCCGGCTCCTTGCTTCCCAGTCTACTTTGATCTTCAAAAATTTGAATGCCATGCCAATCTTTATCTTTAATCTTAATTTCTGTTCTTTTATTGTTCTCTCTCCATAATAGTGTATTTTTTTTCTCAAATTCTCTTACATTCAGTAGCCGCTTGCATCTTAGATGCTTTATTGCCTTGCATTGTGTGAATTTATTAAAAAAATCTACCCGAGTCACTTTCCATGATTTAGCTTTACAAATGCCATATCAAACTCAAGTTGGAGTATTGCTGAGTCAAAGCTGCTAAATCTTCACTTTCCAGCTTTGGCAGAGTTCATAACGCTTTCTCGGCCTTGTAGGCGATGAATTGTTTTAACTCTACAACTACTTTCAAACAGACAAAACGTTGTTATTCTCTTACTACTCTGTTTTCGTGGCAGATGTTAGGGCGTACTAAAATTCCTTGCTCACCCGAGTCCTTAGATTCACAGTTAGGACCCACCATATTACAGACACTTAGTTGACTCATCCTCATTTTGCTCATATTCCACTGGTGAGGAGAAAATTCCTTTCAGACATTTTCTTGCCCAGAACTGCAGCATTGTGGGATATAACAACGGGGATGTTTCTCCTATCATTATAATATTAACCCTATCCATCTTTCATATGCTCCCAATATACACCTCTTTTTCTCTATATTTACATCCTCAAAACAACGTCTAACTTGAGTAGATGTTGGGTCATTTATCGGATGAACAATAGTAAGAAAAATCATTTTCCATATTTGCATGGGACATTGTAAATACAATATTTTATCATCCGCTTCATCCGCGTGAGATCAACTCTAGCAAAGAGGTTGAGAAAAGTGGTTGCGTTCAGAGAACAACCCTGTTATATTTTACGCCCACAAATCCTTTGGATACACCCAATCGTATTTCTTACATATGGTATGCTTGCTCTAAAAAATTGGCATCTCTTCTTCCAGATTGCCACCATTTTTTTTCTACTTAGATGTTTCCACCATTTTCTTTTTCTTTTTCAATATTTCTGACATTTTGTTTCAGTAACCTCTTCCACATTACAGTTATTTTGTTTTACCTCTTCCATATCTCCGCCATTTTCTTTTTCAACTACCATATTTCCGCCATTTTGGCTTTGTACCGCCTCCCATATAACTGACATTTTGTTTTTCTTCTTCCATATTTCTGTCATTATATTTTCTACCTCCTGCCATATATCCGCCATTTTGTTTTTTCTTCTCTGTTTTTCCGCCATTTTAGTTTTCTTTTTATATGCGTCTTCTTTTTCATTTTTGTTGTTTATTAAATATTTTAATGTACTCCCTCTTTTATATTATTTTTTCGAATTTTCTTTCCCCTTTCGTCGTCACTGTCGTCATTTTCTTTCTCCCTATACTCGTTATATTATTATTATTCTCATTATTATTATTATTATTATTATTATTATTATTATTATTATTATTATTATTATTATTATTATCTGAGAAAGTCCGATGCTTATACGATTCCAAATAATTGTCACAGCTAACTGACAATAACTCTAGTTTGCCGCTCAAATATATAATGACTTGGCAGTTGAGCGAAACAGTTGCTTGCTTCAGTGCATCTATCAGCAGATGCTGTACCAAAAAATAACCTCAAATAATCAGCGTGATGTGCTGGGGACAGCAATTACAACTAGTGGGCCAGCAATCGTGCAGTCAGTCTTGTCGTTTTGAGGGGAAGCTCATCTTTAAATAAAATAATAAAAAATAATCATGACGATAGAAAAGAAAATGCCCACTCACTGGGAAGCAGACATTTTTTTCTATAGATATTCTTTTCAAACGACAGTGTATCTTCTATGAATTATTCAGTCTGTTATCTTCATTTTTGTTGGTGTTACCAGAACGTTTTATCCGTCATATCTTATTCTTTCCGGGTTTTCTGAGAGCGATTATTTTTTTCTCCTGTTTTTGTCCGTATTCCTCCTTTCTACTCTACCATTTTAATTCAGCTTCTATACATTCATTCTTCTATTCATTCAAACGTCTTTCCCTTTTTATGGGTTACTTTTTGTTAGCAAGGCACCCAGTGTTGGTAAAACGCTTTACGATAGTCACTTAATCTACAATATAAAATTGCTAGTAATCACTCTAGGGTGGATATTCATATATAGTGATTTGATAAGCGTAATTTGGTAAAAAAAATTAACGATATATAAAACTTTATTCGGTAATATTTCGAATATAATTTTGAACGAAAAAGATCAGAGAAATAATAGAAATTCAGATGGGCCCGCTTTACACTAAAGCATAGGTCCGGTTTACACGAAAGTAAAAAATAGGTTGGGTTTTTACTAGAATCAAAAAGGTACGCCCAAGTCCGGTTTACACGAGAGTCGATAAAATAGACAGAAGTTCGGTTTTCAAGGAAGTAAAAAAAGTTAAACAAATTTTCGGTTTACACTTGATTCATTACGGTAGATATAGGTCCGGTTTACACGATTCAGTAAAGGTATATATGGGTTCGATTTTCCTTAGACTCAATAACATTAGGTATAGGGTCTGATTAACACTAGACTAAAAAATTAGATATATTTTCGTTTTATACTAGAGACATAACGGTATATATAAGTCAGGTTTACACGATTCAGTAAAGGTATATATGGGTTCGATTTTCCTTAGACTCAATAACAGCGGTATCGGGTCTGATTAACACTAGACTAAAAAATTAGATATATTTTCGTTTTATACTAGAGACATAACGGTATATATAAGTCAGGTTTACACGATTCAGTAAAGGTATATATCGGTTTCGTTTTTCCTTAGACTCAATAACAGCGGTATCGGGTCTGATTATCACTAGACTAAAAAATTAGATATATTTTCGTTTTATACTAGAGACATAACGGTATATATAAGTCAGGTTTACACGATTCAGTAAAGGTATATATGGGTTCGATTTTCCTTAGACTCAATAACAGCGGCATCGGGTCTGATTAACACTAGACTAAAAAATTAGATATATTTTCGTTTTATACTAGAGACATAACGGTATATATAAGTCAGGTTTACACGATTCAGTAAAGGTATATATGGGTTCGATTTTCCTTAGACTCAATAACAGCGGTATCGGGTCTGGTTAACACTAGACTACAATTTAGATATATTTTCGGTTTATACTAGAGTTATAACGGCATATATAAGTCAGGTTTACACGAAATTCAACAAGGTAGACATAATTCAACACACGGTTAACACTTTGAGCCCTGACCACCGCTTTTCCGGTTGTAGAGAAAAATGACTTAATGCCCAGCCACCGGTTGAACAGTGGCAGAGAAAAATTATTTAACGCCCAGCTACCGGTTGAATGGTGGGTAAAGACTTGTAACTATTTTTATATCTACCGGTAGACATTACATGACAATTATTTGCGAATTTTCACTCAGGAGCTCTGGCATTGTTCAAGGGGGTTAAAACGTGAGTTAAAAAGGGTAGACTTAGCTAAGGATAGAGCTAGAATTTACAAAAAAAGTAAACTTCTCAGTATGGAAATTCATTGAAAATTTGTTATTAATAAGAAGGTAAATAGACTTCACAAATTCTGACCAGATGACAAAATATCAAAATTTTTCTTGTGCAGGTTGGCGATTTTTCAGGTTTATAATTATAAAGAAAAAGTAATATGTGTTAAGTTCATGCCTTCGTTTGATGAGAACGGCCACTGAAACAATAGCACAAACAATAGCACCTGTGTCAAAATTACCATTTACGGGAATTCACTGGAAGAATTATCTAGTTTTAAATACTTAGGAGCAATCTTGTATAAAGATGGTACCTGCAACTCGGAAATCCGCACACAGATTGGCGCATCCATGGCAGTGATGGCGACATTGCCAAGAAGATGGAGGAGCAAAATCATCTTTCAAACAAAGTACCGACTGTACAAATCGCTGCTAGTCTTCATTCTTCTATATGGATGTGAAACATGGACACTGTCGACAGAAACAGAGAGAAGGATCCAAACGTCTGAGAACAAATGCATAAGAAAACTCCTTGACATCTTCAATCTGTCTTGAGAGTATCAAATTTTCCAAGCCCTTTTTCCACATTATGTAACTGAGAAATTTCAGCCATGGCCACATTGCCAAGAAGATGGAGGAGCAAAATCATCTTTCAAACAAAGTACCGACTGTACAAATCGCTGCTAGTCTCCATTCTTCTATATGGATGTGAAACATGGACACTGTCGACAGAAACAGAGAGAAGGATCCAAACGTCTGAGAACAAATACATAAGAAAACTCTTTGACATCTTCAATCTGTCTTGAGAGTATCAAATTTTCCAAGCCCTTTTTCCACATTATGTAACTGAGAAATTTCAGCCATGGCCACATTGCCAAGAAGATCGAGGAGCAAAATCATCTTTCAAACAAAGTACCGACTGTACAAATCGCTGGTAGTCTCCATTTTTCTATATGGATGTGAAACATGGACACTGTCGACAGAAACAGAGAGAAGGATCCAAACGTTTGAAAACAAATGCATAAGAAAACTCCTTGACATCTTCAATCTGTCTTGAGAGTATCAAATTTTCCAAGCCCTTTTTCCACATTATGTAACTGAGAAATTTCATCCATGGTCACATTGCCAAGAAGATGGAGGAGCAAAATCATCTTTCAAACAAAGTACCGACTGTACAAATCGCTGCTAGTCTTCATTCTTCTATATGGATGTGAAACATGGACACTGTCGACAGAAACAGAGAGAAGGATCCAAACGTTTGAAAACAAATGCATAAGAAAACTCCTTGACATCTTCAATCTGTCTTGAGAGTATCAAATTTTCCAAGCCCTTTTTCCACATTATGTAACTGAGAAATTTCATCCATGGTCACATTGCCAAGAAGATGGAGGAGCAAAATCATCTTTCAAACAAAGTACCGACTGTACAAATCGTTGCTAGTCTCCATTCTTCTATATGGATGTGAAACATGGACACTGTCGACAGAAACAGAGAGAAGGATCCAAACGTTTGAAAACAAATGCATAAGAAAACTCCTTGACATCTTCAATCTGTCTTGAGAGTATCAAATTTTCCAAGCCCTTTTTCCACATTATGTAACTGAGAAATTTCAGCCATGGTCACATTGCCAAGAAGATGGAGGAGCAAAATCATCTTTCAAACAAAGTACCGACTTGATAAATCGCTGGTAGTCTCCATTCTTCTATATGGATGTGAAACATGGACACTGTCGACAGAAACAGAGAGAAGGATCCAAACGTCTGAGAACAAATACATAAGAAAACTCTTTGACATCTTCAATCTGTCTTGAGAGTATCAAATTTTCCAAGCCCTTTTTCCACATTATGTAACTGAGAAATTTCAGCCATGGCCACATTGCCAAGAAGATCGAGGAGCAAAATCATCTTTCAAACAAAGTACCGACTGTACAAATCGCTGCTAGTCTCCATTCTTCTATATGGATGTGAAACATGAACACTGTCGACAGAAACAGAGAGAAGGATCCAAACGTTTGAAAACAAATGCATAAGAAAACTCCTTGACATCTTCAATCTGTCTTGAGAGTATCAAATTTTCCAAGCCCTTTTTCCACATTATGTAACTGAGAAATTTCATCCATGGTCACATTGCCAAGAAGATGGAGGAGCAAAATCATCTTTCAAACAAAGTACCGACTTGATAAATCGCTGGTAGTCTCCATTCTTCTATATGGATGTGAAACATGGACACTGTCGACAGAAACAGAGAGAAGGATCCAAACGTTTGAGAATAAATGACATCCTCGACTGGGAACATATAACCAATGGGTTTGTGCGGAAAAGGGTTGAAAGTTTTGTAGGACACCAGGTACCTCTTCTCGCCACTGTCAAACGGTGAAAAATGGCGTGGTTTGGACACATTACAAGGCACGATAGCCTGTGCAAAGACCATCATGCAAGGCACCGTTGAAGGTGGACACAGCAGAGGACGCCAACGCAAAAACTGGTTAGACAATGTCAAACAATGGACAAGTATGACTAAACAGAATTGCTGATGGCTGCTGTTGATGGACCGTTATGGCGGAGATTCAAGGTGGCTTCTGAATTCGGATCTCTTCTTCAATTACAAAAGTCAAAAGGATGATGATGCCACTGAAACTGCCTGAAGACTTCCATAAACTTTCAAGGAAGACGCTCTACATAGGACACACTTTTACAAATGGTAATCCCGGTTGAACCGTGTATAAAGGCAATTTAAACGTATCACGATCTAGTGGAATTACAACAAAATTTGCCACGCACCATTTAAAGATTTTTTTAAAGCGTTTCACCCGAAGCAAGGCGGGAAGCCACTTGCAAGCAAGGGTTACAGAGAAATGGAGTGAGACCAAATAGGAGTGATAGAGGAAAGGATGAAGAGAAGGATAGGAGATAGACCAGGGCATCTGGAGACGTCGATTGACATTACATTTGAATAGTTGGAGATTATAGCTATCAGGGAAACAGGAAAAGGAGAGGGAGTTCCACAGGCTAGAGGTGCGAGACATGAAGCTATTGAAGTAGAATAGACGGCTACATTTAACAGTTTCGACAGTGAAAGGGTGTGAGCCAGATGCCAGCCTAGTAGAACGCTTAAATTAATGAAGTCTGGGAACTAGCGAAAGCAGATCATCGGAGCAGTTACCGTGAAAGTATTTGTAAAAAAGATAGAGGGAGGCGATGGCACGTCTGTGAAATCTGTATTTCTCTTCGAGTTCATGCCTGAGAATCTTAACACTAATGGAAAAGAAACGCTCGTTTGCACAAAGAGGATCCAAAATGCATTCTCCATAAATGGGCAGCAGCTTCCCAGTCTTCACTTTCGCATCTCCATAAAGTCCAAAAGCATCTAATCGGCCTTGTGGGTGGTGAATAATTTTTCCACCCTACAACCACTTTCTCACAGACAAAATATGTCAAGTCTCTTGCTCAGTTCTCGTTATATCCTGGGAATGTGTTCACGCGAAATGCATTCCTTAGTGCCACCGGTTCTAACCTTGACGGCTAAGAACCAATTCCCGTACATTGTAGCGAACCACCTTCATTCCATTCGCATTCCATCGGTGAGATGTAAGTTCCAGTCGAACAGATTCTTACCACGAACTGTTGCTTTATGGAACCAACTCCCATGAGGATGTTCCCCGTTCGCTCCAAGCTTAACCTGTTTAATTCTGGATTTGAACTGTTATCTCCCACTTTTATCCTTATAAACTGTACTCCATACCTTTTACTCTATAATATTCTACTTCGAGTTGCTCTTGGGCCTTGTACAGATTGAACATTATTGTAAAAAATATTCGTAAATAATCTGAAAACTCTTTATGAGATAAGCGTTTTGAGGTATGGAACTTTGCGTTAGACAGGTTTTTTTTTTTTATGTCTTCGTAATTCCTACAATATCTGTCTGTATTTCTGTGGATAGGTATTGTAACTATTTACACTATTGATATTGACCGGACTGTTGTCCTCATCTTTGCTGTCATATTCACGGCCGTTCTGCTCTCTGTTTTTATTCAGGTGATTTGAATTTCGAAACGAACCCTTTATTTCGTCCACCGGGGTAGATTGTTCTACTTCCACGTATCAAACACCTTCCGGATGTCTCAGTTTCAGCTTCAGTTCTTTACCTTTAGTAACTTAAATCTTCAAGTTTTTTTCACGTCTTCTATGGAAATGTATTGAACTCATAACTCTTTGCGACAAATCACTGGATTACTTCAACCACTGTGCCATGTGTCCTTGGGAAAGAAGGTCGTAGCGTACAACGGTCGAAACGTCGTGAATATGACAACAAAGATGAGGACAACAGTCCGAACAATGTAATTAATCGTAATTCCTGGTTGGCAACTTGTTTTTTTTTTGCTCCCTCCCACTAGTTTCCGGACTCAGTGAGGGCGTGTAGCACACGATGAGGTGCACTTGTAGTTCAGTTGTTCTGAAAGGCAGACATCACTTTGTCTTCTTCAGGGTTTCCTATCACCCCCACCTGACTAACGAAGGTAAGTTTTCATGAATTGCATAAATTGCGAGAATGTAGCAACCGGTGATGAATAAGACCGAACGGTAATGGCTACACAATGAGCTGACATTGATTTTTTTCCATTTCCATTCATAGATATATATTGTGATTATTTTTGAAGAATAAAACTTTTCTCTGTTATTGTATTGGTGCGTTTCATCTACAATTTACAACAATGAATTTTTGTTTTAAGTTCAAGTTTTGATCTATATATATATTGAAACGGAAATTGCCTGTGATGTTAGTTTTTAGCACTACGACAATATTTTACCTGATTGTAACACCATCAGCATTTTTATATTGGGGCGTGTAAACCCTCTAGTGGACTATCCATTCTTGGAAATCCGTGGTCACTAACACAGGGTTAAGTATGCCTTTTCCATAGATACATGAAGTTCCTCCATGTTTACTGCAAAATCTTTTGACGACTTCTGCTGTTAAAATAATAATAATAATAATCAGATATGAAACTTTTAAAATTTCCATTTCCATTGATGGACTATATGAGATAAGGAAGTTGAATGTAGAATAGTCTGCATACGGGAGTAGTTTGCTGTTGCTGCTAATTCAAAAAAGAAACTATAAATAAGCTCGTAATATCGAGACTTTTATATGGATGTCATTCAAGGCGATAAAATCGTTCAGAAATATCTAACATGTCAGGTGTAGACAACTGCTTTCTCAGACCAATTGTTAAAAATGGCTTCAGCCGAATGAAGTTTGTCGTTCTTAGCAAGGGCAATTCTTCTTCGAAGCCTGTGGGCTGGCGCTACAGAATCAGACACAAAAACTGTACCAAATAACAGAAACCACTTAATTTTACTTTCAACAGCAGCAACAACTAAAAAGGATAGCACATGTAAGTAGAATAGAAAATAATAAAATAATTAAGATGTTAACATTCCACACAACTTTGAAGAAAAGGTTAGGAAGGAAAGATCAATAACGGTTCGTAGACTTGAGAAAACAATTTTACTGAAAAATAGTTTTAATAAAAAAGGTTTTATAAATTTCAATTGAAAAGAGCACTGGCTGCTCCGGAAGTAAATATTGAATGTTTCCTTATACGGAAAAGGCTCATATTACCGTTACTATTTCAATTAACAGCAAGCATTAGATAATACACCGATACTTCCATTTAAGATCAACAGGGAATTAGGTTTAGGAGATAGATATTCGTTATCAGTGAAAATTTCTTTTAAAAATTATTCTGAAAGTGAGAGCCGAAATACTTTACGATTGGAATCAAAGGTTTAATAATATTTTGTCCCGTTAACAAATTTCAGCCATCGGTATTTACAATGTTTGCAAACATTGTCGCTTTCCCTTTTTATTTTCGGTGTTATAGAACTGCTAAAAGAAACTATTTTTGAAACAACGGAAATGTTGGTTCATCCATTTAAGATTTCAGAACCAAACGACAGAAGATTTTACTTATTTGAAGCCGTGTTTCTCAATATTTTTTACTTCAAAGCTCACTGTTGAGTCTTGACTCATTGTTGAATCTCGCCTATTACATGGAATAATAATGCAACACAAAATGTACTTAGAACAAGAATGTATTATAACAAGAAAGTGTATACAATAAGTACATATAGTATTTCTGTATATTTCTGGGAAAACGTTCCTGGAGAATGTGTTGACTAGTCGCAGTCGACCAGAGTCTCTAGTTGGATCTCGTGATTCCTCCCCCCTCGTCTTCTGGTACCAACCACTATTTATATAGTTGGTAGTCACCTATGCAGATTAGGTGGATCCCACCGAAACACCCCCCTCCCAAGCCTTGGAATCCTTTTGGATTTCAAACTGGCTTCTATATAGGATGATGATTATGGTTATTTCTTTGTAGATCCCCTTTGCATAGTTCATATGTATATCTGTTGTTTTTTTCAATATCTTTTCCGTTTTGGATTCACGTCCAATGGGTCCGTGAACTTTCGTTTCCTACCGGATCTTCTCGGTTCAGGAGCACTCTGCGGAGGTTCTACTTGAAAAGTATCATACATTACATTAATGGGATCTTCCTCCTCATCCGGTATACTCTCTTCATGATCTAGCACGTAGCATTTTTTGAGTTGGTTCTGGTGCCTCTTATGAGTATTCTTCGGCCCTTTTATTATGTAAATCAGGTCACCGATTCTCTTGTCCACTATGCCTCGCTCCCAGAACTCAATGTTGTTTCTATAGCACTTGAAAAAGACCTTCTCTCCGGGGGTGTATCTTTTTCTAGCTGTATACATAGTGTTCTTTATTCTATTTCTTCCTGGCAAAAGCTTGTCAAACACTGACTTAACTTTCCTAGCGAACATTAGTTCAGCTGGTGCCATGTTTGATGGTGTTCTCTGGTTAGGCGTGATTCTGTATACTTGTAGGAATTGCTGAAGCGCCTTTTCCGTTGGAACTCCTGAGGCTTTCTTCAGAGCGCGCTTTAACGTATCTACAATCTTTCTGCGAGTCCATTGGATCTCGGATGATACGGCGGCGTCGTTATGTGGTTAATTTGATATAACTCACAAAATTCCTTAAAATCGTCAGAAGTGAATTGTGTACCATTGTCACTCACAATACACTCTGGCACACCGAACCGTGCAAATAGTTCATGCAAAAAAATTGTTTTGGTATTGGACGTAGGCTTTTTGCAGCGTAGTACTTCCGGCCATTTTGTAAAGCTATCTACCACTATTAAGTAGTAATAATCTTCTACTGGACCAGCGAAATCAATGTGTAATCTTACCCACGGATGATCCGTCTTTGGCCATGGTTTGTGTACTATAGGTGGTGCCTTAGCTGCTAACGCACACCCTTTACATCGATGAACCATGTTTTCGATATCCACATCCATTCCTTTCCAATATACAAAGCTTCGCATTAAGCTTTTTGTTCTATTAATCCCCGGGTGACCCATATGAAAGTCCCGTAGGATTCTTTTCTGCAACTTTTTTGGTACTACTACTTTCTCACCATTTGCGAAAGGCACGTTACGTTTCTTTTTAAATATAGGCATAGTATTTTCTTTTAATTCAAATTTAGCTTCAAACTTGTTACATCTTCCAAGACCAGGTGTAAAGGTTTCCGGAAACTTTTTCTTTAATTCATCTTTAATGTCCTGTCTTGATTGCGTATTACTTTCTATTTTTCTGCAGAATGAGTCTAAAGGTTTATCCCACAATTCGAATGTTTCAATAAAATCTGTACCCAACAAGTTTTCTCCATTTCTCAGAATGAAAACTTTTATTTTTTTAACGATCCCATTCACTTTCATTGGAAGTACAACCTCGCCTTCGAAGTTAATCTGCTTTCCAGTTACCGTTCGAGCGAGTTTCGTTGACTTCATTATTGTAGGCCTTTTTAAAATTTTCCATGTTTTATCGTTCATTATTGTTAAATCTGACCCCGAATCGAGTTGAAATTTGATATTCTTTTTGAATATTTCAGTCGTCACATATTTCCTCAAATCTCTATCTGATTTGATATTCGAATTTGTTTGTCTAATTCGGCTCTTGAATTTTTTCGTTTTACAACACGATCCTTTGTGACCATTCTTTTGGCACACGAAACATTTCTTATTTCTATATGGGCAATTTATCTCCCAATGTCTTTCGTTACAACGTCTGCAATTATATGGTAGGACCTTTTTATTTTCGTTCTTTTTATTTTCTTGTCTATCATTACAATACGCCGAATTTTTTCTCCAATTTTTCTCTGATGGGTAATGTGACTGCTTTTTTATTTTTTTAATATAAGCAATACCAGCTTTTTCGATTTTTTGCGACTCTTTCTTTAACTTTACGGCCCGTTGACACTCCTCTGCTAACTTTTGAAGGGTAAGGCCCTGTTCAGATTCGAGTTTAGACAAAACTCTTCGTCTTATTTCGGCACTCTTACTGGATACCAGTTCTTTAGCAAAAATTAAGCACTTGAATTCTTCAACCGTAATCTCTGCCAATCTGAAATTGTCACAATGTCTATTCACTATAGATGCATATGTTAAGTAATCCTGATCGTCGGATTTAGAGACATTCATGCATAACCATCGCTTATGCCAAAGCGACATATTTGCTCCAAACAGCTCTTTTAGCAATTTCACTGTTTCCGAGAATTCCAATTCAGTTGTTTTTCTCGGTAGAATAAAATCTACAAATTTGCTATGTTCTGCTGTACCTAGCTTTCTTAGTAATAGACTGACTTTTCTTGAATTCGACCAGTTTTCACAGTCTGTGTAGAAAATATCTTCATATCGTTTAAAGTACGCTTCAAACGTTTTTTCTTCGTCTGGCACATAGTTGAAAGTTTCCAGCGAATTAAATATGGTGTTATTAGAATATGAAGAATTTCCCTCATTTGCCTGATAGTTGTTTAATTTCTCCAGTGTTAACTTTTGAATTTCCAAAAGTCTTTCCTCTTGACGTTCTTGATATTTTTGCATTGCTATCAGTTGTTCTTGCTGTATTTTTTTCTTGATATTTTTGCTGTGCTATCTGTTGTTCTTGATATTTCTGCATTGCTATCAGTTGTTCTTGCTGTATTTTTTCTTGATATTTTTGCTGTGCTATCTGTTGTTCTTGATATTTTTGCTGTGCTATCTGTTGGGATTTGAATAATTCAGATATGACTTTGGATAGTTCTTTAGCTGATAGTGTTCCTGTAACAAGGAATATACTTTTAATTTGTGTATCCACGAATATCATATAAGCTGACCAAAAAAATCGAAACAACGTACGACTTTTATATTTTATGTCTTGCTTTTACATTCGCGCCCGTGCTAATCAACTTTGGTATTTTTTTTTTTCGTGAATAGAGAGCGTCGGACTTTTTTTTTTCGTTTTCGACTTCTGTTCGCGTATTTTAATGACAACGTCTGATTTTCTTATCAGAGGTAATTCGTCACTATATTGTTGAACAAATAATTTAAAAAAAATAATTTTTTAAAGTTTGTTACCTTTCAAAGTCGACACGTTGTATTTGTGCTCCTTTTAAATCCATGCATGTTTTTGTAGTCGGCCAATTTTTCTTTTTTTTTTTAGAGGGTGTCTCGTTGTAGATAATTTTTTAATTTAAAATTACCGTTATTCGTTTACGACACCTTTCCAATTTTTCAGAGTGAACGTTCCTTTATGCTTAGTCGTCTTTTAACGAGTTTTACATATCCAGAAGTTCAGAATCCTTCGTCGTTACGTTAACGTTGGACTTTTAATTAATAGTTTTTTTTTCAGCCTGGGTTCTTCAATGACTTGTCCCAATTGTTGAAAACTCTCACTATTAATTCTTTCTTCTTTCCGTATGGTTCGTTCTACTTCTTTGCCATTGTTGAAACTTGGCGTATGGTTCGTTCTACTTTGTGGCCATTGTTGAAACTTGACGTATGGTTTGTTCTACTTCGTCGCCATTGTTGAGTCTTGACTCATTGTTGAATCTCGCCTATTACATGGAATAATAATGCAACACAAAATGTACTTAGAACAAGAATGTATTATAACAAGAAAGTGTACACAATAAGTACATATAGTATTTCTGTATATTTCTGGGAAAACGTTCCTGGAGAATGTGTTGACTAGTCGCAGTCGATCAGAGTCTCTAGTTGGATCTCGTGATTCCTCCCCCCTCGTCTTCCGGTACCAACCACTATTTATATAGTTGGTAGTCACCTATGCAGATTAGGTGGATCCCACCACAACACTCACTTAAAGGATACTAGCAGAAAAACTGCCCAATCGGGCGGCATTTAACCTAGCTCCCGTGGAAGGCTCTTGATTGGATTTTCGGCTTGTTCACGAGGTTGAGAGTCCATAAGTTTTTGTATATTCTCAGCATTGGGTTCTCCTGGCTGCCGTTTGATCTGGGTTTTCATTTGCACGGGACTTTCTTTTCTGCAGCCTTAGCTCTGTTGATTGCAATCTGGTTCTCTGTTGGCGGAGATTACGTTTTGAGAGGCATATTGCTGCAGTGTGTGATAGGCAACAATAAACTATAGAATAATTTAAAATTGATCGCTGCTTTTAAGAATTGCTTTAATATTTACGCTTATCTTTTAAAAGTTCAACGATAATTCTTCTGCCGCCACTTAATTTAAAGAGAATTAGATGTACGTAGGTACTTACTTTCCGTACAAACAATTATTTTTATTTCATGGGTGACTGTCGCTGGATTTCGCAATTCATATCAATTATTCCCAAATTTATTTCCAAGTCATAAAAAATTTTATTGTACAAAAACTTAATCGCAAAAATCATCTTAAAAAATTCGTCGAAAACAATCGCAGTAACGAAAAGTTGGGAATTTAAAATTTCAGGATTGCGGGCCTGGATTTATTTTTAATTTGCTCACAGGGTCGGCCTGATTCCAAAATGTTATGATATGTTGGGCTACGGCCTCTAGAAATAAAGTTGAAAAAGTGTGACATACTGACACACTGACATTCGCATTTATTTATATAGAAGTAAAACTCTTTTTTACTTTAAGAGAGGCCGATAATCAGTGATTTAAATCCCTTGAGGAAGGCCAAAACGAAATGATTATTCCCTCCCGCTTAAAGATTAAGGAATATAGCATTCAGTTTAAAATATCAAATGACAAAAACGTAGACATGGAAGGCATGTCCTTGGTGTATCTAGATTTTTTAAAATGATTTTTTTAATATAAAAAATAATTACTAAATTACACTTCTGTTAACCTCGGCATACCTTTCAGGAAGCATTAGTGCCCTTAGGCACACCGGTTGAGAAATATTGATCTAAAGACTTTACCAGAGAACATATTCCCTATTGAAAAATTAAAGAATATTTTCCATTGCAAGAGGATTTTGTAAGTGATGCATATTACACTTTCTTTTTACAATAAATCTTTTCATTAATATAATTTTACGTCAAATGTCACAAAGGAGACGTAAATCAAGAATATTCAGTTCAGTTTATTAAAACTTTTGGTGATTGAATCGATTATGGCATTTTTAAATTAATTTTTTCATGTTTTATATTCTATTTAAGTGTGTTTTTCATTTTCATCGTTATTTAAAACATCAACTTGGATCCCAAAACCTACCCAGATAAATAATATCATAGAATTACTTAAGCTAGCAACATGGATGCAGGCCTAACAGATAACAAGAAGAAAGGATTACAGATGGAGCAAATGTTTGCCTGATTGGTTTTACCGGATAAAAAATGCAGAAAAAATGCCATATACACAAGATGGCGAAATGAGTTTAAGTGCGTTATTGATAAGATTTGACAGATATTGACACAGTCACGGTCGTCTTGAAAGGAAGGGGAACAGACAAAAAGCAAGAAGAAAGGATAAAATATGGAACGAAAGGTTGGTTGATTAGTGCACAGTGGATATGAAACTTAGTAGAAAATGATCAGACGACGATGAAGAGATTCAATACAGAAGTTAATACCCAGTCGTCATGATCGTAGATGTGGATGGTTGCTGCTCATAAGTGGGAAAACAGTTTCGTTGCGTGGAAACATTCATCATTCATTGACCGAACAGCCAGTGCTACTCGAGTTAATATTTTCCTCATTCTCCGGTTATCAACCTGGGATCAGGGTGTAATACCTGTTCTCTTAATCTCTAATGGTAAACATTCGGCATTCATCGACTGCGCAATCAATGCTACACGAGTTAAACGTTTTTTTTTTCGTTCATCGGGCTAGGATCAAAGTGTAGTATCTATCTTCAGGCAGACTACATTTTATATCTGAATTGTGTTTCTGCCTTCGGGAAGAATAACAAATAGACTTGAAACCAATTTAATAATCTTGATCATAATACACATTCCAAGATAAATATTATTAATGATGTTGGCCAATGTAATTGTAGGAATTCTGACCAATGCTCATTGCTAGACAAATGTTTAACTAAATCTCTTGTTTATCTACAATAGAGAATCCGACAGATATAAAATTCTATATTGGCAGTACTAAGAATACTCCAAGTCTGATCCCGCGGATTATAACCATGCGACAGCATCTCCTTCCTTATAGTAAAGAGGCAAGGTCAGTGGAATATCGACGCCAGCGTGACGTTGGTTGTGGTGACCGGGAAACTGTTGTACTTGGCGCAAATGCATGCACCCGGGCTGCTCACTTTAAATTGGCACTGAGCCATTTTCTGTCACAGTGGGGTGACGGTAAATACCAAGTGTAATATTTGTCCTCATCTCTGATGGTAATGATGTGATTTATTTGCTTCTCTGTAAACATACGGCATTTATTGACCGTGTATCGGTGTTCATTAATTATTTGTAAAGTTAGTATACTGATCAATTTCATTGAATCTTTTATTAAATGAAAGATTTTCTCAAGATCATTTCCTCCATATACGTTGTTCTCCATGGATCTTTGAACGTTGTATGCATTTACAAAAATCATTATCAGCCATTAACAATGATGTACAATCTATTTAAAGATACCATTTCTATTTAAAGATACCATTTCTATAAATATATGAGATCCACCACAAATATATATGTTCCATCACAAATATATGACTTCCATCACAAATATATGTTATGTATATAACACAAAAAGGATCTTTTACAAAACAACACATTATTAAATGCATTAGTTGCTCAGCGTAACGAAACTTAACAGAAATCTGATTTAAAAAAATGAAGACGAAAATATATAGAAAGTACTTTAATGGCTAGATCATCCACAGTAAATGTGCGTCCAAGGTCTTACAACGTTTCACCATCCTTGACGGATCTTCTACTAATATTAGGGTTACTTTTAGGAAAATGTTTATCAGTCAAATAGAGGTATAATTTGCTTGATAAAACTTTTCCTAAAAGTAACCCTCTTAGCAAAATATTTAACAGAAATATATTAAAGCAAAGTTATAGCCTCACCAATAATCTGGAGAAGATTATAAAGTTACACTATAATAAAATTTTAAACCCATTTAATAATCTGGATCATAATACACGTCCCAAGATAAATATTATTAATGATACTGGCCAATGTAATTGTAGGAATTCTGACCAATGCCCATTGCCAAACAAATGTTTAATTAAATCTCTTGTTTACCTTTGTACTATCTCTACAATAGAGAATCCGACGTTTGAAAAATTCTATATTGGTAGTACTAAGAATACTTTCAAGTCTAGTTGGTATCAACATATCCTTCACCAATAGTACTTACAGAAATAATTCATCACTTTCTAAATATTATTGGAGTTTAAAAGATGTTAATATTACTGCTAGGGTGAAATGGAAAATTTTAAAAACATCAAGGACATTTAGATCTTTATATGAATCCTGTTTTCTGTGCTGACATAAAAAATTGATAATTATCAGATTTAATAGAAAATCTTTACTAAATCAAAGAAGTGAATTAACAATAAATTGTAAACATAGTTTACTTTGACCTGAGAATTTAGCGTAGATACCAATTTGAGAGCTTATGTCATCAGGAAGGTCATTAATGAAGATTAAAAATAGAGAGGACCAAGAATGAAGATCTGCGTTAGTACGAAATGATCTAGACGATGGGCCATTCAGGATAACTTTCATTTCATGATTTGTTATCAAAGACTGGATCAGTTAAAAAAAAGTGGCTGGAGACACTGTAACTTCTAAGCTTGGGGAAAAGACCTGAATGCCAGATCATGTCAGAAGCTTTCGAGATATCCAATGCAACGGCCTGGTTTCAGCGTTTTATTATTATTATTATTATTTAGAGCATGATAAACTCTTTTCGCAAATATCGTCCTTACATCAGCAAATGACCAGGAGAAACGAAAGCTATATTGCTTTTCTGAAAAAAGACCCTGCTCTAACAGATGATGAACCAATTCAGCATTGATTAGGGCCTCTATGACTTTTCCAAAAAGATGTATAAGGCTAATAGGCCGATGGTTGAAAGTGACGTACGGATATGCAGGAGGCAACGATGCATTTATTATACAGTTTAGGGAGAACAAGATCCAGTTCAAGAGCACAATTCTTAATGGCTATTAGAGGAATACCAAAAAGCTTTGTGGGGTTCTAAGTTTGAGAATAACAGAAACCATTAATAAATAAATGAAGCGTCGACTGGAATAAGAATATCCACTAAAAAATAACAATTATAATGGTAAAAATCTGTCGGATATATATATATATATATATATATATATATATATATATATATATATATATATATATATATATATATATGTAGTCATCCACAGACAGACTGCTTCGCAGCTCATAGGTGTAGCTAGACATCCGACTGCCTCAAGCCAGGATCGAAACTCGCCTGATTTGGAATCAAGTTTTAAATATCAATATTATCGTGGCATTTAAAAGTTAAGTAATCTTTTTCATATTCTATTACTGATATATATATATATATATATATATATATATATATATATATATATATATATATATATATATATATATATATATATATATATATATATATATACTAAATTAACTGATTTAAAATATAGTTTCTTCGCAACATAGTAATAAACACGTTTCAATAACTGAAGCTAAAACTTTAAATTTAATTATATATTTAAATTAAAAGCATTAGTTGTTTCATCTTCAAGCGAATTTTTGAATTTTTCCAAAATTCGCTTGAAGATAAAACAGAACTAATGCTTTTAATTTAATTACATAATTAAATTTGAAGTTTTTAGATCCAGTTTTTGAAACATGGTTATTACTGTGTAGCGAAGAAACCATATTTTAAATCAGTTAATTTACATTTATGCCCTGTGAATTTACATTGAGCATTCTTTTGTAAAAATAAAAAATATCAATAAGAACACCGGATTATATATCTTACTGTTCCTTCTTTATATATATATATATATATATATATTAAGAAATGGACAAAGTCCGACAATTATTTTAAGACATTTAAGACAGGATCCTTCGGTAGGCAAAGTCGAATTTACTGATTTGATACGCCATGAGCAGATATGAGTGTACGTGAGTGATTCATGGAAGATTGAAGTTTAAAAGCAGTAAATTCGACTTTGCCTACCGAAGAATCCTCTGTGGCCGAATCGGTAAAATGGTACGTCAGGCTATATGACTGTTTCGTATAGGATACAGGTTTCGTATAGAATATTTTCTATGAAGATTTCTCGGACATTCAGGCCGTTAAATATCATTTAATACTGTTTATTATAAACAGAGAATTTACTTAAATATTTGTATCTATAAAAAGAATGTTAAACATAAAAAAATGTCTTAAAATATCTATATATATTGACCGCTAATATTATCAATATATATATATATATATATGTTGACTACTAATATTATCAATATACATATATATTGTATTAGTCGGATATTTTACCCCTAATCCATTGGTGAATTTAGACGTATTTATTTTTGAACTAACACGCCAATGACCGGAGAACTCGATTTGTCTTAACGTATTAATATATATATATATATATATATATATATATATATATATATATATATATATATATATATATATATATATATATATATATATATGTAAAATATTTGTAATATTATATGAAAAGATTACTTAACTTTTAAATGCCACGATAATATTGATATTTAAAACTTAAATAATCTTTATATATAATATTATTAACGCTCTTTTTTTATATTATTTTAATATTGATCACTATATATATAAATATCTCGTGTTTCTGAAATCTTATACACACACACACACACATATATATATATATATATATATATATATATATATATATATATATATATATATATACATATATATATATGTGTGTGTGTGTGTGTGTGTGTGTGTGTGTTGTAAAATACCCGCCGTTTCGAATCTATGTATGCATGGGATTTCAAGAATATCTATTAAAGTCCTTAACATTTTCAATATCAAAATATTAACCGTATTCTACAATATAAACGACATTCTCCAGTTTTGCGATTGTGCAAGCGATCACAATTTGATCAAATATCAAAGACACTTCTAAGATTTCTCTAACACTGTGCGCAAGATGTCGTTGGGAAGATTTGCATCAGACTAATAAATATTATTTTCTCGTCCTGATATTTCGTGTCGTTTTCCTGCTTAAGCAAATTACCGGGCAAATCCAGTCCAGTAGCTTTGAGAGATGCGACTTGAACGAAGCTCGTTTGGGCCGGGTCACATATTAATGACTTCGCTCTCCGTTTTTATCGTCGGCTCGCTGAACCAGAACAAATAAAGCCAGACTAGATTATCGAATAAACTCGAGGAAGAAATCAAATATTTGACCTACCCGCAACTGTCCGACATTTTAATACTTAAATCATCCATTGAGAAGCCATGATAATGAGTTTGTTGCGGCAAGGCTACAAGCGTAGTTGCAGATATTTACGAAACATGGTTCGAAGAGCTTCGTATGACACAAGGCCACAGATAAAGGTATAGCTCGATATATGAATGTGCTTATATATATATATATATATATATATATATATATATATGTATATATATATATATATGTCTGTGTGTGTGTGTGTGTGTGTAAACAGAAACATACTGTCAGATTTGGTGATGTTATTACGTCAATATTTCTAACGTTAAATTAGAATTAACTATTTTAAATTTAAAATATTAATCGATATAACTATTTAAATATTTTATCAACAAAATTACATCCTGCACATGTACACATACGCACACCTACACGCGAATACGCATACTCTCTCACACACACAATCACACACACCAGCACACACACGAGCACACACATAGAAAAATCAACCTAACATCAATAAAAAGTGCATAAATTATTTTTTTAAACTTAATATAAAAATTACGAAAACGAAAAAATTGACAGCCATTTGCTGATATCTCCTGACGAGTGAACCGAACAAATACACAAAAGTTAATTTATGAAACTCTAGAGGTCCATAACATATAAGATAAATCAGCTAAGTGACAAATTTTATAATTGTATAAATACTATATATATATAACGATGGTCTAACGATTTCGTTTAACATAAAACAGATTGTCGCCTCTGGGTGTTGACATCAATGTCCATTTCATATTTACATACGCCCAATCCCTAATATTGAGCACTTTACCCCATAAATATAGCATACTATAAAACTGTATTTTCTCATATTATATATATATATATATATATATATATATATATATATATATATATATATATATATATATATATATGTATGTATGTATGTAGGGGAAGCGGGAAATAGAATTTCATTTAATTTAAATTTTATTTGTCCTCTAACTGTATAGCTGCAACCTCAGTTCACACCAGGGGTTGATAAGACAGACGGCTGATATCTTCGTCTGCCGAAATAAACTATTCTCCATATGAGGTAATTTTGAATTTTATTGTTTATTAATTATATTGGTTTGTATTAATAAATACATCGGGTTATTTCTATGGATCAGTTTTAATATTTTCTATTACTAGGATCCACTAGGATTATATAACAACGGATTGTTTACCTTTACCATATATATATATATATATATATATATATATATATATATATATATATATATATAGATAGATAGATAGATAGATAGATAGATAGATAGATATCAATAAAGATTGAAGTCAACATTCAGAGGAGACACGCTGTTTCATGCTAGTCAGGTGGCCCGACAATTGCGTCAAGCATGAAACAGCCTGTCGCCTCTGAATGTTGACTTCAATGTTCACTTTTATATTTACACACGCTCTATCCCTGATATTAAGCACTTTATCCCATAAATATAGCACACCTTAAAACTATATTTCTTCATATATATATATATATATATATATATATATATAAAAGTGAACATAGAAGTCAACACTTAGAGGCGACAGTCTGTTTCATGCTAGATGCAATCGTCAGGCCACGAGTTCCTTATATATATATATATATATATATATATAGAGAGAGAGAGAGAGAGAGAGACAGAGACAGAGACAGAGAGACAGAGAGAGAGAGAGATAGACAGACAAACAGACAGAGAAAGAGAGAGAGAGAGAGAGAGAGAGAGAGAGAGAGAGAGAAAGAACATTCAGGCCCCAACCAGAGACCTAAGGTCAGAAATGGCTTCATGATATCTTCCACTGATCATTTTTTGTAAAAAAAGAGAACAACCTAAGAGAACACACATATTCCATAGATAAAGCCTTTCGTACGTTGTGGGCTGTACTTATGAGTAGAATTTTCTTGTATTTCTTTCAGGCATAGGTTACTAGGAATCACTTCAAAGAGTCTATCGAACCCTTTCAAATCAATTTGAGGGCTCCAACTACAACTGGATCACTGATGTCCCCATGTGCCACATCTTTTAGATTTCCGCTTCAATATCCTTGTATTTTGATAGTTTATGAAGATCTTCAATGATTCATTAAAGTCAGCAGGGGTCGTCATGCCCATGAGAAAGTACATTCTGTTATTGTGGTATCTTGGTAACGATGTCTGGTCGATTAGATTTAATAGTTCTGTCTTCTTCTTCTTCTTCTTCTTCTTCTTCTTCTTCTTCTTCTTCTTCTTCTTCTTCTTCTTCTTCTTCCCACACCCACATACGTTTTACATCCATGGAGCTCAGGTTAAATTTGGCAATTACTTTTCAATGGAAAAAAAATTGAATATCGAAGGCAAAAATCAATTTATAAGAAAAACAGAAAAGTGACATTCAGGTTATAATAATCAAAAGACAATTCACTCAAAGAAGCCACGCTCAGCATCTACCACAGCCTCGACCCGGCTCCAAAACCTGGTACCTGCGGCCTTCACGATGTCTCAAAGAAGAACCACAAATGCCTCTTTAATACTACTGGGCCTTGGTGTTACAGGCAGTGCAGTTGGTGTCTTTCTCAACTACGCCCACACATAATAAACCATGGGATAACAATCAGGGGATTTAGGGGACAGAATTTAGATTTGGAGAAGTCGTAAAAACTATCTATCACTTCTGACTCTTCCTGGAGATGTGGCAGGGAGCTGAATGTTGCTGCCACACATATAGTCTTCCAGCAGCCACCCTTTCCAATCAACGGTTTTCAGCAACTACACATAGCCATACGAAATGAGACTGACACCCTGTTCAAAGATCTGGTATGGCATGGCTCCACACTCACTGGAGAAACACACACAACTTCATACTTCATGGCACGAGAAACGTCATATGCATTGTACGCAAACTGTTGCACAGCTGGTCATGAAAAATATAGTTTCATCAGAGAATATCCGGATAATCCCTTGTTCAACAGGATGTTTCACCTTGTTCAGGAATTTCTTTGCTTTTGTCAGACAGCTTTCTTGAATCATTTTTTAAGAAGTTGACCTTTACCCCTCTTGCATGTCTGGTAGCGGAAGTCCTCATTCTAGTCCAGGTTCGTGATAGAAATTGCAGCACCCATTTCCTGCGCCAAAATTCGTATTCCCATGCCTGGGTCTTCCATCACTTTCTGTTGCTGTTGTTGGAGGAATTCCCGTGTATGGAGGCAATCAAAACGTCTGCTGTTTTCTTTTTTACAAGCCACGGCCTCGTAGTCTTTCCGTTACAGCTCTCAATTTCACGTCCTATTGTTTCTAAGCTGCTCAAAGGGCTCTGAGCAGTTATCATGATTGCGGCATTTTGATGCCCGACACGAATCTTCATGACACAGGTTACCCATTTCCAATATTCAGGTGGCTTCAACACGTCCATTTCATTTAACTTTGATACCTCTAAAACTGTAGTCACTAGGTTTCACAAAGCCGCTCACTGTTTACAGATATTCCAAACCAATCGGAGGATATATACGCATTTTACCTGAACACACGGTAGATAAATCTTTGTGTAAGATATGAGTTGAACTTGTGAGAACATTTTTTGGTATTTCCTTAAGGTATGGGCTACCACAAATACGTTTAATAAGTCTATAAGAACCTTTTCCAATCAAAGACAGCGCTCCAATCACAACTGCAATTATTGATGTATTCATGTATTATTATTATTATTATTATTATTATTATTATTATTATTATTATTATTATTTCCTTTGATATCTGGTGTTTACACATTTCTTTCCGGGTCCCGCCCAGAGACCTAAGGTTAGAAA
Source organism: Acanthosepion esculentum (assembly GCA_964036315.1). Lineage (NCBI taxonomy): Eukaryota > Metazoa > Mollusca > Cephalopoda > Sepiida > Sepiidae > Acanthosepion > Acanthosepion esculentum. The sequence goes on from OZ038493.1 coordinate 5,506,820, forward strand.
TGGCATCATGACACTTTCCACTGCAAAGAAAGAAAAAATAAAAAAAATAATTACATAGATAAAGCCCTTCGTAAAGTGTGGGCTGTACTTGTCAGAACAATTTTTTGTATCTCTTTGAGGCATGGACTTCCAGGGATCCCTTCAATTAGCCTACTGGAATCTTTTCCAACCAGTCCTAAGGCTCCAACTACAACAGGGATTGTTGATGTTCCCATGTGCCACATTTTTGAGATTTCTATTTCAAGGTCCTTTTATTTTGACAGTTTTTCGAATATCTTCAAAGATACATTGCAGTCTGCAGGGACTGCCATATCAATAAGGAGGTACTTATTTTGTTTGTGGTCTTTAATAAAAATGTCTGGGCGTTTGGCTTTGATTGTTCTGTCAGTGTGTATTGTGTAGTCCCATAGAATTTTAACAGGTCCTATCTCCGTAACCGGGTCTGGGTGGTGTTCGTACCAGTTTCTTTCAGTTTCCTTCACGTAGGAGTTGCAAATTTTCCAGTGCAGATATTGGCCCACTCTGAGTGGTTTATCTTGCCATTGTTTCTGTATCTGGTCGGTCGCATTTGTCTTTGGATTCTTTTTTAAGTATTTTGCGGCTTCAGACGGTGTATTATTATTATTATTATTATTATTATTATTATTATTATTATTATTATTATTTTAAAAACTAAAATGTCAGAAAGCGTATGTGAATTTTGGGACATTTCACCTTAAACAAAAATGATTTCGTAATTTAAGGTTTAAATGTTCTCAAAATATTCAGCTTTTTCTGAGGAATAATTAATAGTAATTATTTTATTTGAGGGCGTGATGAAAAATTTCCATCTAGACCAATATATATATCTATATATTATATTTGTTCATTTGATCACATTGTGCGTTGGGTCGAGAGATTTCCAACCACCCCTCGGATGTTAACAGTATCGTTTTCATAATTAACCTTCAGGTAACTTCGATGCTTAATGGAATTAAAAAACAATCTATTTTGTAATTAAATTATCCTCCTCTTTATTAATGGCGGGTGGGGGGGGGAGAACAGAGAAAGAAAAAAAGATTTAGCGAAGAAGATAGAGACAGTTTATTGGTTTTGTTATGAGTATGCAAAATGGCGTAAACTTCAAATTTCGTTTTCATTACTACAGGTAGCTGCTGTTTTTGTTTTCTTTTTAAAATGATTATTTTTTTTTTGGTAATCTAAGATCAATCACGATCGACAGAACTTATCGGGAACGTCATGGATTGATCTCTTTTTCGGACAGTTTTTATATTGTAACTTTGTTCGGTTTAATATTCGAAACGTTTTTTTTTATGTTTTCACTGTTTTAAGTGTGGGTACGCATTTGTGGAAGCCATGAAAAAAAAAAAATCAGGCGGACAAAACCCCAGTCGCTTATTCCAAAAGTGGAAAAAAATCTCAGTCTCATATATAAAAAGAAATAAAGTTAACATTGAAAATTCAAGGAACATTTAATTCAAATTTAAATGTCAAATTGAGACAATATTAATAATATCCAATATATACACCTATGTGTATAAGAAAGATTTACTTCAGTCCTGTACTTCACTAGTTTATACATCCGTCCTTTTTGCTATCGAAATTCATTGTAAATCGATCCAGCCTCTAAAAAATGTTTTCTATTAATGCTACGGTCACATATTGATATATTTATTTTGTGAATCCTTATATCCCTTAAAACCCGACTTTGTGTGAAGAAGGGTGTTTTTTAAAGTTTGCGCCATGGCGCAAACAAACAACGGTGATCATATATGAATATGCATTATACTGAATTTATCTACACTGAAAGATCTGTTGAGTAATGGAACAAATAAATCTACAAATTTATTTATGTTTTTACCTCCGTCTCCATGGTGTTCGTCTACCATCTGCCTCTGTCTTTAAGAAACCCTACTTCAGGGGTCTCAAACGCAAGGACCATGAAGTGAAGGGAGTCAGTAGCAGGAGACCATGGACCCTAATGTTGACTCCTAACCTTGGGATCCACAGACTCCCTTAGAGATCAATTCCCAACCAGGAAACATTATAAAGGAGATAAAAAATAAAAGAATATCGATTAAGAAGACAGAAATAACGATTGATATTGCATTTACATTTTTCGAGATCAAATTTAACTGGAAATCAAGAGAAGAGAGTTCCACAAGCAAGAAGTGTGAGAAATGAAAATGTTAGCATAGAACGTACGGTTCTATCTACTCAACTGTAATTTGAGATCTCTAGTACTAGTACTGAGCTTAAATTAAAAAAGTTTCGGTATATATATATATATATATATATATATATATATATATATATATATATATATATATATATATATTGAAACATATATTAATAAATATAACAGACAATAGATGTCTCTTATGTATGATTATGAGCCGTTCTAAGCTTGGTGTGGTTGCATTAATTTCGGGTGAAAATAAAGAAACTATTAGCATAGAACTTACGGTTACATCTGGACATTTCGACTGTAAAATGATGAGACATTGGCGGCAATCTAATACTGCGTTTAAATTCATAATGTCTACGTATCAGAGAGGAGAGTTCATGAGAATAATTACGATGAAAATATTTATAGAAAAGGCAGAGGGAAGCTACATTATCGCGCGGTAGAAAAGTGACTGAAATTGAGATGACAGGCCAGGACTAATAAAACGAAAATTTGTATAATGGATAAAAAAAAAGTCGATACTTATTCCCGCTTTCCCTAATATATGGTGGATTTCTAAGCGAACCTTCGATGTAATACAAGGCCGAAAGGATGCTTTCCCTGGTATGAGAATTGTCAATTTTATTTCTTCTAAAAACAAACGAGGTCGAATTTGTCGGAGTTAGCTCCTCTCTTCAAAAGTAGTCTATCTCCCCCGGCTATAAATACTGGCTGACCCTTCGCCTCGATCTCTTTTTTTCACTTAGGCCTTCGGCCGCCACCTCTCGTGGAGTTGAGGTAAATCTCTATAACACCAATATGTGACCTCTCACAGATACAGCGTTTCCCAAATTCTGGGAACACACTAAGAACAATACACGTACGTACGAACACTCACAACACACACACACATAATTTCTCCACACATACACTATGTAACTGTCCATGTCTTTGTTTAACTTGTTATTAATATATATTTGTTTACATATAAATATATCGGTCTTGTTTGTTTTCTTTGTCTTCTTTGGACTTAATTAAACTCCAACTTTCCCATGTACCTGGACCGGCTAGCAGGAAATTTTAACCTTCTGATATCTCTTCACATCTCCACCCCACGGTCCACTACAAGTTTACTTCCTTTCTCTGGCGAGGAACTAGAACACACACTGTTAATCTTAAAAATCATTAAGAGTTTGTTTGCAATTGGTGGATAGGTGAAGTTCAATATTGATACTGCAAGAGTATGAAAGGGGCGAGGGGCAAATTTATTAAACTTATTATAATCTGAGAAAAAAATTATTGTTCATGAAAATGTTTCCTCGTGTGTCGCGCTTTTTGAGACTCCTGCTCTATTTCAAGATAGAAAAATTAGGCATGGTAATCAGTCCAATTAATGTTTCATATAGATGGAAAAAAAATTCACGATGCAAAACAGACATTTATAAATTGGTAATTATTACAAAATTAGGTTTGGTTTGAAGCGGCCGAAGATATTTGCACCGATGACAATGATCGGGGCTTGGCGGCCCTGTTGGGAGGTGCCTGAAGATTTTAAGTCGGTTAGATGAAAATATGCGGAAGCCGTCGCTGGTTGTCCCCGCGCACTAAATTAACGGCCATCTTGACCGTGGCTTCCAGTCAACAGATCCGGTTTCAAAGTCTTCATAATGCCTGACTGTGTGCACATTTCTTGAAATTGTATAGTTTTTTCATAAACCACATATTGATTCTGGCTTACGGACGTAGAGCGTTGATAAACCTGGACCCGTGCGATCAAACAATTTAAGCAACGGGGATCCTCTTCAGTAGCTAGATGGGTGACCGCTTGGGATTACCAAGCGCGGTAAACTTTGATGTGCGGGGAGTGTAATGGTTAATGGGTTGGAATTGTTAATCGCAGAGCCGACTTCGAATTCCAGTTGGGTTCGATATATTATCTTATGTGCACATAAGCCATATAAAAAAAACCAATCACTCAATCTATTCAGGATTCACGAGGTTATATAATTTCCTGAAGAATTTAACCGGAAATAAACCTAGAAGAACATGCTGCAGATATTGCTTTGTCTGAATGCTCGTTTCCCAAAGAGAAAAAGGTAAAAAATAGTGAGAACTTGCTGCAAAGAATGCACTAGTTCCTTTTGCATCACAATCACGTGTCCCGTAACATTTTAGGATCGTAGAGTCGCAGCATATATTGAAGCCGCAGTAGCAGTGTGGTTCCCTGGGAGTCCTGATTTGAATTCAGAGTTTTCCTTCTACAATAGTCGCATATCAAGGCTAAAGGACCCAGTCTGTTCTGCGTTTACTCATAACTAGGATTCATACCTTTCTCAATGGTATTACCCCGTAAGCGAATATGATGAACTCGACTGGAAATCGAACTCGGCTCTCCGATTCCTTAATCGGAACCACTATCCACCGTGCCTCCAAATGCAAATAGTTTGCTTAAAAGAGTTCCTTACTTTTAACAAATATTCAATTTAGGAACTTAAACATTTGTTCTATTTCCTCTTGTTTCTTTATTTTCATACTCTACGATAGTTAACATGTCATTTCTATAGTTTCTGTATATAATTAAAGCGAAAATGAACACAAAACCTCCCCATAAAAATGAAGTTTGTTTTTTTCTTTTTAACCCGTTTGGTGTATACATTCATGCAACCTTTTACTCGCCGATCAAGTGGTAACCGACTAGCCATGCGGTTTAATTGGATATTTTTCGAAATCCTATTTTGAAATCAAAGATCGGAACATTTTTAACTAATTACCAAAAAACATGAATAGCTAAACATAAAAAATAGTATCAAAATTATATTACAGGTCCCCCACCGGCTACCCGAAAGTAGAATTTTTACATCTTTCCTTAGCCAAAACGGTGTAATACGAAGAAGCATTTACTATTAATTTATATCGGGGAAATTTTTAAGCGTTCCAAGACCTCAGAAGTAATCTTGCGTGAAATTATATCAAAGACCGCAGTGTTGAAATAATTGCAGAAAGTGTGACTAATTTTGAAATATGACAGGATAATTTCAGTGCCTTCAAAACACATTTCAAAGACAGAAAATATTTGAGTTTCAACAGTGAAAACTATACACTCAGATTTCAAGCCGTTTACCTCAGGCACAACAGAGGAGAAACCTTTGTTTTCAAAATAGAAGAATATTTTTGTAAGTGTTGGAATGCTTAAATATTTTCCCATAGAAAGTAATTGTAAGTATTTCTTCGTTTTACGCTATTTTGGATATAGGGATATAAATTGTACTAGTGTAGGTCTTTTGTAAAAGTTTAAAAAGCAGGGTTAGTTGTATTTGGCTTGTAGCCTTTTTAGTGGTGGTGGTGGTGGGGGGGTAACTGTAGCAGAATAGCGATAAGAGCAAGCCCCGGAGACCGCGCGAAGAAATAAAGCAACCGTGATTCGACCAGATCGAGGCGCCAGGTCACGTGCGAGCCGGTGCCTTCTTCTGAGTTAACTATCATTAGTGGTGTGACATTGGTGAAATGTAGATGCCCAGCCCTGCCCAGCCCAGACCAGCCCAGCCTAGCCCAGCCCAGCTCAGACTAACCTTTTCTAACCATCTCCTTCGACCCACCTTCAAAATAAAGTAGACGTGTTTCCTCTCTCTCTCTCTCTGTCTCTCTCTCTATCTATCTATCTCGCTTTCGTTTTCTCGCTTGGAAACCCTGGCAACAAAAGCAATTAAACACAACCCTACGGTTCACGGGCGCATCAAAATAATGACCTCAACAAACAGAGCGAAATGTATCCTTCCGCCTGTGTGCTCCTGTTGTGGACGGAGCGTGCGGTTGTGCGGTCGGAATGATGTGTCAGATATGGAGTAATGAAAATCGGTTCCCGATCGGTTTGGTCGTATTTTCGACTGGTAGAAAAGAGGCCCCACGCTACCGATCCCTCTTCGTTCAACACACTGTATATATGTTCACGTTTAATTGCAATATTCGCCAACCTTCCTTGCGAAACCATTTATGAACATCTGAGATGTTCTTATGGTGAGAATCAATTTTTTCTTCTACAGTTTCTAAACTTTTATTAGAGGATGCACATTGTGGATTTAATAGAATCTTTATTTTCCGAAGGAAAAACCTAACGAAATCCGTGAAGAAATATTTCAATTTTCATTCTTTGAGGCACATTTGATATGGTCAAATGCGCAGCTCTGTTAAAAAGCAACATTCAAATGGAAAGACAAGTAACTGTTTATGACAGAGAAAGGTGGCTTCTCTGGATATTGTGGCGTAATGACCCATTAATAGTTTGTATGGAGTTCGATCGTTATTCGTTAATAACAATAGCGCCGTGTCGAGATATAATAGAAAATTCTTACAGATCAAGTCAAGTGAAAGCCGCGTTCACTATACTTGCGATCTTGTAAAACCTCATCTGTATGGCTGGAAAATTGTGTCACATGACTTGATGGTAAATAAATAGATAGATACATGTTGGTTTGCTGCCGTTATATATTTTAAAATAAATGTGAGAAAGAAACAATCATGTATAATATAATTGTTATTTTGAAAAGTCCCCTAAAATGATGAAACTAATTGCACAAAAGGAGGTATCCATGCTTTATGTTATTTCAATAAATGTGAATCTCCCTAAGCAGACGATTGCTGTTAGTTTTTTTGGTTTTTGTTTTTGGGTAATCGTGACCTTCAAATTTGAAAATTATGATGTGGTAAATAGGTAAAATTGGTATAAATTGTCACCCCTGGGCTACTGTTACTTGAATGGAAAGGTCTTTAGTACGATATCAGTTTGCTATTGCATTATAAAAAAAAAAAAACTTTTTCTCATTAGTTTCTTGTTGCATTTGATCTAAGAAATATTATATAATGTGAGTAATAATGATTATTACAATAACTTATATTGCAAATACAAATTAAAATATGTGAAATTAATAATAAAATTGATAATATTCTTATGTCATTATTTTGTATCAAGAACTGCTTTTAAAGGGAACTCACCTAGTTTATGGGTGACCTAGTGACTAATAAAAATGCAAAAATAAATATCTCATACGTAAATACGTTAATGTGGGCGAGTATGTGTGGCTATGGGTTTTGTTCGAACGTGGATTCTACTCCTCGCCATAAATTTGGGAGATTCTTTCTTATATTTCCCTCCCTGATCTCTGTTTATATATCTACCAGTCATCTGTTTTTTATTTCCACAAGTTCACATCCCAAGTACAGCCGGATCAACGTCGTATTTACATGTCGATGTTCGCCACCGACATCCAGCGAGGCGCGGATCTGAACTTGTTGGCTGGGGAGTTATCTCGTAGGTCAACCTACTGATGCGTCTTGCTGCTCTGAAGCTATGCTGTAAAACTGAGTGCAAATTCATCTTGGCTTCATTAAAGCTGAATTACATACCCCACCCTGAATGACCCGACCGCACCCTGAATGACCCGACCGCTAGTTCAGACATAAGCTCCATCCAAAATTATCTTCTATATTCACGAGTAAAAAACGACCGTTGAGGAATCAATTTTCATGGACTGCCTCGCCTAATTATACATTTATCAATATAAAGATTGCTTACACGCGACGTTTTGATGGTTTTCAATTTTCTTAATTAGTAGTACGAAATTTCGTTTTTCTTTCTTTAAATGTGCAGCACCTAATTTCTCATTTTTTTGCTGGTCATTCTCTCTTTTTTTGCATATTACTGTTTAATGTGTCATGAGTAAAGCGATAAACTGTATCCGCCGTACTGGGTAAGATGATAAAATTACATCCGTCAAAAATGCCTTTGATCAGAAGATTTTGAGGGGCATGGAACTACTACTTAATTGCTCAAATATTCCTTCGTTTCTAACCGAAAGTGATGTTCGACTATACGGATGCTAACATACGGAACCTTTTCTCTGAAAACTTGGAGAATCTCTCACACTGTAATGGTGACCAGGTGCTCGTTGAGTTTGAATTATTAATCCTTGGTTTTAGTAGAAAGATTTTACTATGTCTTTTCGTTTTTCAGTCATATGTTTTGATATGGCTATTTTCAAAATCATCCTTTATAAAACACGTGAAAAAAACTGAAAAAGTGAATACACAAAAGTCATTGTCTAACTCAAAAGTTGCATTCTAAACAAAATGCATATATTATTGAAAATCTTCATACTTTTCCCTATTAGCACGTCTCCATTTATATGGATTATTTTTATAGAGGAGTTTTACAAATTTAATAGCAATAGAAAATGCTGATGTATTTTTAAACTTGAATACATTTCTGTCCATATTTCTGAGGTGAGTTGTAAGTATTTACTGTGGTGACAGCCTTCTAGTTGATGTGCTTAAATCTCCTATTTAAGCGACTAAGAGAGAGTATCGAACTCTCGCTTACTCGCTTAAAAATCCTTTGTTCCTCATCGAACGTGGTGTGCCACTACATGGATGGTCACATATGGAACATTTACTCTGAAAACTTGGAGAAACTCTCACACTGTAATGGTGACCAGATACTCGTTGAGTTTTAATTATTAATCCTTGGTTTTAGTAGAAAGATTTGACTATTTCTTTTCGTTTTTCAGTCATATGTTTTGATATGGCTATTTTCCAAAGAACCCTTTATAAAACATCAGAAAAAAACTGGAAAAAGTTAATGAACAAGAGTCATTGTTCAACTCAAAATGTGCATTCCAAACAAAATGCATACATTATTGAAAATCTTCATTCTTTTCCCTATTAGTACATAGACATTGGCATGGATTATTTTTAAAGAGGAATTTTACAAATTGAATAGCAATAGAAAATGTTGATAGGTTTTTAAACTTGAATACATGTACTGTAATTTTTAATTAAATAAATAAACTGAAGCAATTTTCAATAAACAAAATGCCAAGGGACTGGAATTCAACGAACAAAATTCTGTAAATAAAAAAAAACAAGAAAATGTAAAGGATTTTTCTTTTCTCCACTGAAATCCTAAAATTCCATCCTGGGAGGAATTCCTACCACTGTTTGAAAACCCTTGCAATACAGGAAGTATAATCTGGAACTGCAATGAAAGCAGTGTTGGTACCTATCCCACATTCGCCATAAAAATATTGGATGTGGTATAAGTAAATGCTAAATCTTTGCCGAGGTTCATGGACAGGTTTTAACAAATTTAGGCTAGGAGAAAAGAAAATTGGACATTGAATGGGTTGAGCGAGAGGGAGTTGTGTCCAACACCGTAAATTGATACAAAAACCAAAGCATTTAACATAAAAACTAGAGGAGTGATCTAAAACAGCTTCGTCAGATTGAGACTTTCATATAGATGCCGGGCATGGCGCCAAACCTGTTCAGAAATATCGGAACTATATTCTGTATGGAAAACCCTGCATGCAAACGCTTTCTCAGGCCAATAGCTTCAAGCAGATGAAGCCTGTAGATCTCAGCGAGGAACATCCTTCTTCGTAACTTGTGGAACGGCGCTACACAATCACAAACAAAGAACTATACCAAATAACAGAAGGCGCATCACTAGGAAACAACCAACAGCGGCAACAACTGAAATAGATGTAAACTCGAAGAGAAAATAATGGCGTAATCAAGGTGTTGATGTTGCACAGTAACGTGAAAAAGTGGGGGGCAAAGAGGGCAACAACCCCGGGGATCGATATCGGGAGGAGGTATTCAATCAAAGAGTGAAATAAAAAAATATTTTTTATTTAATTTGGATGAACTGTTTATTTCATGTTTCATCTGTTTTTAATTATTTAAAATTCTCACATTTTACGTATGGAAAAATTTTCACATTTTAAGTATTTAAAATTCTCACATTTCTCAGTATTAGGCCCTATAGCCCCCACTTGAGTCTTAGGGGCATACAATGAAGAAGTTGACTCCGAGAATGACCAAACCTCTGAACGTCAAAGAAAATGTTCGTCCGGAAGCCTCCCATAAATACTGGAAAGAGCGATAACAGTTTGAGAACTTGACAAAATTTTTCTGAGAGATTTTATAAATTTTAACCGGTATCACTAGATGCTAGATGAATGAATGCCGAATGTTTCCTTATAAGGAAACGGCTAATACTACTATTAACATTATAGATGTGGCTAGACCACATTGAAGAGTAGGTGAAATAATGGATTGGTGAACATTTTACGACGTCACCGAATAACACCCTTTTCCGCTCTCTTGCCTCGTTTGCTCCAGAAAGGTAGAGTGATCAACATAAAATATGAAGCAGATTCAACTCTTTCACATTCAGCCCCACGCCGAAGCATAAATGATAGCCAGTGGGGAGATTACTTCAAATGTGAACAGTTCAGAAACCCAATTAGACAAAATTATTTTTAATTTTTTTCTTTTGTTTTTTAATCATTTCAACCGAAGCAAGGCAATAAAGCCACTAAGGCGCAATGTGTTACTGGGTTTAAAAGAATATGATAAAATATAAAACCCTATAAAGGAGATGGGACAATAAAAGAAGAGGAATTCAGAAAACAGAAGGTAACGATTGACACTGCATTTAAACTTTTGAAATTGACGGCGAAGTAAGAAGCTGGAAGAGTTTCACAGGTGAGAAATGATTTTCTTGTGGTCATCGATAATGTTTTGTTTTAGTTCTAATTCCAATTTCTCCAGGTGTACATATATAAATATATAGTCAATATATATAAATATATAGTCAATATATATAAATATATAGTCAATATATAATTAGTAATATGGTACCCGACAAAAGGCAACAACAGAAATAACATTTCTTGAGTTTTCAAAATTTTTTTATTAATTATTTTTAATGAGCTTCTTTTCATTCGGAGAGCCTATTTCCTAATGTACTGGTTCTGTACTTATAAAATCCTGGTTAGAAATGTAAACTTTTTTATCACTATAGTTTTAAAAACTTAAATTAAACTAATTAAAACCACCGCCAATTTTACAATGGAAAGGAGAGAAAATATTTTTACTTGCATACGTTCGCCACAAAATAATGAGGAGAATTTGAAATATGCTAATTTGAATGAGAATGAAAACATTTTTGGGTTCTTGAATCGAAACTTGATAATTAGGGGTCTAATCATTGTTAGTTTGTGAGGGGGTTCGTTGCAGAGAGATGCAACTAATGTTTGCATTCTTCATTGAAGCGTTATGAATATTCTGCAATTATCCGGGGCTGCATTTCAGCCGATGGTGGTGAGGATGTTTGACGGTATTATGAATTCGGGAAAAGTACAAACAGATTAGTATTCATTGCGCCATTCCTTCTGCAAAGCGTCTGATTAGGAACAGCTAGCTTTCATTTTCAACATGGCGACGATGACAAAGAAACCGTTTAGTCAGTGAAATCCAGACAAAAATCTCTATCTATAAAAGGCAGGATGTGTGTGTGTGTGTGTGTGTGTGTGTGTGTGTGTGTGTGTGTGTGTGTGTGTGTGTGTGTGTGTGTGTGTGTGTGTGTAACGAATACACGGCCGCAATTTTCGACGGATTTGCACCAACATTAATATGCACATGCTCCAAGTTAATACAAAGGCCAAGACCGACTTTGCATTTCCCAACTCCGATCGATAGTGGAAATAATCGATTTGTTCATATCTTCTACGGCAGTTTTCATGTAGTTTGCGGCCATTTTCTACTGGCCAGAGAGAGAGAGTCTATAGCTGGCTGCCACGAATAGGCAGGAATATTCTATTGGCCAGCGTGAGAGCCAACAGCTGACTGACAGGAATGTTAACTAGCATGCTAGCATGCAAAAAAAATCGATAGCTTCATCCGTCACGAGTGGGAAAAATTTAAATCTGCATGGCACTTTACTACAATTGGCTCATTCGCTTGCTTAAACTCAATGTTGATTCTGATTCCGCAGAACTGGGTTGGGTGTGAAAAAGTATTTGTTGTTAACATTCTTTTTTCATTCGGTTTTTCCAGTTACGAGTCCTTTTTTTAAAGCTGATCGTTTTGTGTTCATTTTGTTTAGTTCTTTTTTCGTAACAGATTTAATGTTTAGTATAGAGCCTAGAAAAAATTCGCAATGTGAGATAGGCAAGAAGTAAGGCATGTAGCAACATCAGCACGGCAAAGGGCACTCCTTTAAAGGCAAGGAAGGGCAAAAATATTTTAAGTCAAGTGATAGCGATTGCTGTATGAGTCGTACGATTTTTGAATCAAGCACGGGAAACGCCGGGCCATGCTGCTAGTATAACATGATCCTGGTTTGGCCCCAACAAAACCTTCTTCTTTTAGGTGCTATGACAGTATACCCCATCGTAATTTATATCATTTTAAAATGCTCGTCAAAGACATGAAACTGAGTGTAGGTATCTGATGGGAAGCAAGCATAATTGTCTCCGCCCTCGATCTACTCGACTATAAAAGGTCGAATCTCACTTGTTAAGGTGCATTGAATAGAGCTTTACCAAAAACTTAAACCATCGTCTGCTTTTCTTTACAATACATTTTTTTCTTTCTTGGGAATCGATAACAAAAATAGAGAAAAAATATTCGGCGGAGGAGGGGCGTATTCAACAAAAAATCGAATTTTTTTTTTCACTGCAAATTATTCATTATATCATATCCAAGTATTTTACAAAGAAATTAAATCCGATTACACAATATTTCAATCTTCTGTTAGATGTAGATGTCTCTTCTACTCCAATAGCTTCATGTCTCGTACATCTCGCCTGTGGAACTCCCTTCCTTATTCCTGTTTCCCTGACAAATACAAGCTCCAACTATTTAAGCGTAACGTCAATCGACATCTCCAGCTGCCTTGATCTATCCACTTCCCTTCTCCACATCCTTTCACCTTTCATTCCTATCTGCTCTCGCTCCAAATCTTCTGTAACCCCCTTGCCTTGATCGATCCACTATCTTTCTCCACATCCTCTCCTTTACCACTCCTATCTGCTCTTCCTCCAAACCTTCTCTAACCCCTTGGGTGCTAGTGGCTTCCAGCCTTGCTTGGGGTGATAAGCTTAAAATTAAGTTTAGATTTATAGTTCGTAACTATGCAATGAGATGAGGTAACATAAACCGTAGATTTGTCAGTGGAATATCATTACATTATTGTTACATAATTAGAGTGAAATCATTAAGGTTTTTTGTCAAAAGCAATTTATTTTTGGTCGTATATTAATTTAAAATATTCCTTTTTACAGGCTTTATATTTGAAATGGAATAAGATCATTCCAAATTTCTGAATTTCGCAATTGCCCATCAAAATAACTGGAAGAAAGCGAGCTAAAAACAACAATGGAAAAGAGAGGTAACAAAGCGTAAATGAAATAGCTCCAGTTTGTCCAACTTAGGAAATTTAGCATTGCAGCCAAAATATTCTAAAATGCTGCCATTAACAAAGGAGAAAATGAAACATGCCTAAAAACAAATCGAATATAGCATCAACATTTATATTCTTTTTATTTATTTGTTCTGTAACTAAATACATAATTGTCAACAATGTTACAGTAAAACTTAATATTTCTTGTAATATATTCTTAATAAATATTATTGTAATTCATTTGACTTAAGTGTAAGGTAGACCTATATTTACAATTCCTTACAGCTAACCATGAAAAGAATTGTTGATTAAAACTGCCTAAAACATTTAAGCGTGTATTGTCGCAAAATTATCAAATATTAAATACGCCTTTCCTCCGTCGAACGCGTCATTTATTTACAAGAACATTTTGATATTTACAATATTATAAAAAGATCTAAACCAAATACATGTAAATATTTATTATTTACCATATTGTAAAGAAATAGGTATCTATCTATATTTCTGAGACGAAGTATTATGTACACTATTTACGTTATTCGGACTATAGTTCTCATCTTTGTCGCCATATTTATTACAACGTTTCGGCAGTTGTACGCTCCGGACTTCTTCAGGTAGTTGGAATGTCGTAATGAACCCTTTTTCCACTGTGCCATGTGTCCTCAAGGACACATGGCACAGTGGATAAAGGCGTTATTTAGATCCAGTGACAGGACCCAAAGAGTGTGAGTTTAATACCTGGTTAAGGCAGTGGAGAACTTGGAGAGGGGAATTAACAAGAGATAACTGATAACTGACATAAATTAGACATGGCACGTGGAACTAGAACAGTCTACTCCAGTGAGCGAAATAAAGGGTTCAGTTCGACATTCCAACTACCTGAAGAAGGCCTGAGCGTACAACGGCCGAAACGTTTTAATAAATATGGCGACAAAGGTGAGGACAATAGTCCGAATAATGTAAATAATGTTCGGACAGTTGAACTCATCTTTATTGTTATATTCGCGGCGTTTCTTTTTTTGGTCTCTTTTTTCGAATATAGACTTTTTTGAAAATCTTTGTTCAATATAGTATAACTACTGTTCATAAGCGAGGTTCGAGTATTTCTCTGATCGTCGAGTAGTTCAAGGAAGAAATCGCTATGATTGCCTTGTCTCGCACGCATAAATCCTGTTTCATTTATTTGAGTTTTATTAAAATCTGAAAAATATTTTTTTTCATACAATAAGAATTACCGAAAGAGTAGACAATAACAGCGACGTCAAGAGACAAAAAATCCTTTTGTTATGTTTTATTTTGTGTTTTGTTAAACGTTTCTTAGATTTTTCTCATAATTATTTACTCTTCTTTTGATATTAACAACTTAAAAAAAAAAACGAGCGTTTTTTTCTTTTGCCTACTCACCGCATTAGCGATTTCCTTCTTGGATATTATCTCGCTCCGTCAGTAACAAATATTTCTGCAACCTTTGCAGAAAGGAGGAAATTCCGAGTCAGCGACATTTTGAAAAAATTTTTACAGTCCAGTTGCGAGCGGCTTTGTCTCCATTTTGTGCCTTGTTCTTTTCGACGCACAAAGTGTTTTCATTTCTACATGCCAATGTCATAAAGAGCCTCTATTCGGCTCTGTAAGCTAAAGGATGAATGGGTCATGGTAAAGAGGGTGTGGCTTGACCCTTCACTCATCAATACGTGACAAACGCCGAAAAAGATGTGCGTGAATTCTGCAGGGAAACAAAATCGATGGAGCGGCTTGGGGATAGTAGTCGTGGCTCGTGGAGGCACAGTCCGATGTGTAAGGAGAAACTCGGATGAGTTCTACCACGGAATATGTGATCGAGCGGCGATATATCGAGTCTAATTCGCTACCTCTTCGAGGCCCGTTTGTACAGTTGGTATTACGTTTGCCTAATAACGTAACTGTCCGGGTTTCAATTCTGGGTAGTGGATGCGCACTGCTGATGAGTACCAAATATAGTACGAAACGGCCGTCCATTGCTTTCTTCATTCTGTTGAGGTTTCTTCTAGACTCGATGAATTACTTAATTGTAATTATCTCCACCAGCTGATTTGTTAGACAAAAATAACAATCATTTGCATGGCTTCATTGCTCCCTCCAGATCATCGGGGCAGCAAAGTTGTAGGATGCTTTCTTGCCTGCATTATTTACATTACTGGGACACTTATCTACATCCTCATTGCCATATTCACAACGTTTCGGCCATTGTACGCTACGGCCTTCTTCAGGTGATTGGAATTCAGTATCGAACCCTTTATTTCGTCCACCGGAGTAGATTGTTCTAGTCTCACATGTCATGCGTCTTCCGGATGTCTCAGCTATTTCCCTTTATTTCAACTCTTCAAGTTTGTTTCACCACTGTTGTGGCCTACTATTGAAGTCACAACTCTTTGGGTCTCGTCGCTGGATCTAACCAACGTCTTTATCCACTGGGCCATGTGTCCTTAACTTATCCTCCAAACCTTGACATGCTACCTTGAGTTTAATTTTATCTGGCAGAACTTTCAG
Source organism: Acanthosepion esculentum (assembly GCA_964036315.1). Lineage (NCBI taxonomy): Eukaryota > Metazoa > Mollusca > Cephalopoda > Sepiida > Sepiidae > Acanthosepion > Acanthosepion esculentum. The sequence continues at coordinate 5,522,755 of OZ038493.1, forward strand.
GTTATTTAAAATATATTAAACATTTGAAAATGTTCAAATCTCTTTAATAAAGATTTATGAGCTGTATTAAGAATTATATTTAATTTTTTTTTTTTATTTCATTTAATTTTTTATTTTCACGTTTATTTTTATTTTTGTTTGGAAGATCCCAAAAACATGAGATGGCGGCATGATGCTGTCCTCTGTCTTAATGGTGCTTTCAATTGCCTGAGGAGACCTTGTGGCCGAAACCCAGGTTGTGAGGTAGACTGGCATTTTAGCCATTTCTTATATATCTTAGGTCTGCATATTCGATTTTGAATTTTGTATTGAGCACTTTTTTCGTTGTCTATACCTTTAAGGCGGAGTTGTTTTCAGCCTTCCTATTACATTTCTATCCCTACACACACACACACACACACACACACACACACACACACACACACACACACACACACACACACACACAAACCTATATACAGTGCTGTTCGATAAAAGTAACTCACCTGACTTTTTTACTTAAAGTTTTTTTCGCCTATTGTTTTTGGGGTCAAACTAATTTTTAATCTTACTAATATAAAGACCCCTTCCCGACCACCTGTTAAAAAAGTTTACACATCCTAAGGTATTCTATTGATAATTATAATTTTGGATATAAATGAGATTTAGGGAAAAACTCTGTGCAAAAAAAATGACTCATTTATTTCCTGCAACTAGTAATCAATAGAAACATAACCGAACAGCTTTAAATAAAGAATAATAGAGGCATAATTTATTTATATTAGGTAATATAGTTCGAAATATTTAATAATCTATGGGTCCTCCTTTATTTTGAATAACATTTTCAACCCCTTTTGGCATTGACTTGATTAGGTTCTGGCAAATCTCATCTCCAAGCATTGAATTCCATTCGGATATGAAATTCACAATCAGATCGTATTTGTTGCTCAACTGCTTTCTCGAGAGCCTGTACTTTATAATGCTCCATATGTTTTCTATGGGGTTGAGGTCAGGAGATTGGGGCGGCCATGTCATAACACTCACCTGCTTCTCAACAAAGTATTCCTTCATCAATTTTTATTTGTGACAGTGAGCATTATCCTCGCTCCTGAGGGTTTTTTAATCGGTTTTAAGAAACCAGTTCCATGAAAAGAAAAGTATCTCCAGAACATAATACTGAACGGATGCTTGACAGTACTTACTGCTAAATTCAAAGAGCTTTGAAAGCTTCTTCTTCGGATATTAGATCGCTTATCCTTTGAATTTAGCTCAATATTCGAACAGCACTGTATATATATATATATATATATATATATATATATATATATGTGTGTGTGTGTGTGTGTGTGTGTGTGTGTGTGTGTGTGTGTGTGTATTTAGGCAGCAATCCGTCTTTCAGGAACATTTCATTGAAAACAACAGACAATGTGCTATTATTTAGTTTTTATACAATTTCTCATGCGATCTAATATTTTTTTTGTTTTCAGATGATAAATTATATAAAAACTGTCCGAATTTTCTTTTTATCCGAGCGCTTTCGGCTATACATTTAGCCATCTTCAAGGATTATATTTTAACTGGTAAAATAAGAAATAATTTTGTTGTATTTACGTTTTATAAAATGTTTTCATTTTTGTTTTAAAACACGGTCAAGATATTATGTCCATGTTCAAAGTTAATATTATTAAGTGTTGGTTTATTTGTTTTTATTAATAAGGCTTCCATTCTTTTTAGCCATTTTTTTGCATGTATATGATGCTATTATATTGGCAGTAAATTCGACCTTGCCAACCGAACGGTCCTCAGTGGCCGAATGGGTTAAGGCACGTCAGGCTATATTACGGTTCCGTATAAGATACAGGTTCGGATTTCTCGGACATTCAGGCCGGTAAATGTTATTTAATACTGTTTATTATGAACAGAGCATTTACTTAAATATTTGTATCTATAAAAAAAGAATGTTAAACATAAAAATGTCTTTAAATAATTGTCGGACTTTGTCCATTTCATTATATATATATATATATATATATATATATATTGGATAGCAGCTTGTCTACCGCAGAAAGAAATAGCAACAAACTGCTGGAAAAATCTGCCTCGTCAGTCATGTATTATTTCGATATATGATTGCCTAAGCGTGTCTCATGTATGGCACATAACTGACTGAATGATCTGTTGAGCGCTCTTAATTGGGCCTTCGGCTTGTTCGAGAGTCCTTAATTCTTTGCATATTCTCAGCATTGGAAGCTCTTCTGGCTGTCGTTTTATCTGGGTTTTCATTTTCACGGGACATTCTTTTCTTCGCTGTAGCTTCAATTCTTTTGATTGCAATCTGGTCCTCTGTTGGCAGAGGTTTCTTTTTGCGAGGCATACTGCTGTCGTATGCAATAGGCAGCAACGTTCTACAGAAGAACTCAAAATTGATCGCTGCATTTGAGGATAGAATTAATATTTAAGCTTACCTTTTAAAAGTTTAAACGATAATTCTTCTGCAGCCACTTATTCTAAAGACAGTTTGATGTGCGTAGGTCCATATTTTCCGTAAAAACAATTATTTTTATTTTTGGGTGACTTTGGTTGGATTTCGCAATTAGTTTCAATTTTTCCCAAATTTATTTTCCAAGTTATAAAATTTTTTATCGTACAAAAAAATACGTCGCTAAAATTCACGTAAATAAATCGCTGAAAACAAAAACACTAATAAAAACTTGGGAATCCAAAATTTCTGTAATATGAGCTATTGAAAGTTAGATAGGTGCTTCCCTTTGATTGAAAAAGTGTGCCACACTGACATTGCCATTATATATACATATATATATGTATATATATATATATATTGTTATATATTATGAAATGGACAAAGTCCGACAATTATTTAAAGACATTTTTTATGTTTATACGTTCTTTTTTATAGATACAAATATTTAACTAAATGGTCTGTTTATAATAAACAGTATTAACAACATTTACTGGCCTGAATGTTCGAGAAATTGTCATAGAAAATATGCGTCCTTTGACAGGAATCGAACCTGTATCTTATACGGAACCGTCATATAGCCTGACGTGCTTTTACCGATTTCGCCACAGAGGAGCGTTTTGGTTAGCAAGGTTGATTTTACTGTTTTTAAACTACAATTTTCCATGATTTTCTCAGGTACATTCATATCTGCTCGATGCGTATCCAAATGTAAACAAATGGCGTCACACATTATAAAAAAGAATGTATAAACATAAAAATGTCTTAAAATAATTGTCGAACTTTGTCTGATTCATAATGTGTGACGTCATTTGTTTACATTTGGATACGCATCGAGCAGATATGAATATATGAGAGAAAATCATGGAGAATTCTGTTTTTAAAACAGTAAAATCGACCGCGGTAACCGAAACGCTCCTCTCTGGCGAAACGGTAAAAGCACGTCAGGCTATATGACGTTTCCGTATAGGATACAGGTTCGATTCCTGTCGAAGGACGCATATTTTCTATGACAATTCTCGGATATTCAGGCCGGTAAATGTTGTTTAATACTGTTTATTATAAAACAGAGCATTTACTTAAATATTTGGATCTATAAAAAAGAACGTATAAACATCAAAATGTCTTAAAATATTTTTATATATTTATTTATATTTTTTGTGACGCGTTTCGTTCTTTGAGACTTAATCGGGTAAAGTTTTTATGTTGATGTGACCGAATACACATGCGCACGAACGTGGGATGCGGGGAATTTTTAATTAATTTTTATTTTAAAAAGTTATTTAGCCAATTTCATATAGTCCTAAAGGGTGAGAAACATCACAAGAAAACGTTTTCACACACACACACACACACACACACACACACACACACACACACACACACGCACGCACGCACGCACGCACACATATCATCGACTCTCCCGTCGAATTCGACGTATGAGGGTCAAGCAGATCAGTTCCTAGAAACTGAGAACCCGACGCCGGCACATGAGATTTGATTATAGTGGTGAAGGTTTCGTGCAGGACAATCCACACCTTTTTGAAGGGACGAATACAGAGACCTGCTGCACTGAGTGCCACAAGGTCCCCAAACGACCCTCCGCAGGTTTTGAATTCAGAGTTGTCCTTCTCCTAGACCAGTTGCCATCCAAGCTATAGAACCCAGTCTGTCCTGCTATTTACCCATAGCTGGAGGGAGAAGAAGAGGATTCACACCTTTCCCAAGGGTGTTAGCACGTAAGTGAATGTAATGGATTCGACACGGTGGAGTCACGGTGGAGTAATGGATAACGGCTTGGATTGAGGATATATATATATATATATATATACACCCATGTTTAGGATTGGTATATACGGAGTGAGATCCAATAACCAACAATTAATATTCTTTAAAGAGTGCTCAATACAGAGTAGAGCAGATATAATTATTTATTTGAATATTACAACATAAATATGTTATAAAATCACGACAAAAGTAGCCATTTTGTTTCAACACTTATATATATATATAATTAAGTAATTCATTCACAGTAAGTAATTCACAATTTCTATCATATATATATATATATATATATATATATATATATATATATATATATATATATATATATATATACTATTTATCACTTATACTGCTCCTTGTATTTGAGCACTTATAGGTGTAATATATAGGTGTCTATACATTGTATCCTAAACGATAACAAAATATGGAATTACACTCAACTTGGTCTATTCCACTAAAAACGTGATAATTCCTGGCAAAAGATCATATAAATTGACTCTTTCACATGAGATCAAGTGCTAAATGTAGGTGAGAAATAATATATATTTATTAATATATACTTAACAGCTCTGCTATATTACATCGAGCACTATTTTATTAGCACCAGCACTCAATATGCGATATCTTATATATATATATATATATATATATATATATATATATATATATATATATATGTCTGTGTGTGTGTGTGTGCGCGCGTTGTGTGTGTGTTGTTGTTGTAAGTAGCTTAATGTGAGTGTATTTATGTACATGTCTCCATTGTCCTTAATTAAGTCCAAGACGGTCGCATGTATTATGGCCTGAAGAGATTTGGAACTACTTTAAATATGTAACGACTCACTCGTCAGGGTATTAATCATATGTCCTTCTCGGCATTGAGGTTCTTCATTAAAAGAGAGAATCATAACTGAGAGGAAATTCGAACTGACCATTCTTCCTTATCTTACGGAAAAGAAAATTAAATATTCACATTTTCTCTTTCCTACTCGCTTGATTAACTTATTTGCATCTGACCCGAGGTAAAAAAATATAGGAATAATTTATATCTACATCTAAAGCTTCCATAGTTTTCTTAAAGTTAACATAACAGAAACATTTTGCAACAGTTAAAAGTTTGGCTAATTTAGGATATTTCTCTTACTTAAAAAAAAAAAAAAATGAAAAAAAAAAAATTGGTGGGGTAGTCCATAAGATCAAAGAGTTCTGGGTATGACGATAAACTACATTCTGCAGTGAGGACTCTGATCAGGAGACTGGATGTTTTGAGGAACCATTTCTTTAACTGCTGTTGTTCCCACGTCCACCCTGACCCGAGGTGTTAGCACCTGTTATGGCCCCAGCTATGGGCAAATTCTGACCCCGCCAAATAAAATAAAAATGTTTTTTTTTAGTAAAACTACCAGCAATACATTTTTATACAAAAATTACCAATCATATATTTTTGAAGTGAAATTACGAGCAATATATTTTATAGTAGAATTATCAACAACTAAAAAGTATTAAGATACATTTTTATAATAGAACTACACGTAATACATCTTTTAAATACCAATAATGCATTTTATCTACAAGCTATATCTAAAAAAACATACGTTTGCCCTGAAAGTATAAAATTATGTATAAAATATATATAGTTGAAGCCATAAAATTGCGTAGAAAATATTTAGATTTTGGCTTTAAATAACCAAAGGAGGACGGTATAGCGCTAAACCCAATCAGTCAATCAAGAGTGAATTCTTTTATGAATCTCAGAACCTGGGTTTGTTGATCTATTCATATTTTGGGGACTCTTTCCCATGTCGTTCATTGAGTTGATGACAGATTTAGAAAGGAAACGGAAATAACTCTTAGATAAGGTAGTAAAAGAAAGCAAGGAGAAAGGACTACCGAATAACTGTATGAAAACGGAATGGTTGTTAGCAAAATAGAACGAAAAGCAGCACAAGAAATGAGTTACGTATTAAGGCGATTAAAATTAATCAGGTGCTGAAATTTAATTATCTATATAACAGATGAGGTGCATAGGAAAAGCTAGGCCCCCGATAAGGTGTGATAGTAAACTAGTTTCGCTAGAACATTTACGACTGATAGTGTGCCCAATCCTCACTGGGGGCCCAATGCATTCGAACTTGTATCACATTAAAGCTCCGCATAATAAATCTGGCATAATAAACCGAGTAAAAAAAATGTGGCATAATAAATTTAGTATAATGAATCTAGAATAATAAACCTAGCATAATAAATGTAGCATATAAACATAGCATAATAAATCTAGCATAATAAACATAGCATAATAAATCTAGCATAATAAATGTAGCATAATAAATATAATATAATAAACCTAGGATAATAAATGTAGCATAATAAATGTAGGATAATACCCCTAGCATAATAAATCTAGCATAACAAATCTAAGATAATAAACCTATCATAATAAACTTTGCATAATAAATCTAGCATAATAAAGGTAGCATAATAAATCTAGCATAATAAATCTAGCATAATAAACCTAGGATAATAAATGTAGCATAATAAACCTAGCATAATAAATGTAGCATAACAAATCTAGCATAACAATCCTAGCATAATAAATGTAGCATAATAAATCTAATATAATAAATCTAGCATAATAAACCTAGCATAATAAACCTAGCATAATAAACGTAGCATAATAAATCTAGTATAATAGATCTAGCATAAAAAATGTAGCATAATAAATCTAGCATAATAAATCTAGCATTATACACATAGCATAATAAATGCAGCATAATAAATCTAGCATAATAAACGTAGCATAATAAGTGTAGCATAATAAATCTTGCATAATAAATGTAGCATAATAAATCTAGCATAATAAACCTAGCATAATAAATGTAGCATAATAAACCTAGCATAATAATTCTAGCATATTAAACACAGCATATTAAACCTAGCATAATAAATGTAGCATAATAAATCTAATATAATAAACCTAGGATAATAAATGTAGCATAATAAATGTAGCTAGATAGATCTATATGACCAGATTTAATACATCGAGATGAACAAAGATAGATACACATCAGCTTAGGTAGATAGAAAATAGAGAGAAAGAAAGAATGAGTTGAAGAGACAGATGAAGAGTAAGATCGTTATAAACAGACTGATATATATATATATATATATATATATATATATATATATATATATATATATATATATATCGCGACTCTACGGTCGGTCGTGACGGACTTTGTCAATGTGTTTCAACTTTCAATATATCTATTTCAAAGCAACAAAATATTCGCAGTGCGTCGTTTTCATTCTTAAATTCAGCTGGGTCTACATTTTTATTTCAACTTATTCTTTTCAAACGTCCATTATATATATATATATATATATATATATATATATATATATATATATATATATATATATATATATGTACATATATATATATATATATATATATATATATATATATATATATATATATATATATATATATATATATATATTCTGTACAGCAAATAAAAAACAAACGAAAAATAAACAAATTACATTTAACTCGACTTAAGGTCGGCGAAAATCAAAGAAACTAGCAGTCTTGACTCATCGACTGGAGCGTTGAGGTAAGGACTGTGACTGGGGTAGTGTTGAGGAAATATGGTATCAGTCAACTATTCCTATCTTTCCCATCATTGATAACCAGGATATAAAATAATAAAAAATGGAAAGGGGGCAATAAACAGACAAACATATTAAAGACTTTGTCCTCCTTTTTCTGTTTTTTTTTTAATTTTAAAATATGAATGTTCATTCTTATAGAATTATTACAATTAATATTAAAATACAAAACGTGTATTTTTTAATATATTTAAATTTTTTTATATATTTTAGTATGTTTTTAATTTCATGTACAGAGATTTTTAAAAATCATTAAGTTAGAGTAAAGGAAACATCTTAACATATAAGTTATATTTTGTTAAAGATTCTAATGGACCTGACAAACATTACTAAAGGTACCACTCTCTCTCTCTCTCTCTCTCTCTCTCTATATATATATATATATATATATATATATATATAGAGAGAGAGAGAGAGAGAGAGAGAGAGAGAGAAAGAGCGAGAGAGATAATGAAGAGAAAAAGACGTTGAGTCTTAGATAGATACATAGATAGATAGATTGACAGAAAACAAAGTACACGCAAGTACAATAAGAGATATGAAATTATGTTTACGTATTAGAATCGATATCAGAAATAACTGTATATTATTTCAAGCTATTTTCTTTCTCTCTGTTCGTTTATATTTGAAAGGAGCTTACCCCATCACAAAAATGTCACGCAAAAAAACAAAAAACACCTGAAATTTGGCAAGCATCGTGTTCACGGGAAGCAGGCGTGAAATCTCGAGATCTTGCAAAGCTAACAGCTTAACAGGGTTGAATGAAAAGAAATAAAAATATCACCATACGCAAGAATAACACGAGAAAATAAGACCAAGATCGTGGAGTTTGAGAACGGCAATTTTTCTGAAATGATTTGTTCTTGCCTTGGTACTGTGGCAATGGCAGACAGACAGATTTGAATGTCATCTCTGTGGTAGATGCTTTGGGATTTGAAGGTCATGTTTTTGGATGGCCATCTAGGCGCCAAGTATATGAAAAGCGTTTTTTTTTTCTCGTTTTGTTAAATCTTTATCGTCTTCTTTTGTTACAGATTTTCAATTCTCTGTATTTTTTGTATTTTTTTTCTTTTGATTTTCTCCTCCAAGCCAAAGAAATTTACCTGTTTTTTTTATCATTTTTCCTGCTGCCTTTTCTTTCAATATTATTTGGTGTATTTCTTTCATACTTTCCCGGCCTTTTTACTTTTCTTGTACATAAAATATAGCTTCTCTAACACTTTTCCTTTCTCTACCCCGCCATCTTGTATTCCTCTATCCATTGCCGTTATCTCTTTTTTATTCCACATATCGTCAGAGTTTGATTCTGTCTTCACTGGCATTCATTCTATGACTATACACATATTCTCTGTCTTTCTAGTTCTCGTCAGTTCTTTTCTCAGTGTACTGACATCTATCTATCTATCTATCTATCTATCTATCTATCTATCTATCTATCTATCTATCTATGTTCATTATCTATCTATCTATCTATCTATCTATCTATCTATCTATCTATCTATGTGTTCATTATCTATCTATCTATCTATCTATGTGTTCATTATCTATTAGGTCATCCCATACGTTCTGTCCGAATTTTAACTTTTTGTTAAAATGAACGAAATTTAAAGAGTATTTTATAATGTCTAATGGAGCTGAACATTATTTTTATGCGTGGATGCATTTAAACTGATCAAATTGTATTTCAGAGAACAATAAAATTAAATTTTGTTTGATTAAAACCCTGCTAACATGGAAGTACCCAAGAATCATTTGAGGCACATAATGCTTTATGTGTTTAAGAAAGGAAACTCAGCAGCCGAAGCAGCTAGAAACATCCACTCAGTTTATGGAGAGGAATGTGTGAATGAAAGAACTTGCAGAAGATGGTTTGAAAAATTCAGAGGTGGAGATTTCACCCTTGAAGATGAAGATCGAACCGGACGTCCATTTGAGTTTGATGAAAAGCTTCTTGAAGCAGCCCTTGAAGAAAATCCTGCTTTATCAGTTGAGGAATTGGCAGTGGTTCTCAGTTCAAACCATACAACTGTCCATCGTCATCTTCAACAACTTGGAAAAGTTCCTAAACTTGGAAAATGGGTGCCTCATGAATTATCTGAAAACAACCTCAAATCCCGAGTTGACATCTGCTCTTCTCTCCATTCTCGCCAACTTGTTTCACTTTTTTGGATAGACTTGTGACTGGCGACGAAACATGGATCTCTTATCGAAATGTTAAGCATCGTAGACAGTGGCTTGTTAAAGGGGAAGGACCCCAGCCACAGCCGAGAAGAGAACTTCATGGGCAAAAGGTTCTTCTTTCAATCTGGTGGGATTGCCAAGTAATAATCCACTTTGAATTCTTACCACCTAATGCAACAATTAATGCTCAAATATACTGTCAGCAATTAGAGCGTTTGAACCAAGCTTTGAGGAAAAAAAGACCGGCTTTAGTGAATCGAAAACGGGTGATGTTTCATCAGGACAATGCGCGACCACACACAGCAAGAATCACGTCATAAAAGATCGAAGAATTTGGTTGGGAGAAAATTCCTCATCCACCTTATTCTCCCGACCTTGCTCCTTCAGACTACCATTGTTTCGTAGCTTACAGAATCATTTGGAAGAATCAGCTTTTGTAACACAGGACGAGGTTAAAACTGACATTTGTGAGTTCTTCGAATCGAAGCCAAAATAATTTTACAGTAATGGAATTAGTAAGCTTGTTAATAGATGGAAGAAAGTTATAGATAATCAGGGAAAATACATTCTTGATTGAATCTGTAATGAAATGTAACATTTGGTCACTTGTTTTCTTTATTCAAAATTCGGACAGAACTTATGGGATGACCTGATATCTATCTATCTATCTATCTATCTATCCATCTATGAGTTCATTATCTATCTATCTATCTATGTGTTCATTATCTATCTATCTATCTATCTATCTATCTGTTCATTATCTATCTATCTATCTATCTATGTTCGTTTTCTGTCTGTCTGTCTATCTATCTATCTATCTCTGCTGCCTCTTACTGATATTAGGTATAAATTTCCACTTTTTTCATTTTCTCTAAAATTTCGTCATTGCTTAGATGTTCTGTCCATGGTATCCTCAGCATCTTTCTGTAGAACCATAATTCTGTTGCTTCAAGTGTATCCTTTGTCTTTGAAGAGATTGTCCAGCGTTTATTGCCATATGGGAAGGCTAATATCGCGTAACCATTCTGTACACTTTTCTTTGTTTCTGACGAATAGTTTTCTATTTCTTAATACTCTGCTTAGCTTCAGGAAGGCGTCTTTCGCTATCGAAATGCGCCTTCGGATTTCAGTGTCGCATTTTCCATCCTATTCTAAAACAATTCCTAGATATTTAGAAAACGTTAATAACTTTGAAATTGATTCGCGTGTTAAATACCCGAGTCATAGTTGGCGAATCCATTTGGTCAACCGTTGGCAATAAGTTCAATCATCACTGGGTGCTCCATATTTGTGGCCTTGTGCCAAAATAAGCTTTGTAAGTATATTAGAGAGACTCAGCGTAACGTATTCGTCAGAACATCACTGGCTGCCACATATTTTTGGCATGCGCCAAACTTAGCTTCGTAAATATTCTAATGCCTCACTCGTTCGCGTTAGGGAGTCAGTCATTTGAATGCATAGTGAGTTCGATCTACACCAAGTTCCTCTTATTTGTGGCCTTGTGCCAAACTATGTTTGTAAATATTTTAAGATCCCTCTACGTACGTTGACCATGACTGTTTTTACGTTTATAAAAGATATTGCCTCTATACTAAGAATATTTCGAAATAAACTCATGAATATAAAACAAAAAACGAATTAACACGAACAAACCAAACCACGTAGTCAATAATCAAATTGAACGATGTATGATGAGCGGACATTGGAAGAGAGTCTACACTTGGCCATGATCAATAGTTTCAACTATACCAGTACGTTGAAAAACCTCAGCCACGATGACATATGACTTCGTCCTTCCGAAGAGTTCTGTCTACCATAATATGTCTGTCTGTGTGTCTTTCTCTCTCTCTCTCTCTCTCTCTCTCTCTCTCTCTCTCTCTCTCTCTCTATATATATATATATATATATATATATATATATATATATATATATATATATATATATCTATATATATATATATATATATATATATATATATATATATATACAGTGTGTCCATAAAGTCTATGTGCAATTTAAATTAATTGTAGCTTTAAATTTCACATAGACTTTATGGATACACACACACACACACACTCTCTCTCTCTCTCTCTCTCTCTCTCTCTCTCTCTCTATATATATATATATATATATATATATATATATATATATATATGTATGTCTATGTGTGTGTGTGTGTGTATGTGTGTGTATTTGGTCGTATCCGCGGCTGTACACGGAATCAAAAGCGATTATTTTATTGCCCAACCTAAATGGCTGCCAACGTTGCGCTATTGAAAAGCCCTCTTGCTTTCATTTCTGGCAATCAAACAGCAGCCGACACATACAAAATGAAATGACACGTGACTAAAAACCAATCAAATGCTTGATGTTTGCACAATTGTATTCAAAATGGCGGGAAGATTGCACGCAAGCGAGATAATGGAGACGATAGTTTTCGCTAACCGCGCAAAAGCATTGCCAGTGACCTTTCCCGGAGTAGCTTCGTGAGTTAACTGAAATTACATGATGGAATTCTATCGATAGGTTTTTATGAAAAGATGAACAAGAATTACCTTCGCTGCGCCTCTTCTATCTTCTTGGTTCGTTTTTATATTGTTTTTTGTTTTTTTTGCAGAAGCAGATATAAAGTTCAGATATGTTATGCTGATTTGATATCGGAAAATCGACAGTTATATAAGCGAATCTCCCATGCTATATTATTTGACAATTTGATGCACAACTAGTCTGAAAGGGAAAGGAAAAGAATGTCGTTAGGAGTACTGAACACAAAGGACACATTTTCTAGAAAATTGTTATTTCATACCACAAATTTTTCGGCCGAGTATCATCATTTCGTTTATTTGTTTCGGTTTATAGATTCCTTGCTTTCAAAATTCTGTATCCGTTAACGCTTCAGTTACGTTTACTATATATATATATATTCAGTTACGTTTACTTTATATATATATAAAGAAATATAGACTTAAGGTGTGCTATATTTAGGGGATAAAGTGCTCAATATCAGAGATAGAGCGTGTGTAAATATAAAAGTGAACATTGAAGTCAACACTTAGAGGTGACAGGCTATTTCATGCTAGACGCAATCGTCAGGCCACGTGTGTTGTTTTTTCCTCGGCTATTTATATAAACGGGCCAGTGGTGCATTGTGCGTAGTCTATTTTGGTTGTTATTTTACCGGGAGGCGTTTATTTGTTTATTTATTTATTTACACACTCTTATCTCTTGTATTCAGCACATTATCCCATAAATATAGCACACCTTAAGACTATATTTCTTCATATTCAGCTCCTGATAAACATTAGAGCACTTTCGCTACATTTATAACACAGTATATATATATATATATATATATATATATATATATATATATATATATAATTAACATAAAATTAAAAATTAAGATGCGCAACCTTACATTTAACATTTGGTGACTGCTCCTCTTGATGTTACAATGTCAACCGGTCATTTTCTTAGCAAAATTCCTACAATTGCTCGATATTGCAATGCCGCCTTTCACTTCAATCACAGATTTTTACTTGGATTTAGATCAGGACTTTGACTAGGCCGTTCCAAGACTTTCTTTTAACAGAACCATTCTTTTGCGGATTTGTTTTGATGATTCAGATCGTTGTCCTGTCAGAAATTCCAGCCCCGACCTAAACCCAACTTTTGAACTGAGGACAAAACACTTTAGTTCAAAATTGCTTGGTATCTTGCACAGTTCATTGTGCTATCAATGCGTACTATTTTGCCAGTTGCAGCTGTAGCAAAGCACCCCCAATTCAGAATGCTGTCACCTCCATGTTTAATAGTTGGCATCAAATTCTTCTCTTCAAAAGTTGTATTTGGAGCTCGCCAGATATTCCACCTCTTGTTTATCCTCTAAATCATTAGTTTGGTCTCATCTGACCATAAAACCTTTTGCTAGAACGTTTCTCGCTTATTAATATGGCATAGTTGAGGCGTACATGATTTTGTAAGCAGTGTTTTTTTTTACATTCTGCCATTAAGATCGGTATTGTTCAGATTTCGTCGCACAATGGATGTATGCACACTGATTCCGACATTGGCCAGTGAACATTGGAAAACCGTAAACGATATAGTAGGATTTGACTGGGCTTGCCGAACAAGATGTCTACTTCCTTTTGCTGTTATTTTTCGCGAACGGACACTTCGTGATTGTGATGCCGTCATAGCAAAGGACTTCCATTTATAAATAATGATTTGCACGGCTAAGAAGTGCACTCATATCGTTTTTATAGCTTTTTGTAGCCATCTCCATTATAGGTTTCAACTATGCAATTTTTTAACGCTTCGCATGTTCTTTTGATCTTTGCACACACACACACATACACACACACACACACACACAGACACATATATATATATATATATTTATATATATATATATATGTATATATATATTTTTTTTTTGTCATCCACAGACAGACTGTTTCGCTGTTTCACAGCTCATCACTGTGGCTAGACGTCCGGTTGCCTCTAGCTAGGATCGAAACCCGACTGAATTTGCGGCAGGGATGAAGGTGAATTTTAGCGTATTTATTTTTAGATTTAGATAAACACACAGTGACTGACAGTGACTCAATTCTGCCGAAGAGTCGTGCAATATTAGCTTAAATAGTCACTGTTTACAAATTCACACCTCAAACCAGAGAGCTCAACCGAAATTAATTTTTCAGGAGCCAATATTATATATATATATATATATATATATATATATATATATATATATATATATATATATATATACTTCTGGTTCTGCTATTGCTGAGCATGTAATAAATAGCAGGAAATGTATGGTTAATTTTGTGAGAACCGGTTTTTGATTTTATCTAGGTCCCACTTCTCATATCACCTCAAGGTTCTAGAGTCCTTGTATATCAGATCCCGTGAGCCTTCCCTTTGTAAACAGAGGGAATTCTTACTGGGTCTGAATGTTACTGGGAGTCTAGTTTCTTGAAATTCATTTTTTTCTCTTCCATTCCATTCGTTAATTTAATTTACACGCTTTTATAAAATTTCTATTCCCAGAAAATTAAACTTGTTAAGTCCTGGGATGAAACCAGTTGTTTTTTTTTTTATAAAAAATGCCTTATACATTTTGTCTTGTCCTAGATATTATTAAATTCTGTACCACAAAAAACTTATTTACAAGGTAACCAAAAAAGTTATCTCCGTTTTTAAAGGAAAAAAAGAAAACGCTTCACAGTATGTGTAACTTATATTTAGTCTTCGAAGTAATCGCCATCGGCATCCAGCACCTTCTGCCAACGTGTCTCCAGCTGTTCAATGCCCTTGCGGTAGAACTCGGGGGGGGGGGGGTGACGCAAGAAGTCCGTGAGGGCTTTGTGCATGTCTGCTTCATTGGTGAGGGATTTCCCACGAAGATGATTATCCAGGGAGTGGAAGGGGTGGTAATCGGATGGCGCAAGGTCAGGTGAATAAGGTGGATGGCACAAAGTCTCCCACCTAAGTTGCTGTATCGTATCCCTGACCACTTGCGCGACATGCGGCCTGGCGTTGTCATGGAGGAAAAGCACACCTTTGCGATTCACCAGTGATGGCTCCTTCTGGCGCAGTGCCTGTTGCACACGTTTCAATTGCTGCGAGTATAGCTCTCCAGTGACCGTTTGGCCCGTTGGTAGCAGTTCATAATGAACCACTTGACGACCTGTCCACCAGACACAAAGCATAATCTTGCGTGGGTGCATAGGCGGTCTTGCGGTGTGAGGGACAGCATCCTGAGGAGACAACCAATGTCGGGGACGCTTGGGAGTTTCGTACAGAACCCACTTTTCAACACTGGTAAGCACTCGATTGAATAAGGTTGCGGTACGGTGGCGAGAAAGCAGCGATACACAGGTTGCCACTCGTTGTCACTTGTGGACCTCCAACAGCGTTTGCGGAACCTACTTGCTCAGTTTGTACGTCTTACCTAGGCGGTGCAGGTGAAGTCTAACTGTTTCATCAGAAACGTTGAACTGTCTTGCAAGTTCACCACACGTTAGACTTCTCTCCTCTTCAATGGGCGCCTTCAGGACTCCGTCATTCAAGACCTGTGATCGTCCACTGCTCATCATGGAGAGACAAATCTCCCGACTTGAATTTTCGAAGCCAACGCCTTGCAGTACGTTCATCCACAGCACTATCCCCAAATGCTTGACATATGCGGCGACTTGATGCAGCTGCTGATAAGCCCACTTTGAAGTCGTAAAGCAAACAGCCCCGAACGAGATCACTAGACACTTCCATCCTTCTCACAGCTGTCCGGCTTATAACTGATGATCCGGGCAGGGTGCGCCTGTTTTTTATAACGTCTGATGTTCCTCCTTCCGGCTGTCCGAATTTGAAATAATTGCTACACGCATTTCTTATATATTTCAACTTCATTCAATGACTAATCAAAAAACGGAGAGAACTTATTTGGTTACCTTGTAAATATATATATATATATATATATATATATATATATATTATGAAATGGACAAAGTCCGACAATTATTTAAAGACATTTTTATGTTTAACATTCTTTTTTATAGATACAAGTATTTAAGTAAATGCTCTGTTTATAATAAACAGTATTAAATGACATTTACCGACCTGAATAGAATACAGGTTCGAATCCTGTCGAGGACGAATATTTTCTATGTAAATTTCTCGGACATTCAGGCCGGTAAATGTTTTCACATATTCGTTTTCAGTTTTTAACGCAAAGCATACCATATAGCTTAAATACTCTGTAACTGACCTCGCTGACAGTCAAATCCTGAACTTTTCAATCACTCAATCCCTCACGCAAGTGGATGAATTTTCGACACGTTTCCCCAGTAAGCCTGACGATAACGTTTCCCTTCTCGATTTCTGTTTTACCCCCATCCCTGACTCTTGCCGTGCTACGCAGCTCTGCCCTCTTGGCAATTCTGATCACGCGGTAGTGTCTGGTAACATCTTTTTACACTTCCTCTCCAGCTATGAGCCTCCTACTGACAGAATATTTTTCTGATATCAACGCGCGGACCGGGGCTCGTTCTGTGATTGCCTTCGCGCGTCCCTTGGAATGTTGTTTCTTTTTTAATCACCCCGTTCAAAAATATGCGTCTGGGGTCCCCTCCTGGGTAAAAGCCGGCATCGTGGCTTTTATCCCAGCAAGAAAATTCAAAGTGAAATCGCCCTCATCTCCTTGGTTCTCAGCTGTTTGCTCAGCTGCTATTGCCCACAGGAATCACTTCTTCCATCTGTACCGGAGTGACTGGTCTGATTGCAACAGATGTCACTTTGTCTCTGCTCGTAATGAGTGCAAGTGTGTCCTCAATGAAGCAAAGTTACTATTTGCTGAAAGAATGAAACAACGTATTGCACTTCCGACAATATAGAAAAGTCTATCTCTCTACATCCGTTTGCACACATATTCGTGTTCGATGACTTTAGCGCCTACCATACCATGTGTCTTAAATTCCCTGTATCTGACCTCGCTGACATCTAAACCCTTAACTTTCCAATCACTCAATCCCTCACACAAGTGGTTGACTTTCCGCCACATTTCCCCTGTAACCCTGACGGTGGTGCTACACTTATCGATCTCTGTTTTACCTCCATCCCTGACTATTGTCGTGCCACGCAGCTCTACCCTCTTGACAACTCCGATGATTACCGTAGTGTTTATTAACATCTCCTTCTACGCCTCCCCCAACAAAGAACCTCCTGCCAACAGAATATCAGACTGAGGCTCGTTCCATGATTTCATTCGCGACTTCTCTGGAATATGGTTTTTGATCCCCCAGTTCACAAATATGTGTCTGGGATCTCCTCCTGGGTAAAAGCCGGCATCGAGGCTTTCATCTCCGCAAGAAAATACAAAGTTAAATCACGCTCATCTGTTCGTTCTCAGCTGCCTGCTCAGCTGCTATTGCCCACAGGAATCACTTCTTCCATCTGTACAGAAACGTTGTGAATATGGCAAGGAAAATGGGGATAACAGTCCGAGTAATGGAAATAATGCAAGACATGATAATACCACATCTCATATATATATATATATATATATATATATATATATATATATATATATATATACATACATACACATATATATATATATATGTGTGTGTGTGTGTGTGTGTGTGTGTGTGTGTGTGTGTGTGTGTGTGTGTATGTATATATAGGCATGGTGGAATAGTGGATAGCGGCTCGGATTGAGGAATTCCAGTCGAATCCATTACATTCACTTACGTCCTAATACTCTTGGGAAAGGTATTAATCCTCTTCTCCCTCCAGCTATGGGTAAAAGCAGGACAGACTGGGTTCTATAGCCTTGGATGGCAACTGGTCTAGGAGAAGGACAAATCTGAATTCAAGACCAGCGAAGAGTCGCTAGGGGACCTTGTGGCACGTAGTGCACCAGGTCTCTGTATTCGGCCCTTCAACAGTGTGCTTGGTTCTGCACAAAGCCATCACCACTAGAATCAAATCATAGTTGGTGGTGTCTGGGTTGTCGGTTCCTAGGAAATGAGCTGCTTGACCCTCATACTTCGAATACGACGGGAGAGAACACCATATATATAGTACGAAATGGTCACCTAATACAAGGCCCAAGAGTCAGTGAAGGTAGAGTGTTAGTAAATGAGATTTTTATATAGGCGGAGGTAGGGGGAGATCCTGAGGATATGCAGGATGCAGAAAGGTTGTCCCTAGACTTAAACTGAGATTGTAGTGATCGGGGAGCCACCTCTCTGGATTCTGTTCCACAAATAACGGGTTTTGGAAAGAAGCTGTTAATGGAACTACCATTTTACCAACAGAATACAAAGGGAATGCTGATGATTCAACCCTGTATATGTAGCATGGCGTATCCGAGCTGTAAAGGCCTGAATTTGTGGAACTAAGGAAATTAGATCATCTGAACTTTTGCAATGGACTAGCGATAGATTTGCGACATTTCGTCCGAGAGATACGGGCTGTAGGCTTGAAAGATTTCATGGCCCACAAGGATGTGTTAATAATTTTGAACATTGTTATGGTTAAATATTTATATATACACAAGATGGAATCGGAATTTGAATATCATCAAATTGAGCTACAAAAGCCCTTCTCTCTTCTGCTTGCTTGCTTTCCAGCCATCTTTGATTTTTAAAAATTTAAATGTAATGTCCATTGTTATCTGCTGTCTTCTTGATTCCTCTTCTTTTATTCTTCTCTCTCCTTAATACGCTTTTCTTTTTTCTCATATTCTACATTCAGTAAGCCCCTTGAGTCTTAGTGGCTTTATAGACTTTCTTGGTGAGCAATGTTTAAAAAGAAATTACAAAATCTGAAAGATCGACATTTTTTATTCAAGCCGAAAAGACAACCTTTGTTTGGAACTCGATAATGTCACGTTCTACATCATTTTGAAGAACATAGATCATGTCACAAATTGCGATTGAACAGTTCTATCACACGCACCGTATAGTGTTATGTTGGTACATTTCAGCTTCCGTCTGTTCTCGCTGATGGAAGACGAATTTTCCGGAATAACATTTTCCAGATATTGACGCCGTCATCACTGCCGAGTAGAAAAGGCGTATTGCTCCTGTTTCCGGTATATATGCTCTTGCTTGTAGGTGGCGGAATCGCATAGCCAATTGTGGTGACTGTGAGGGAAACGAGTTTTGGGGGGGGGATTTAAATTTGATCTATTCAACGATAATATTGTACTTACTCTATCACTTATAGCCTCCTCCGTAATAAACAGTAAGCATTACTTGCAGAGCCTAGAGGAAAAATCCTAGGATCAACCGAATAAAAAAAATAGGTGGGATTTCGGCAGCGCAAACCAACTGAATACACAACAGATTTTTCTGTTTTTCACACTGTAAGCAGTACTATTAGTGAGCCAGTATCCAAATAGTAGACTACTTCGAAAGTAGCTGTGAAAAATTGTTAGTGTACTTAGCTTTTCATGGCTAATGTTCCTCGAGCTTTTTGCTATCACTTCGTATCGCCAAACACACACGCGCGTCCACAAACGCATAGGAGCGCAGACGCGATAAACCAACAGACACACCCAAATACATCACCATCTTACCACGGCAACAGGGACAGACCCATTGAAATTGTACGAAGATAGTTCGCGTCAAAAGACAATCCGATAGATGACATTAATAGAGAAGCTCTGGCCGCAGTGCCACTTGCCAAAGAAGGGGTTTAGGCTATTGAACCGGACGAATGGACGGCGGATGTGGTCGTTGACGTCCAAAGGCCCATGTTGACAAAGTGATGAATAGGAGGCGGGCCCTTACCGTCTTAATAAGGGACAATGGTCGCCTGTCCCCCGGGAAAGAGTTTGGAATCAAATTAGTACTCAAATTGAAAATCAAGTCAGTCGTTGTGCTGCAATAAAGATTATGTCGGAATTAAATTGGGCAAAGAAAATGAAAGGCATGGCAAGAAGTGAGGCGAGTATGAGTGAGAGGCGAAAAACATGAGAATAGGTGAGAGGAACAGAAGAGAAAAAAGAGAAGAAGAGAGATGGGAAGTGGTATTGGATAAATAAAAAGAGGGGGGACCGAGAGAAAGGAGAATAAGTAGTGGAGGAACAAGAAAAACATACTGTATAAAGAAAAGGGACAGTAAGGAAAGAGAAAAGGAGAGTAAGAAGAATGCCATAAAGAAAAAAGAGAGAAAACAAGAGAAAGAAAGTGCATGGTGAAGGGATGGGAAGAGATAGATAAAAAAGAGAGAGGTGAAAAGAAGAGAAGGAAGGGTAGCAGAGGGGAATGGGAAGAGACAGTGGATAACAAAAGAGAGGGTAAAACAAGAGAAAAGGTGAGCTGGAAGAAGGTCATAGGGAGAGGCATCAAATAAAGAAAGGATAGAAAAAAACAAGAGAAAAAAGAGTAGCTGGTGGAGAGATGGGAAGAGTTAGATAAAAAAAGAGTGTTGAAAACAAGAGAAAAGGAGAGTAGCAGAGGGGAATGGGAAGAGACAGTGGATAGCAAAAGAGAGGGTAAAACAAGAGAAAACGAGAGTAGCAGAGGGGAATGGGAAGAGACAGTGGATAACAAAAGAGAGAGTAAAACAAGAGAAAACGAGAGTAGCAGAGGGGAATGGGAAGAGAGAGTGGATAGCAAAAGAGAGGGTAAAACAAGAGAAAACGAGAGTAGCAGAGGGGAATGGGAAGAGACAGTGGATAACAAAAGAGAGAGTAAAACAAGAGAAAACGAGAGTAGCAGAAGAAATGTGAAGAGAGAGTGGATAGCAAAAGAGAGGGTAAAACAAGAGAAAAGGAGAGAAAAGGAGAGTACGAAGAAGGTCATAGGGAGAGGCATCGAATAAAGAAAAGATAGAAAAACAAGAGAAAAAAGAGTAACTGGTAGAGAGATGGGAAGAGTTAGATAAAAAAAGAGAGTTGAAAACAAGAGAAAGGAGAGTAGAAGAGGGGAATGGGAAAAGACAATGGATAAATAAGAGAGCGTGAAAAAGGGGAAAAGGAGAGCAAGAAGAAAGTCATAGGGAGAGGCACTGGATAAAGAAAAGAAGAGATAAGCAAGTTGAAAAGAGAAAATAATAAGCAAATAATGCGATGACAATGAAACGTGTCGGGTATTAGACATAAAGGAAGATGAGAAGGAAAAAGGAGAGTAATAATAAGTACCCACTTTTGAAAGAAAGGAGGATAGGCAGTGAATAAAATAGATTAGTTAAACAATTACAAAAAAGTAGTGGCCGGGATGGGAATTATAGAAAGAGAATTGATTGGAGGGAGATATTTGGTTAGAAGATGGGGTGGAAGGAGAGGAGAGAGAAAAAAAGAAGTCGTTTTAATTTTCTGCCATGTCTTTTAGTTTTTAAAAGATTGGAAGAATCTTGACGTAGAACAACAAGATGCAGAATGGTCCAGATTTGAAGATGTTGGAAAGGGCGAAGTTAACGAGTTTAGAATTGATGCCAGGAAGAGAAGAAATATATAGTAACAAAACTTTCTTCATCTCCTCTAAAATAAAGAACCTTTTTATCTGTGGATGTAAAATTGGCAGGAAAAAAGAAAGAAAAGAAAATTAAAAAATGATGTTAAGGGAGACCGAAAGAAAAGAAACCAGGCTTAAAATTAAATGATGGGGGAAGAAAATTGTTCAACAAGGATGGTGTTTACGATAGAGTGTCGGTTTTTAGAAAGGGGACAGATTTAGAGTATCGATTTTAAGGGACAAACAGGAAAAAGGAAATATATTGTGTTTGTCAGCTGGGATAGTTCAGGAAGGAGAGATGCGAGAAGTTCAAAATGATAAGAGCACAACAGGAGCTGGGAGGTGGGGTTCACTTAGCGATGGGGGTGAAAAGATATTGATATGTGTAAGAGGTCGAGAAATAGATGCGTTTTGAAAGTAATGCGGCTAGCAGACAAACAAAACCCTAAACATGTTTCTAAAAAAACAAAAACAAAAAAATCACAAGACAAAACTAAAGCAAGAAAATGGAAAAAAGAGGAAAAATTGGAAAGATGGAGGTTGAGACAGAAGGGAAAAAGGAAGGAAGACGTGTTAAGAAGGAACAAGAAAGAATTAATGCAATAGAAGACTGGAAAGGAAGAGTGAGAGATTGTTTTTTGTTTTGTTTTACGGCATATCAACCTCAATAGGTTGTTTAATGCCGACAAGATTTTTATTGCTGGTCATATTTTTTTTTAAATGTATTGCTGGTAATACTTTTTCTTCAAAAATGCATTGCTGGTCATATATTTTTCCTTCAAGAATGTATTGCTGGTAATATTTTTTTTCCTTTAAAAATGTATTCCAGGTAATATTTTTTCTTAAAAAATGTATTGCTGGCAATATTTTTGCCTTCAAATATGTATTGCGGGCAATAATTTTACCTCAAAAAATTTATTGCTGTTATTAAAACCTATTTTTACACTTTCATGGTGTTTTGAGCCTAGTTTTGTGGTTAAATATTTGCCCATATTTGGAGCCCTAACAGGTACTAACACCTTGTACTTAGGAACAACAGCAATTAAGAGGTGGTTCCGCGCTCCTCAAAACCTCCCGATCTGAGTTCTTGCTGTTGGACGTAGTTTATCCTCTTACCCAGGACGCAGAGTAAGAGAGAGAATGTGTTTGGGTGCGTCTAAGAGACAATTTGCTAAGCAAACTGTTAAACAGTATCCAAAAAAGCCTCAGATAGTTTATTGATAGTTTAAGAAGATCAATCGATCACTATACTGAAACAGCTAAATAATTTTATAAAGTATATATACTCTGTTGTGACCTAGGAAAGGTTACTGCATAGAATAACCACACGATAATACTTAGGACAGGAACAACACATATAAGATTCGTCGGCAGTGCGTAGAAGTAGTAGTTAACTGTTAGTCAATTAAATTCCACAATGAATCTCCAACTGCAGGATATCTACCAACCGCCCCACGCTATCAGGTGTGGCACAAGACAGAATTTAAATTGGGGTATTCGAGCCCCTAAGCTAGGCCAAAAATTCCCCCTAGACACCGTATAAAATGGAGCAGGGTATCTGTTTCCCGAGACGTTACTCTGCCCTTTGACATAGCCTCGTTTGGGGATCCTCTCTGCCCGGAGGAAGAGAGTTTGACTAGCACAGATAGAGACGAATATCCAACTGCAGGACCAACCGCTCCATGCGGTCAGATGTGGCACAAGGCCGAATTTAATGTGGGCTATTAAAGTGAGCCCCTAGGATCAGCCAAAAATTCCCCGTATGCCCCATATAAAACGGCATCGGGTAGCTGTTTCTCGAGACGAGACACTGCCTTTCAACAGAACCTCGTCTGGGGATACTCTCTGCTCGGAGTTTGACGAGCACAGTTGGACACAAATCTCCAATTGCAGACCAACATACAGTATTTACTACTATATTTATGTGAAGGAGGACATATCCATTATCGTCTCTGGGTATACTACAAAATACTGAATAACAGAGAAATGAAAGGTTATAGTATAATATTAATTTATTGTTAATTAAAACACAAATTCAAATTATTAAATTATTACTGCGACAAAAAAATTGTATAACGTTGGTGACCTTTAATAAAAAAAATGTAAGATATTGATTTATTCATTAATTATCAGTCGATTAGAGAGAAAGAGAATCGGTGTGGACGTAGGAATCAACACTACATAGTGACTGTCAGTTTTACGATTTAAACAATCGTCAGACCATGTCTACTCTGTTTACATCTATACATCCAATCTCTATCATTGCATTTCCCCCATAGATATAATTTTCGTCATGAATAGAACAATTTTTAAACAATATATATATATATATATATATATATATATATATATATATATATATATATATATATATATATATATATATAAAAAGAAGGTATATTTAACCACAAAATATTAACGTTTTATTAAAAAGAACCGACAAGGTCTGTCGGTGTAAATTTTTATTGTATTTTTTCCAATTTTCGAATAAGGTGTGTACTGCTATAGATAGATAGATAGATAGATAGATAGATAGATAGATAGATGAAACCGTTTATCAATGTATGTGTATAGCTATGTTTATCCATCTCTTTGATTTCATACCAATCCCATTTTTATATCTCTTTCAGTCGCATGATTATCTATCTATCTATCTATCTATCTATCTATCTATCTATCTATCTATCTATCTATCTATCTATCTATCTATCTATTTGCCTATCTCTCTGTTTATCTATCTATCTCGGTCTTTTCATATCTATCTCCTTTTTCATAACTATCTCTGTCAGATCATTATCTATCTATCTATCTATCTATCTATCTATCTATCTATCTATCTATCTCTTCCTTCTGTTCCTATATATCTATCTATCTATCTATACCTGTTGAATATTTGTTCGTTTACATCTGTCATACATTTCTATCCATCTACCAATCTAGCTTTTTTTTATCATATCACCCCATGTAAGGCAGTAAAGCCACTAAATCCCAAGACGTTACTGAGTGTAAAAGAATATGAAAGATGTGTGTGTGTGTGTATGTGTGTGTGTGTGCGTGTGTGTGTGTGTTTGAAGGTCTCAAGCGTAAATCTGTCGGTCATAATGCAATGTTTCTCCCGAGTAATATCGAATGTTATGGCATTCGTTTTCAAGGCCTGCGTTTTGTTATGTTTAATTCCAGCGTTCTTTTGGGACCAATTCCAGGTGATTCTAGGTTTTATTAGCATCGGTTCTTATTTAGTAAGTCAAGGTTTTGAGAGTAAAATAGGAAACCAGGTTGATAACATTTCCATGGGATTTTCAATTTATCAAAGTTATTGATAACGATTTCTTTTATTATGTGTAAAAAATTAAGTGACATTTTTGTTGATCAATATATATCAAAGATATCTTCCATAGAAACATTCACTGAACCCTAAAAACATATTGTGCAAATAGATTATTATTATTATTATTATTATTATTATTACTTACAACGTTTTGTACACTACGATTTTTCCACAAGTTTGAACCAGAGACTACAAATGACAACAATTTTTTTCTACCAGAAGATCTAAACAGATGAAGCGTCGTGCAATCAGAGAAAATAAATGTAATATAAAAATCCAATGAATAATCTGCAGGAGTTATTGGTGCTGACCTGGCATCTCAGTTTCAGTACATTCCTACCGCCGTAACATAGCTTCCCTGTGACTTTTCTATCAATAATTTCATGATAATTGTTCTAATCAAATTTGCTCTATGCTACCTCGATTTTATGGATTTAAGAGCAGTACTAGATTGGCAACTAGGTCTCATTATTTTACAACTGAAATAGGTAGATGTAACCGCAAGTTCTATGCTAACAGGTTCTTCTATCGCACTCTTCACTCGTGATGCTCTCTTCCCGTTTTTCCATTTCCAGTCAAGTTTTATATTCAAAAGTTTTAAATCGTTATTTTCTGTCTACTTGTTGTTTTATTGTGTTCCCTCCTTAATATTAGTTTTTCTCATATTCTCCATCACTCAGTAACCCCCCTTTTTCATCTTGGTGGCTTTATTGCCTTTAATAGGGGTCATTGCAGGGATAAAAATGTATGGAAGATGTGAGAATTAACCATGAGTATGATTTCTTTTACAGTTTCATATATATGTTCAACATATATATATATATATATATATATATATATATATATATATGTATATATATATATATATATATATATATAAAAACATTTATAATATGTTTAACGTTCTTTTTATAGATACAATTATACATATATAAATGTCTTTAAATAAATTGTCGGACTATGTCCAATTCAAATATATATATATATATATATATATACATATGTATACATATATATATATATATATATATATATATATATATATATATATATATATATGAAGAAATATAGTCTTAAAGTGTGCTATATCTATAGGATAAAGTGCTCAATATCAGAGATAGAGCGTGTGTAAATATAAAAGTGAACATAGAAGTCAACACTTAGAGGTGACAGTCTGTTTCATGCTAGATGCAGTCGTCGGGCCACGATTGCATCTAGCATGAAACAGACTGTCGCCTCTAAGTGTTGACTTCTCTGTTCACTTTTATATATATATATATATATTATTGTCATCCACAGACAGACTGTTTCCCTGTATCACAGCTGTTCAGCGTGGCTAGACGTCCGGTTGCCTCCAACTAGGATCGAAACCCGACTGAAGTGGTGTCAGTCGGAAATTCTACCACTAAGCCGTCGGCACACGGCAGGAATATAGGTGAATTTTAGCGTATTTATTTTTAGATAAACACACAGTGATCGACAGGATTCAATTCGTTTTTACCGAAGAGTCTTGCTATATCAGTCTTAATTGTCACTGTTTACAAACACACACTTCCTTCCCTAGAGAGCTCAATTGAAATTAATTTTTCAGGAGCCTATATTATTGCCATCCACAGACAGACTGTTTCGCTGTATCACAGCTCTTCAGTGTGGCTAGACGTCCGGTTGCCTCTAGCTAGGATCGAAACCCGACTGAATTGGCGTCAGTCGGGATATGTATGTATGTATATGTCGGTGTACAAGGTGACCTTTTAACTTTAAAATTCCCCACCTCCAAAATAGGGGTTCGTCTTATACTCCAGGTATATAATGGGAACCTTAAACACTATTAATAATATAATAATATTATATACGTTACATAATATATACTATGATAACAATAAATCGCATATTCTTCACTGTAGATTGTGATAGTTCATTGACAATATCTCACTTCCTTTTTTCAATGATGTTGAACAAAAACGCAACTGGATGAGTCTTTCAACAAACCATTTAAAGATCGCATTCGAGAACAGCGGAATGACTGGATGGTTAGCGGGTAAAAGTAATTCAAGCTACCGTAATAGCCGGCCGAAAACACCCCCCCAACTCATGAGGTATTGTCGATTGTAGTAGTTAACTGACAGTAGCCCCCCCCCCTGTTTTTTCATTGGAATTTGAGTAAAAACAAAATATATGCTTACTGAATTTATTTAATGAATTCAATACAATAAATTTTAAAATACGATTTAGTGGGTTCGTCTTGTACGGTGAATATAGCCCGAAATCTACATTTTGACTTTAAAACTCGGAGGTCGTCTTATACGCCCAGTCGCCCTGTACGCCAGTATATACGATATCCCCCACCACCCCGTAACTAAGGTTAATGTTATTGTTTTGAGATGTCCCATTCTTCTGATTTCTATGTTGAGGTCGTTGCATTTACTTAGACTTTTACAAGCATATGTTTTTGCCGGGTACGGATACGACATCTATCAGACGACAGTTGTTTTCAACAGCATTTTTGCTGGTCATCTCTGGTCAAATTGTCTGGAGTTCATTATATGTCTGAACGCTTAAATTCCAGAATATGGTAAGAGCATCGTTGTGTGAAACTTATGATGGCTTATATTCCCACCAATTTCCCTTGTTAGGGAGGTTGAATGCGTAATATATTGTCCAATATATGTACTAAGCACTCTTATTATGCTGTTGTTGTTTTTGTTGCTATTATTATTGTTCTTATTTCCTTTGATATCTGGCGTTTACACATTTCTTTCCTGGTCCCTCACAAGGACCTAAGGTTTGAAATGGCATCATGACACTTTCCACTGACGACAAAAAAAATTACATAGATAAAGTCCTTCGTAAAGTGTGGGCTGTACTTGTCAGAACAATTTTTTGTATATCTTTGAAGCATGGACTTCCAGAAATCCTTTCAGTTAGTCTACTGGAATCTTTTCCAAATAGTCCTAGGGCTCCAACTACAACAGGGATTGTTGATGTTCCCATGTGCCACATTTTTGAGATTTTGATTTCAAGGTCCTTGTATTTTGATAGCTTTTCGAATATCTTCAAAGATACATTGCAGTCTGCAGGGACTGCCATATCAATAAGGAGGCACCTTTTTTGTTTGTGGTCTTCAATAACAATGTCTGGGCGGTTGGCTTTGATTGTTCTGTCAGTGTGTATTGTGTAGTCCCATAGAATTGTAACAGGTCCTATCTCCGTAACCGGCCTGGGTGATATTCATACCAGTTTCTTTCAGTTTCCTTCCGGTAGAAGTTGCAAATTTTCCAGTGTAGATATTGGCCCACTCTGTCATGCCGGGTTTTATATTCAGAGGGCGCCAATATCGTGCAACCTGATACAAGATGATCAATCGTTTCTGGATATTTATCACAGAATCTGCATTTTGGTCTAACACAGTATTTTAGTATATGTGCTTGATAATTCCTAGTTAAAAAACATTGGTCATGTGCAGCAAGGATAAAACCTTCAGTTTCATCTTTCACCCCTGCACTACGTAGCCACTGATGGGTACGGGTTTTGTTTACGTCAGCTTGTTTGGTACGGGTAGAGTATTGGCCATGAAGTGGTTTATCTTGCCATTGTTTCTGTATCTGGTCGTTTGCATTTGTCTTTGCTTTCTTTTTTAAGTATTATTATTATTATTATTATTATTATTATTATTATTATTATTATTATTATTGTGGTAGGATCCACCTAATTTGCATAGCGGAGTACCGACGATATAAATATGGTTGGTACCAGAAGACAGGGGGGCGAATACAGAGATCCAACTAGAGACTCTGCCCGACTGCGACTTAGTCAACACATTCTCCAGGAACGGTCTTCCCAGAAATATACAAAAGACTATATGTAAATATTGTGTACACTTTCTTGTTTCAATACATTTCATTCTAACTACATTTTGTGTTGCATTATTATTCCATTCATTAGTCAAGTTTCAACAATTATTATTATTATTATTATTGTTGTTCATTTGTATTCGCTTTATGCCCAAAAAGAAATACAAGAGATTACTCAACATAGCCTAGTCTTACACAAGGCCATCACTCTACCTTGAGTGGCTCTTAGGCTTTGCATTGGGTGAACAATAGGAAAAAGAAAAAAGTCTAGACCAAATTCACTATTATAGCCAATGGATAGTTAATAAGTCTCATAGAAAACTATGTCAATGATCATACGTTTAAATTCAAACGTGTTTCACGAGGAAATGATTATTTGTTAAGCATGAGTATAGGCTGGCACATGGTCAGTCAGAGCGCTGCTCAGTGAATGATCGGTCTGCGATATGTGCTTGCTAAATATCGTTCTGCGGCTGGCACCTAAGAAGCAAATGCTTATGAGAGAGGGAACAATTGATTGGAAGGTGAAACATATCAAGAAGGGTAGAAAGGAAAAAAATGGAAGAAAATGTGTTATTAGATTAGGAATGAAAAGAAGAAAGAAAAGAAAGAAAGAAATGGACGAAAGAGAAAAATTGAGAGAGAAAGAAGTGGCCGAAAAAAAGAAAGTAAATATTTAAGGAAAAAGAAAACGAAAACTAAAAGAGAAAGAGAAAAATGCGGTCTGGGAAGATGTGAATGATACTGATGACGAGGGTAGGGACAAAGCCGAGGTTTCGGTTCGGGGGTCGGGCTGGGGGGTTTGAAGGTCGATCATGGGAAACAGTTAATCTGCTCTTCACACTGTTCTCCTTGAAAAGTCAGCCAACCTGATTTAGCGACGGGATAAAGGCAAACGCAATTTGGCCGGTGATCGCCGTGGCCGTAATCAGATTTGAATTTAATACGAAACCGAGAATTTTTCACAGAACGAAAAGCGAAACGAAGAAAGTCAAAACTTCATTCATCTTGAGGCCTTTCTGTTTTGGCTTTTGTTGTTGTTGTTGTTTTAAATCTTTTTTTTTTCTTCCTCTCAGTTCAAGACCTCATCTTTCTTCATGTGTCACTTTGGTTTCAACTTCAGCATTTTGTCTTTGCCTCATTCCATGTTACTAACATTGTGTTTCGGAACCGCCATTCTCGTCATGGAGATTATTATTATTATTATTATTATTATTATTATTATTATTATTTCATTCCGTTTTTTTTTCATTTGTTCTTTGTGTTTAAATCTTTCTTTTTCTTTCATTAGAACTTTCTTTTGTTTTTCGTTTTCCTAATTCTCTTGTCTTTCAATTTCTTTTTTCTTTCGGTTTTGTTCTTTGAATCCCTTTCTTTCTTTCTTTTTACTTTCTTTTTTTTTTTTCTTTCTTTCGGATATTTGTCTTCTTTACTCTTTTACATTTTTCTTTCTTATTTCATCCATTCTTTTTACTTTTTTCGAATCTCTTTCTATCTTTCTTTCTATTTTGAATATCCTCTTTCTTTGCTCATTTCCCTTCTCTTCTTGTCTTTCTATTTTTGGATTCCTTCTTTCTTTTGCCCTTTTCCCTTCTTTCCTTCTTTTTCTTTGTTTCTTTCTTTGTTTCTTTCTTTCTTTCTATTTCGAATACCGCCTTTCTTTCCTCCTTCCCCTTCTTTTCATGGCTTTCTATTTTTTGAATACCTTTTTTCTTTCTCTCTTTTCCCTTCTTTCCTCCTTCTTTTTTCTTCATTTCTTTCTTTATATTTTGAATACCGGCTTTCTTTCATCCTTTTCCCTTCTTTTCTTGTCTTTCTTTCTATTTTTGAATACATTCTTTCTTTCTTTCTTTTTCTCTCTTTCTTTCTTTCTTTCTTTCTTTCTTTCTTTACCCCACTATTATTCCTCCCCCCCCTTCTTTGCTCTCTTACCCCTTCCATTGTTCTGCCCTGGCTCGTGTTCATTGACTGATCACACTTCATTCGATCTTCATTCTTTTCCCTTTCCACGCAGTCTTTCTATTTTCTCGTTTTCGACGCCGTTTTTTCATCTTTTATTCAATTCCTGAAAGCGTTTCTATTATCGACAGACTTTTTACAAGAACAAAAAAACAAGGAAAATAAATGACCCTGCCCAGAAATTGAAAACGGCTAAGTTCACAATCCTGCTTTAAAAAAAAGAGGGAAGCAAGGAAAGAGGAACGATGACGAGGAAAAGGGTATTAGAAAGAAAGAAGGAAATAAAGAAAGAAAGAAGGAAATAAAGAAAGAAATAAAGAAAGAAAAAAGAAAGAAAGAAAGAAAGAAGGAAGGAAATAAAGAAAGAAAAAGAAAGAAAGAAGGAAATAAATAAATAAATAAAGAATGAAGGAAATAAAGAAAGAAAGACAGAAGGAAATAAAGAAAGAAAGAATAAAAGAAGGAAGGAGATAAAGAAGGAAATAAAGAAAGAAAGAAAAAGGGAAATAAATAAAGAAGGAAGGAAATAAAGAAAGAAAGAAAAAAAGAAGGAAATAAATAAAGAAATACGGAAATAAATAAAGAAAGTAAGAAAGAAAGAACCAAAGAAAGAAAGAAAGAAGAGATGAAAAAGAACGGGGGGGGGGCAAAAGGGAAGAAAATAATGAAAAGAAAGGCGAAAAGAAATGAGAGTAGACGAAAGGGATGAATAAGAAGAAAGAAAATGAATGGATAATAAAAAAAATAGAAAAGAAGAAGGGGAAGGAAGAAAAGAGGAAGTAAAGAAAAAGGAAGGAAGAAGAAAAGGATAAATGTGATGAACAATGAAATGGGAGGAAGAAAAGAAAGAAAGATGATGAAAAGAATGTTGGGTAGGAAGTAAAATAGGAAACCAATACAAGGAAAAGAGTTATAAGAAAAGAAAGGGAGAGGCAAGTGAAAGAAAGAAAGAAAAAGAAAGAGAAAAAGAAAGAAAGAAAAATCAAAGATAAATTGAGGAAGGGCAGAAAAAAGAAATGAAATGAAAATGAAAAATAGCAAGTAAACAAAAGAAAAAGAAGGAAAACACGAATTAAATAAAAAGATGAAGCAGAAGAAAATGAAACGAAGGAAAAAAAAGGAAAAATAAGAAATCAATAAATAAAAAGGCAACAAAAGAAATTAAAAACTGAAAAGAGAAAAGAAACAAAGAAAGTAAGAAACAAGCAACTGAAGAGTAGAGGAAGGAAAAGAATGAGTGAAAGAATAAAAGAAAAGAAAAGAAAGAAGGAAATCAAATGGAAACCAAATAAGGAAAAAGAATAACGAATGAAAAGTAAAAAATGAAGAATACGAAAAATAAATTAAAGAAGGAAAAGAAAAGAGAGTTGCAATGCAAAAAGAAATGAAAAAAAGAAGGAAAGAAAGGAAAGAAAGAAGGAGAGAAAGGAAAGAAAGAAGGAAAGAAAAGAAAGAAAGAAGGAAAGAAAAGAAAGAAAGAAGGAAAGTAAGGAAACAATGAAGAAATAAAAGAAAGAAGAAAAGAAAGAAGGAAAGAATGGAAAGATAGAAGGAAAGAAATAAAAGACAGAAGGAAAGAAATGAAAGAAAGAATGAGAGAAAAGAAAGAAAGAAAGTAAGGAAAGAATGAAAAAATAAAGAAAGAAGGAAAGAATGAAGGAAAGAGTGGAAAGATAGAAGGAAAGAAATAAAAGAAAGAAGGAAAGAACGAAGCAAGAGTAGAAAATAACGAATGACAAGAGAAATGCGACAAAAAAGGGAAATGGAAAAATGAATGAAATGTAAAAAAAAAAAAAGATGAAGAAAACGAAAAGGAAATCGGAGAAAGAATGAAAAACCGAGACAAGAGATGCCAAGGATGAAGAAGAAAGACGGAAAATGAAGGAGAGGAAGGAAAAAAAAGGAAAGGAAGAAAATAAAAGTTAAAGAGGAAGGACAGAGTATTGAAGAAAAGAAGGAAAGAAAAAGGAAATAGAAAAAGAAAAAAGAAAAGAAAAGAAGAAAAGGGAGTAGTGAGAGATGGAAAAGAGTGACATGAATGTAAAAAAGAGTAAAGAAAGGCAGGAAAAAGCAGTTAAAGCATTTAAGTAAAAAACCTCCTGACTCGCCTGCTTCGTCGTCTCTTCGCTCTCCTTTGCTGATACCGAAGACCGGCAATGTCGCTTTCGCCCTTTTCCCCCGAGTTCTTTATCGTAGTTCCGACGGGCGCAATCGAATTAACTATCGCCGAGCAAGAAACGAAAGGAGAAAAAAAGGGCAGCGCTTTTGTTAACGGAAATACCATGCGATGCCGGTGATCACTGCAATAGACGATATGATTTGTGTGCGCTGATAATAGAATTAGCGCCCGCCTATATCAAATTAAATGTCATCTCTTGGT
>OZ038493.1:5558834-5576334 GCA_964036315.1 Acanthosepion esculentum
GAATGGATCACTTTGGCTGCTTGGCGTTTGTTTACGTTTGTAAAAACAATAGGCTAGATTTGGCTGATTCGTTCTGTCTGGTGAAGATGGCTCAGTGGTGGAAGCTCTGACTGACACCGAATCGCTTGGGTTTCGATCCGGGCATTCGGTTGTCTAGTCGCACTGAGAAGCTGTGATACAGCAAAACAGTACTGTCTGCGAATGACACACACACACACACACATATATATATATATATATATATATATATATAATCTTCCCTTTAAGACTGATATATTTCGTCCTCCCCTTACCACTAACTTGGGCATTTCGTCTGACTAAGGCATGGTTTATGGTTAGGTTCTGTATCTATTTTTCGACTGCTGTCAAAGTTAAATTTTAAATCACTAATTCCGATACGAGTACAGTCCGTCTCCCGGGTGAGACTAAGGCCGTCGTACAATGGCGTTGGCTGAAATAGATCTATCCCTCGCTCCATATGAGGTAATTTGGGATTTTTTTGTGCAATTTATATGATTTGCTATAATAAATACATTGAGATCACTTTGTGAATCAGTTTTGATATTTCCTATTATTTGGATCCATTTGGAATTATATAACAACGGATCTATTACCTGTATCATACACACACACACACTTACACACACACTTACACACACACACACACATATATATATATATATATATATATATATATATATGTATATATATATATATATATATATATATATATATATATATATGTATATATATATATATATATATATATATATATATATATATATATATATATATATATATATATATGTATTTAAATGTTTGAAACAGTACAAAAATGTATTACGGCATAAAAAGCAAGAATTTTTTTTATTATAGGCCATGATAGATTTTAAAAAAAAAACACAAACACCAGTCGACCGGTTTCGTCTCCTCTCATCAGAACTGTAAACGGAGAACACAAATTATGAAGAAAAAGAAAGTCTGTCGCGGATGACGTGAATGAATGGATGGGGAAGAAAAAAAGTTATAACACCAAAGATGCTGGAGACAGCACACCAAGCCCAAGCAAACAGTCTCTTTGTTTACAAAGAGCCGTTCGCCTGGACCTGATGTACAGCGTCTCCAACACCTTAAGATGGAATACTGAGTGTGCCGTGGCCAAAACAGAAAACCAGTTCACACTGAAATCCATAGCACAGCTGGCATTCTTTATAAAATGATCCGCTATCGAAGACCCATATGTATTTCGAATGGAATCGCCCAACGAAAAAATTGTATTAAGTATTTTAGCAGGCACGTGCTGTTTAATTCTGGCTTCCAATCGCTGTGTCGTTATATCTATGTAGTCGCATCCACAACTACATACGAAATAATAAATAACAGAAGTAATCTTCTACTCCAATAGCTTCATGTCTCGCACATCTCGCCTATGGAACTCCCTTCCCTATTACTGTTTCCCTGACAAATACAATCTCCAACGGTTTAAGTGTAGCGTCAATCGACATCTCCAGTTGCCTTGATCTATACATTTCCCTTCTCCACATCCTTTCATTTATCATTCCTATCTGATCTCGCTCCGGATCTTTTGTGGCCCCCTTGCCTTGATCGACCCACTGTTTTTCTCTTTCTCCACATCCCCTCCCTTGCCACTCCTATCTGCTCTTCCTCCAACCCTTCTTTAACCCCTTGCGTGATAGTGGCCTCCGGCCTTGCTTGGGGTGATACGCTTAAAAAAAAAAAATTAAAAAAAAATAATATGGTATGTGTGTGTGTAGAACATCTTTACACGATGTGTGGGGGTAGAATATCTTTACACGGTGATAACAGTAGAAACCGCTACCCTAATCTCCGAATGAATCCAGCAAAAATTAAACAGCTCTGTTTCCCCACTGAACACGCAGCAGTCATAGATCAACGTAACCTCTACTTCAAAATCTATCGCAAGGAAAGGTGTAGTCTGGCCTTTGCTTCTTTCATAACCGCTCGCAATCGCTGTGAGAGAGTCCTGGAAAACTGAAAGTGTAACTACGAGCGGTGTGAGCAGACCAAGGTTGAAAATAAAGAAATTGTATCTCGCGAATTCTGGAAGATCACCAACCAAATTATGAACCGAGGTAAAGCGGCTGTGCCACCAAGACCATATCCTCCTCGTCAGACAAGGCGAAGATCTTCATCTCGATCTTTACCTCAAACTCAACGTTAGATGACAAATGACATCCCCTCCCCAACTTCCCACGTCTCACTCAATCTCAGTAATATACTCATTTCAGTCAGAGAAGTCGCTAGACTTACCAAATGTCTCGGCCCCCGAAAAGCTACTGGCCCAACCAAATTTACACTGGTCATTTTAAGAATATCAACCCTGAATTATCCCCGATTCCATCCAACTTATTTAACCGCTGCTTGAAAGAGAAAATTTCCCCAACCCTATGGAAGGTGTCAAATGTATGCCCCTTTTTCGAGAACGCGGGCAACCGATCATCCCCTTCCCAGTATAGACCCATTAGTCTTCTAGTATCATCAGTAAACATTTGAGGCTTTAATCGACAAGATAGTAACAACTTCTTGTGCGACGAGCAGTATAGATTTCGATCAGCTCGGTCCACTGCTGATGTCCTGCCCCTATACACTGACTTAGTGAGGCCCTTCACCACACACACCGCAAGGATCATAGCAGGAGTTATCTCGAAGGCCTTCGACAAAGTGTGGCACAAAGTTTTGCTACAAAATCTCTCCACCCATGGAATCACTGGAAGGGTTTCTCAATTATAAAATCTTTGCTAAGAGGTAGATCCCTGAAGGTAGTTATTAGCGACCAGTGCTATGAGGCTTCTTCTAGGAGCCACCCTCTTTCTGGTTTACATGAATGATCTACCTAAGAATATGTTCCGATAATTTGTAAACATCTATATGCTGATGATATGATAATATACGGGCGCACCTCTAATGCCATCTAATTGCCATCGTGAAGAATAAACCGAATTTCTACACGGAAGAGATTACTAAGAGCTGGAAAATGGGTATCTCACCTACCTTTCGCCATATGAAGATGCTTTTTAAACGTGACACATTTTCTGACGGAACAGAAGAAGCTTGGTCGTCTTTCTGTGTTGATTTATTTGCTGTTACTCCATGAAAAACGAGCCATTCTTGTACAGAATTGTCGTATACGATGAAAAATGGATAGTTTATGATAATCTTAGACGCAAACGGAGCTGGAAACAAGCTTATGAATATACAGAAGCCATAGCTTCAGCGGGCTTGTATTCAGTGAAGGTGCTGCTGCAACTTTGGTGGAATTTCAAAGGGATAATTGACGTTGAGCTCCTTCCAGCCAGCAAAACAATCTCTTGCAAAGAAATATTACGACCGACTCACCAATCTCACCAAGTTGTTATTCAAGAAAAAAGACCGATTTTGTTAAACTGGAAATATGTCACTTTTCGCCACAACAAATGATTGCATATTGCAAAACAGACCTTGCAGAAGATGGAAGTGTCGAACTGGGAAACTCTCCAGTGCCCACCGTATTTTCCTGACTTGTCTCTTTTAGATCTTTCATTTGTTCCCGTCTCTGCAGAGCAATTTGATAAAATAGTTGGCTCTGAACAGTCAAAAACTAACTAACAACATTCTTCCCCCCCCAAAAAAAAACACGACGTTTCTGCGAACATGCCATAAAGAAGCTTGCCGGACGATGGGAGAAGACGGGTGACGGCGGGAGACAGCGGGAGACAGTTGCTAAAAACAACGGAGTCTATGTACTTGATTAATAAATGTTTCTATGAAGATGTAAAATTTTATTTTCTAATGCCTTGAAATATAGCAATAAAGATGACGACAGCAGTCCGAAAATTGTAAATAGTGTTAATAACAGATATGTGGTTCTACAGAAAGATGCTGAGAATACCATGGGCGGAATATATTAGTAATGATGGCGTTTGACAGATAATGGAAACAAAAAGGACACTTCTACTTAGTAACAGAAAGAGAGAGTTGAAATTTCTAGTGCACATAATGAGAAAAGAGATCTTGGAAAAATTCGACATTGGACATATTGAAGATAAGAGAGACAGAGTAAAGCAAGGTATAACCTACCTAATTAGCTTGTGTAAATGGTTGGCAGGATAGGGATTAGAATATATAGCAAAAAGAAAAACCTTACTAAGAGCTACGAAGGCCAGAGTGTTATGAATAACCATGTTTGCACATGCCTTGAAAAGACAGGGCACTTAGAGAAGAATATATACGAGTTGCTCTCCCATATTTCATGTTTGTGTATATTTCTAATGTGGCATTCAGATTGGTGAGTCGGTCGTAATATTCCTTTGCAAGATATTGTTTCGCTGGCTGGAAGGAACTCAACGTCAATTACCCCCTTGAAATTCCACCAAAGTTGCAGCAACACCTTCATTGAATACAAACCCGCTGAAGCCATGATTTTTTCAATGATGTAATATGTCGTTCTTAATTTGTAATCATCATAACTTATCAAATATTTCTTTAATAAGGAGAGATATAAATTGAAAACCACATGAGAGATTTTGACAAGCAACAAGAGAAATTCAAGGTTTCTTGAATAAACCGGTAAATAACACAAACATGAAATATGGGAGGGCAACTCGTATATATTCTTCTCTAAGTGCCGTGTCTTTTCAAGGCATGTGCAAACATGGTTCTTCATAACATTCTGCCCTTCGTAGCTCTTAGTAACGTTTTTCTTTTTGCTATATATTCTAATCCCTATCCTGCCAACCATTTACACACGCTAATTAGGTAGGTTATTCGCTGCTTTTCTCTCTCTTATCTTCAATATATCCGGTGTATATAAAACTTTTCCAAGCTCTCTAGTGTCCTTTTTGTTTTCATTATCTGTCAAACGCCATCATTACTGTTGTGACCTAGTAAATGGTTAAAGAAATAACAAAACAACCGTTGCAGATATATCATATATTAAACAGTAAGTACAACAGAAAAGTACTACACGACTAGTGAGTGTGTGTCGGATGACCCAGCGTTCAATCTAATCGACTGTTATATTTACCAGACCCCCACGAGGTAGGATGTGGCACAAGACCGATTTTAATGTGGAGCAATCCGAGCCCGTAGGCTCGGCCAAAAATTCCCCATACACTGCGTATAAAACGGGGTCGGGTAGCTGTTTCCCGAGACGAGACTCTGCCCTTCAATATAGCCTCGTCTGGGGATCCTCTCTGCACGGAGGCAGAGAGCTTGACCAGCACAGTGCGAACAAAGCTGTTCGACTGTTATATTTAACAGCCCCCCCCACACACGAGGGATATATGTGGCACAAGGCCGAGTTTACCGTGGGTTCTCCAAAATCGTAGGCCCGGCCAAAAATATTCCCTTAGAACCCGCCTAAACGGGTTCAGGGCCTGTCTATCTCCCCAGACGAAACTTTGCCCTTCGGCAAAGCCTCGTACGGGTTCCTCTATGATCAAGGCAGAGAGTTCGACAGTAAGGAACAATCTATTCGACTGTTAATATTTAACAGTCCCTCGCACGAGGGATGCATGTGATACAAGGTCGAGTTTACCGTGGGTTCTACGAACCCGTAGGCTCGGCCCAAAATATTCCATTTGTCTACCTCCCCGGACAAAACTTTGCCCTTCAGCAAAGGCTAGTCCGGGTTCCTCCCTGCTCGAGGCAGAGCGTTCGACAGATGAACAATCTATTCGACTGTTTCCCCAATGCCTTCTCTCCTACTAATCTTATAGTAGGCGGAAGAGTCCAACACAGATTCTTTAGAGGGAGGACACCACAACAATTACTTATATATTGCGTACATGTTATTCTCAGTATCTTTCAGTAGAACCATATTTCTGTTATTAACACTATTTACAATTTTCGGACTGTTGTCTTCATCTTTATCGCCATATTTCAAGGCGTTTTGGCCATTGTACGCTCCGGCCATCTTCAGGTGATATTTGTTTGAATTTCGAACCGAACCACTTATAAAGTGCACGGGATTAAATTGTTCTACTTCTACGTGCCATGCCTTTGAATATTTCAGTTTCAGTTATTTGCTCTTGATACCTCAACTCTCCAAGTTTGTATTCCCTCTGCTGTGACCAGGTATTGAACTGACATCTCTTTAGGTTAAGTCACTTTGGATTCATCAACCAAGGCTTTTATCGACTGGGACATGTGTAATTGCGGCGAGGGAATTTATGTTACTTATAAAGCCTTTAAAGTTATTCAGCTAGAAAGAGAACAGTTTGAAATCTTTTTGTGTCATTCCCACTGTCTTCCCAACTGAGCAACGGTGAGACATAAAAGATCATTCAGGCCTTCACTAATGGTACCAGCATTCATACTCTGCCTTCCATCTTCAAATTCCATTCAAAAACCGTCAAGGGGAGCGGCGAATAAGTTTTAAAAAGAGGGAACAGTAGAGAGGAAAATTGGATCAGTAGGTCGCAACAGGAAGACCGATCACCCTTTCAACTTACATCTAAAGAGATCAATTAGAAAATATCTAACACAATCTATAAGACGTTTGGCACGTGAAAGAGGAGTTTCAGCTATGACAGTCCAAAGAGCAGTGAGAAAAGGCTTGAAAATGAAATCGTACGTGAAACCTGTGTAGCAACTTCTTACTCCAAGTTAGAAGTCTAGAGAGGGCGAAGATCATCTTGAATGTTGGAAAATGATCTTGGAATAATATATATATATATATATTTTAATTTTATATCAATCCTTCATGAGCTTCCAATCCTTAGCTATGATTAATTAATGATGAACATTTTCGTTTAGGATCGATTTGATTACGATTGTTCTGCTAAGCTTGGAGAGTAATTATACATCCTTACTGCTCAGAGTCCAATGATGTTATAAAAACTTAGGAGAATAGCAGTAAGATATCTTTAATCTTTTCTAAGATACATCGTTTCAAAGCTTAATCTAACAAATGAACAATTTTTGTGTTACAGGATTTGGACAGTTCTGCTGTTACACCCTGTACACTTCCAGTACTTTTCTTAGATTCTAACAAAATTTTAATTTTTTTTTTAAATTTTTGATTTTTGGAATGCATCTTTCGCTACTCTATACGTCTTCAGTGTAACAAGTTTTGCTTTCTGTTTCAACATTTAATATTTAATTGTTTTTGTTATATACCGCACACATGAACACTAATGGGTATGTCCCAATCCTCATTATTGTAAAATAGCTGCTATGTAAAAATCTCTGAGGATATTGTTTTCTCTTTTATTCATTCTAACCTATGGAAACCAAACAGAGCCGACGCTCTCGGCGAAACGCGTCGTTAATTAATTTCCCGCATTCCCTCATCATCTTCACTTTTGTTTCGAATGCTGTTATACACACTACAACGACATATATCACTCACAGCATAGAAATAGAATATACTGGAAGCCATTAGAGACACCTCTCACATACAACACCCAGAAATAGCTCGCACATAATGGTAAAGCTTCAGTTAGATGAATATGCTGTTGCCACATAGCATTACCATTATGTAAGAGGTATTTCTCGGAGGTATATATTAGAGGTATATAGAAAATATGAAAAAATATATTTCATCGTAGTAGACAGTATTTTAAAATGTGCATAAAATATGTAATATGTATAAACTAGCAGCATGGCCCGGTGTTGCCCGTGCTTGATTCAAAAATCGTACGACTCATACAGCAATTGCTATCACTTGACTTAAAATATTTTTGCCCTTCCTTGCCTTTAAAGGAGTGCCCTTTGCCGTGCTAATGTTGCTACATGCCTTACTTCTTGCCTATCTCACACTGCGAATTGTTTCTAAGCTCTATACTAAACATTAAATCTGTTACGAAAAAAGAACTAAAAAAAATGAACACAAAACGATCAGCTTTAAAAAAGGACTCGTAAGCAGGCCCGGCGCTCATCCACGCTTTCAGCGGGCCTAGACGCGGCCATCGCTGTTGCATTACGTGAATTCCGCGCCCTGCGCTCATCTACACTCTCACTGGTTCTCAAGGCCCTCTGTTTTCGTGACCTAGTGCTCAGCCGACCCAATGGGATTCTCTTCTTTGGTGGCATTATGGAAAAAAG
Organism: Acanthosepion esculentum; assembly: GCA_964036315.1. Lineage (NCBI taxonomy): Eukaryota > Metazoa > Mollusca > Cephalopoda > Sepiida > Sepiidae > Acanthosepion > Acanthosepion esculentum. The sequence continues at coordinate 5,566,902 of OZ038493.1, forward strand.
AAAAAAGGAACGAACTCATGTAAACAAAAGTGTCAGGTTTAGGGATGTGTCCACTACAGGGGCTGCCAACGCGTGGAGTTTTAGTAGTGTAGAAAAAGAGAACACAAAGGAAAATCGTATTCGATTTCGACAAATGTAGGTATGAACAGAGGAGTATCGTCTACCATGCAACCAATCGTAATTGTGAGGTTGAAGGAACCAAATCAACGCTGAGTTTAAGCAAGCGAATGAGCCAATTGGAGTAAAGTGCCATGCAGATTTAAATTTTTCCCCCTTGTGACGAATGCAGCAATCGATTTTTTTTTGCATGCTAGCATTCTAGTTAACATTCGTGTCAGTCAGCTGTTGGTTCTCACGCTGGCCAATAGAATCTTCCTGCCTATTCGTGGCAGCCAGCTATAGGCTCTCTGACCAGTAGAAAATAGAGATAATAATAATCTCTATCTATAAAAGACAGAATGTGTGTGTGTGTGTGTGTGTGTGTGTGTGTAACGAATGCACGGCCGCAATTTTCCACGGATTTGCAAAATATTTTAAGTGATAGCGATTGCTGTGTGAATCGTACGAGTTTTGAATCAAGCACAGGCAACGCCGGGCCATGCTGCTGCTGCTAATAATAATAATAATAATAATAATAATAATAATAATAATAATAATAAATGTTTTATTCTTACTGCACAGGACCAATATTTCGCACATACTGAAAAACTGGGTTAGTCCAAAATGCAGATTCTGTGATAAATATCCAGAAACAATTGATCATCATGTATCACGTTGCAAGATATAGGGATTCACTGAGTATAAAACCCGGCATGACAGAGTGGGCCAATATCTGCTCTGGAAAATCTGCAACATATACGGAAAGGAAAGTGTAAGAAATTGTTATGAACACCAACCAGACCCGTTTACTTAGATAGGACCTGTAACAATTTTATGGGGCTTTACAACAGAGACAAAACAGTCAAAGCTAATCGCCCTGACATCGTGACCGCAAAGACAAAATGTTCCTTCTTATTGGCATGGCAGTCCCTGCAGACTGCAATGTATCATTGAATATCTCCAAAAAACGATCAAAATACAAGGACCATGAAATCGAAATCTCAAATATGTGGGGCATGACGACATTAACAATTCCATTTCATCTTAGGGTTCTCGGATTGATTGGAAAAAATTCCAATAGACTCATTGAAGGAATCTATGGTAGCCCAATGCCTTAAAAAATACAAAACATTCTACTCACAATTCTCCACGGAGCAGTTTTGAAAAAAGTGCATATATTTTACATGGATAAAGCCGTTGGTATGATATCAAACTCTTTGCTAAAGACAACAACGAGCTGAAGAGTTTCCTGAATATTATAAAATGTTTCGATGATAGCATCAGCATGGATTTCGGATTAGATAAATGTGAAAAAAAGAATTAAAGAAGCGCACTCTATTGATCTAGATTTTGTCACAAATATTAGGGGTCTGGAACAAAAAGAAGTCTATAAATACCTAGGAGTCAGCGAAGGCGATGCAATACAGCATAACCAAGTGAAGGAGAAATTAAGAAAAGAATAGCCCAGGCGTGTACGTCTGGTGCTAAATACTCAGTTGAATTCACAAGACAAAATATTAACCATTAACACTTTGGCTGACCCTGTAGTGCAATACAGTTTCAACATTATTAACTTGAACGTAGATGGTATTAAGTGAATGAATCTCAAAACGAGAAAGCTTCTCACTTGCCTAAGGCCGATATTGATCGTCTATATCTGTCCAGATCCGGAGGAGACAGAGGATTAGTTCAACTAGAACTGTCTTACAAAACTACAACAATCGGTCTTCAAAGATACCTAAAAGCTACAGAAAACTGGACGATAACTTTTGTCAAAGAACATGAAAGAGGAAACTTTGTTCAGTAATAGAGGAAGCCAGCAAATTCAGAATGAAATTTCAATTACGTGAAGAAGCGTAAGTAAACCGTAATACACCTACTGCAGCGGCAAAGAACCTAAAAAAAGAAAGTAAATATAGTGTACCAAAGAAAGAAATGGTGGCAAGATAATCTTTTTCATGGTTCAATACTCTGAACAAACCCAATACCTATCAGTGATTACGTGGTACAGCGCTAAAAGCTGAAACTGAAGGTTTTATTCTTGATGCACAGGACCAGTGATTTGCTAACTGGAAATTAACAAGGACATATATTGAAAACTTGTGTTAACCCAAAATTCAATTTAATTAATTTTTGAAATCAGAAAAAAAGAAAGAAAAGAATGTAAATATATGACAATTTTTTTTTTTAAATATGTAAAAAATTGTTAGGATTTTTTTTCTTTTTGGTAAACCTCTTTTTTTCATTTTTACCTTCATTTTCCTTCATTTTCTTTCAGTTTCCTTCATTTTTCCTTTATTTTCTTTCATTTTCCTTCGTTTTCTTTCATTTTTCTTCATTTTCCTTTATTTTCATTCATTTTCTATAATTTTCCTTCATTTTCTTTCATTTTCTTTAATTTTCCTTCATTTTCCTTCATTTTCTTTCATTTTCCTTCATTTTCCCCTGTATTTCCTTCATTTTCTTTCATTTTTCTTCCTTCATCTTTTTAAACCCAGCTTTCTTCGTGTTTTTTCACGTTAACAAAATGGGTAAAAAGCTGTGTAAAAATAGAAAACGACTCTGCAGATATACAGGGAAAAGAGAGAAAGAAAATAAAGACGGAATGTACTATAAACTTCATAGTCATAAAGAAAGCGAATATTTGAGTCAAATACATTTAGGGATTTTAACCATCTTGGGTAAATGACAAAGAATCGGTATCAAGGCAAATTAATATTGTTTGATTCTGCTTGTTAATAAAAGGTAAACAGTTCTATCAGCAACTGTCAGGGTGGAAGAAGTTGTGGCAAGGAGCCGGGGGTTTTGTATGGAGATGTCCGGCCAATTAGCCGCAATCCATCAACAACGGCGCGAGACGGACGCCATTGCGAGATATTACGAGATTAATCGGGACTGGATTCACGTGTGCAACGAGATTCGAATGGGAAGTGAAGAAAAACAAATTATGTGATTTCCCTTATTTCCCCAATCTGTCTTGTGCATGTGTTTGTTTGTCTCTCTCTCCCCCTCTGTGTGTGTGTGTCTGTCTGTGTGTGTGTGTGTGTTAGTATTTTTAATAATTGTTTTTTTTGTTGCTTTTTGTTTTTTGATTTAATTTCTGTCGCACATTGGTCGTGGGTATCATTCTCGTCATCCCTTCAACATTTTCATTCTTTTATTGTTACGCAGACGATCATCCGATTGTAACCATTCTTGGATATTAATGCTCATTAAATAATACCTTTTATTTCTTCCAGATTTTTCTTCATTCTCTATAGCTGTTTTTCACATACATTGGCCTTATTTCTTTCTTTCATTTTCTACCTTCCTTTGCTGATTTCTGTTACCCTTTTCTTTCTTTTCTTTTTCTTTTCTTTCTTTCTTCTCTTTCTTTCTTTTGCTACTTTCCTTTTTTCGTTTTTCTTTTTTTCTGTCTCCTTTTTCTTTCTTTCTTTCTTTCTTTCTTTCTTTTCGTTGTTTTGTCTTCCTTTTCTTTCTTTTCTTACTTTCCTCTAAATATTTTCTGTCACGTTTTTCTTTCTTTCTTTCTTTTCCTACTTTCCCCTTGTTGTTTTCTATTTTTTTCTTTCTTTGGAACAATTTGTATATATTATATAGCCGTTAGGTAACCAGATCCTCTAAACGAACGCCTTATCCACTAGGCCATAAATTCTCTTGATCAATTTAGAAATGGAGACTTGAAACTTATTACTTGGCTGTCTCTTCAACTCGACTACAATATACGATCCTTATGCTACCTGTAATATAATGACGCGGTGGGATTTTTCACTTTTGGGCTTTAGGTTTTCTTTCTTTCTTAAAGCCTCCCAGATGGTGTTCATTTATATGCTAGGCCTACTGAGGGCGTTAATAGAGCCTGTACGCAGTTTCTTTGATCTATGACACACAACTGAAGAAGACTAGAATTGCAACAGCTGAAATATTGTGTTTATCTATAAAAGGCAGGATGTGTGTGTGTGTGTGTGTGTGTGTGTGTGTGTGTGTGTGTGTGTGTGTGTGTGTGTAACGAATGCACGGCCGCAATTTTCGACGGATTTGCACCAAAATTTACATGTACATGCTCCACGTTAGTGAAAAGGCCAAGACCGACATTGCATTTCCCAACTACCATCGATAGTGGAAATAATCGATTTTTTCATGCTTCTACGGTAGCTTTCATGTAGTTTGCGGCCATTTTTTTCTGGCCAGAGTGAGAGCCTATAGCTGGCTGCCATGAATAGGCAGGTAGATTCTATTGGCCAGCGTGAGAGCCAACAGCTGACTGACACGAATGTTAACTAGCATGCTAGCATGCAAAAAATCGATAGCTGCATTCGTCACAAGTGGGAAAAATTTAAATCTGCATGGCACTTTACTCCAATTGGCCCAGTTACGAGTCTTTTTTTAAAGCTGATCGTTTTGTGTTCATTTTGTTTAGTTCTTTTTTCGTAACAGATTTAATGTTTAGTATCCAGCTTAGAAAAAATTCGCAGTGTGAGATAGGCAAGACGTAAGGCATGTAGCAACATCAGCACGGCAAAGGGCACTACTTTAAAGGTAAGGAAGGGCAAAAATATTTTAAGTCAAGTGATAGCGATTGCTGTATGAGTCGTACGATTTTTTAATCAAGCACGGGCAACGCCGGGCCATGCTTCCAGTAAGAACTATAATGAGAATGCTAGTCCGAATGAATCTGTGTATAATAAAGAGATTTCAACATCTTAAAAATTCAGAGAAATGTTCAGTTTCGTCTTGTGCAAAGAAATGAAGATCACCTGTCAGGACTGAACAACTGACAGAAGCATTGGCTTATGAGAACACGGCTATTAACTTTTACATATTTCCTATATTTAATTTGGTGAGAGGATAGAATGGATGGCTGTTAGCAAAAGGAACAGCCCAACACGCAAATTACAAATTGGATATACCAAAAGCAAACATGTACATTTGAAATATCTAGGAAGTGTGTTAAAAGAGGGTAAAAAGTGCGACACTGAAAACCGAAGAATCGAAAACTGATTGCAATGTACTGCTAAATAGAAAATGTCGTTAGAGACAAAGAAATGAATACTGAAGTGAATCAGTCATCCTATATGGTAATGAATGATGCGCAATCTCTTCAAAGATGAAGAAGAGACTGGAAGAAACAGAAATGTGGCCCTACAGAAGGATGCTGAGAATAACATGGACCGAACATATGAGCAACGACGAAGTTTTACAGAAATTGAAACTTAAATGACACTTATACATAAAATCAAAAAGAGACAGTTGAAATTTCTAGGACACATAATGAGGAAAGAGAGCTTGGAAAATCTGATACTCACTGGACAGATTGACGGCATGAGGGACAGAGGAGAGCAAATCATGACTTACACAGTGAGCTTGAGGAAATGGGTTGTGGAACGGAGCTTAGTAGAGAGAGCATAAAGACAAAATTTATTACGCGCTACAAAGGACAGAAAAATGTGGAGAGCTATGATCGCTAACGTCCTGAAAGAAGAAGAAAAAGAAGAAGAAGAATGCTACAATGGAAACGTATCTAATCGGGATTTCATTCTTTCATGTATTTCGATGCGAATCGTTTGCTAAACAAGTATTTCTGGAACTTTCAACATGAAGGAACAAAATGCAAAAACATTCTAATGCTTTCGAGCGAAAACTTTGAAATATAACCTCCGTAAATCAGAAATCAATAAGCAGTTTTAGAAACATAAAGACTGGTCGCATAATCTAAAAAATAAACCTACATCAGTAGTGAATGAAATCAAAATGGCCACCCCCAAATATACCGAAAATATATCTGAACAAAATTAACATGGCAATCCCAAGGTAATGAGTAATGGTGAATAGACCACAATTACACCCAAAGATATACCTATAGTAGTAATGAATATAGCCAAATTGAAATTATAAATGTTTTAGTAATGAATGTAATCACCATGGCAACACAAAAGCCTACCTACAATAATGTCGGTAGAATGTTATGGGCATGGAAAACTCAAAGCATACATAAAGAAGTAATTAATGTAATCAGCATGTTCGCCAAAAAGTATACCTACAATAGTAACGAATAGAATCAACATGGCCAACTAAAATATACCTACAATAAGCATGAAAATGATAAACATGGCCATCTCAAAGCATACTGTAATGAATTTAATCATCATGGCTACTCAAAAGTAGACCTTCAACAATGGCGAAAGATAAATTTGAAATCAGTGTCTCCTGTTCATGATTACGAGAAAAAAATGAGAAAATTTGAAAAATCAACAAATAATGATGTATTTAAAACTTAAAAATGAATTCAATTCTTCGTTTCGTTTTTGAAAATTCGTCGGTCACTGTGTCGTAATAAGTTCATCTATCTTCATTTTGAGAAGAAGAAGCAGAAGCTGACTCCACACTTCATTTACGTTCTCTGTAGCTGAGAATATAACTAGCGCGCTGGACTGGTATACGGACTGGTATACGGACTGGTATTGGTACTTTACTCTACTAATGCCCCTGAAATGAAGGTATGGGAGATTTTAAAAACAATCTTTTTATTAAACAAAAATCTATGACATGCAGTGCATGCGTTGCAGACATGGACCCTTCGCCACTGTTGCAATAGTAATGAATAAAATCAACATGGCCAACCAAAAGTATACCTACAATAGTAATGAATAAATTAAACAGACCCAACCAAATGTTTACCTACAATAGTAATGAATAAAATCAACATGGCCAACCAAAAGTATACCTACAATAGTAAGGAATAAAATTAACAGACCCAACCAAATGTTTACCTACAATAGTAATGAATAAAATCAACATGGCCAACCAAAAGTATACCTACAATAGTAAGGAATAAAATAAACAGACCCAACCAAATGTTTACCTACAATAGTAATGAATAAAATCAACATGGCCAACCAAAAGTATACCTACAATAGTAATGAATAAAATAAACAGACCCAACCAAATGTTTACCTACAATAGTAATGAATAAAATCAACAGATCCAACCAAAATTATACCTACAATAGTAAGGAATAAAATCTACATGGTCAACCAAAAGTATACCTACAATAGTAAAGAATATAATCAACATGGCCAACCAAAAGTATACCAAAAATAGTAATGAATAAATTCAACTTGGCCAACCAAAAGTATACCTACAATATTAATGAATGTAATAAACATAGACACAACAAAGCGTAACTACAGCAGTAATGAATAAAATCAACATGACCATACAAATGTATACGTACAATAGTTATGAATAAAATAATTCTGGTCACCTAAAGTTATATTTACAGTAGTAATGAATAAAAGATAATGGCCCAAAATTTTATTGTTAGAACTTTTTTCTGTACGACTTTCGGCATCTTACTTACAGCCCGTAAAATAATTATCGAAATATCTTGCAGTCAGGGTTAGCAACTGTTCATCTCAAAAGCTATTCAGGACAAGCGGTGCGTAGGAAGACTGTGTTGTGCCAATCTTGCTAAGTGGAATGAGTCTCTCAAATTTGGAAAGTAGAATTCGAAATCCTGTTTCTAATCAGCTCCCGACAACCGATTACTAACATTGTTGTGAGATGCAAAAGCAACGTTCTTTCATTTCGACCCATTGACGTCTCTATTCCTACATCAGACCGGACGCTTATGTTGATGGGCGTGCGTAATCCCGTATCCTCGCGCGCGTTCAAGCACGTGTGTGCATCTTAAAACTGACGAAAAGAAAAGGAACAGAGGTTGAAATCGGCTAACAGGCAAATTACGCGAATGAGCATTTCAGGTCGCCGTTTTAATCGGGAGTTACTGCCGCATCTCCGGCGTAAATATTATTGCTGTCCACAGGAGTGGCACGTGATTGCTCGGCACAGCGCACAATGCTGTTGATTTGCGAGTTGCCATGTTGTTTGTTGGCTTTTGTGCATACGCCCCATCCACCGCAGTTTTAAACGGTATAGGTTTTATGCCCTAGTCCGTTGGGTAAAGTAGCGCTTACTTCCCGCCGTTTTACTGCTTCTATTTCTTTTTCAAACTCACTTTAATCTGTGTTGTCTGGTAAGATGGCGCAAGAGACAGTGAAATAATGAAACAATGATTGGATCCGATTCGGAAATCCCGGAGAACGAATTTCACGTAATGTTTTCTTTATGAAAAGAACTAAAATTTTAGTGTCTTGACATCGAATATGAAATTGGAAATTGGTAAATTTCTGAAATGTGAGGAAAGACACGGACCTGTTAATGGGCTGGCAGATGCCAAGAGGGCTATCTTATATAGCGGCTAAGAAAGAACACCGATAAGATCCAGAGACGGATATGCAATGTGATTGGCCCTGATCTGTCATCTCGTCTGCAGTCGCTCTCTCACAGACGCGATGTTGCATCGCTCTGCCTTTTCTACAAGTACTTCCACGGTAATTGCTCCGAGGAGTTGCTTTCGCTTGTCCCTAAGCCTCGTGAATTTAAGCGTCCTACGAGGCTGGCATCCCGTTCCCACCCCTTCACCGTTGAAACTGTTAGATGTAGACGTCTCTTCTACTCCAATAGCTTCATGTCTCGCACATCTCGCCTATGGAACTCCCTTCCCTATTACTGTTTCCCTGACAAATACAATCTCCAACCATTTAAGTGTAACATCAATCGACATCTCCAGTTGCCTTGATCTATCCACTTCCCTTCTCCACATCCTTTCACCTTTCATTCCTATCTGCTCTCGCTCCAAATCTTTTGTAACCCCCTTGCCTTTATCGATCCACTGTCTTTCTCTTTCTCCACATCCTCTCCTTTACCACTCCTATCTGCTCTTCCTCCAACCCTTCTATAACCCCTAGCGTGATAGTGGCCTCCAGCCTTGCTTGGGGTGATACGCTAACAAAAAAATATATATACATATATATATATTTAAGATATTTTTGTAGGTACAAAATTTAATCACAGATATAAAAGTGTGAAGCTTAATATTACTAGACATATTAAAAGCGAACCGGAAATGGGGAGAAAAATATGAACACAAGGAGCTAGAGACAAATAACAGCGAGTCCCAACAAACATTCACGCTGTTTACACAGGGAAGGGTTGAGGGGCCCGATATACAGTGCCTCCAGCACCTTGAGATGAAATGAAGAGTGTGACCGGGACAACACAGTGAACCCGTCCACACTAAAGTTAGCCGCACACTCTCTCTGTTATTTAAGAGGTGCTCACATATGGCGGAACCATAGGTGTTTGGGACACATCCATTCAACGACAAGGTGTGATTCCTGATCTTGGTGGGAACCTGTTGTTTAATTCTCATGTCTCGGATTTTAATATGTCTAGCAATATTAAGTTTCACACTTTTATTTCTGTGATATAC
>OZ038493.1:5578834-5703834 GCA_964036315.1 Acanthosepion esculentum
GAAAACAAAAAAATAAAGATCCAAACAACAGCAACAAAATTCCCCACGAAGAGTGAGTACCACTTGTTTGTGTATTTCTAGTCTAGTTGAAAAAAGACACAGTCGTGTCCGAAAATTCACATTTAAAAATTTTTCTCTACGTTCTTCGGTTTAGCCAAAAGACCTCCTGATATAAAATAAATATCATCAGTCTTATTAATAAAACATTTCTTATTTTGTTGTCTGCTCTTTTCTCTGTTTTTCACTCAATCTCTATCGAAGCTTTTACAAAACTGAAACATTTTAGATTGATATACGTTTCCCATTTGTCATATATATATATATATATATATATATATATATATATATATATATATATATATATATATATATATATATATATAAATAAAAAGGAAAGAACAGTAAGATATAAAATCCGGTGTTCTTATAGATATTTTTATTTTTACACAATAGTGCTCAAAGTAAATTTAAATTTACAGAACATTAATATTATAAATTAATAGATTTAATATATAGTTTTACCGCTACACAGTGATAACCATGTTTCAGAAATGGAAGCTAAAGCCCCTGAATTTAATTTTGTTATTAAACCAAAGACATTAGTTCCATTTCCTCATCAAGCGAATTTTGGAGTAACTTACTTTTTAAAATTTACGGTTGTTAACGGCATAGGAAAGATTCATAGTTTGAGGGTTTTCCATTTTTAATTTTCGTTGTATCAGTTAATAGTTAACTATTAACTGATACAACGAAAATTAAAAATTGAACCCTCTACCACCCCTTTTTCTAGATGAATGGATTTATCGGTAACCTTGGAAACCCTCAAACTATGAATCTTTACTATGCCGTTAACAACCGTAAATTTTAAAAAGTAAGTTACTCCAAAATTCGCTAGATGAGGAAATGGAACTAATGTCTTTGGTTTAATAACAAAATTAAATTCAGGGGCTTTAGCTTCCATTTCTGAAACATGGTTATCACTGTGTAGCGGTAAAACCATATTTTAAATCTATTAATTTATAATATATATATATATATATATATATATATATATATATATATATGCAGAAATATAGTCTTAAAGTGTGCTATATTTATGGGATAAAGTGCTCAATATCAGAGATAGAGCGTGTGTAAATATAAAAGTGGACATGGAAGTCAGCACTTAGAGGCGACAGTCTGTTTCATGCTAGTGCAATCGTCAGGCGACTAGTGCTGTTATTTTTCTCGGCTATTTATATATAAGGGTCAGTGGTGCATTATGGGTAGTCTATTTTGGCGGTTACTTTTACCGGAAGTCGCTTATTTGTTTATTTATTTATGTCAAATTATTTTGCTTGTTTTTTTGTTTTATTTTATTTTATTTTTATTTTTTATCTTATATATTTATTTATTTATTTTTTATTTTGATCGGTGTTTTTTGTTAACGTAGTAAGAATTTGTTTATATAGCTTATTGTTGGTAGTCTATTATGGCGGCCATTTACCGGAAGTCGGTTGTTTGTTTATTTATTTGGGTCAAATTGTTTTGCTTGTTTTTATTTATTTTCATTTTTATTTTTTATCTTATATATTTGTTTATTTGTCATTGATTAAATCTATTTGTTGAATTTTGTGGTGGGATGTTGTGGTTTGTTCTTATTATTATTTTGGTCGGAACAGTTTTTAATTTAACTATTTGGGCTGATTATATTTATTTGTTTTGTCTAAACGGCTAGTTTATCGTAATCGGTTGTTAGTTTATTTATATATTTGGATGTATTTAGATCAATTTATTATACTTGTTGTTATTTATTTGTTACACTATATATTTTGGCCTTCGATTTTTAAGTAACGTAGTATATTATCTTTTATTAATTTTTTTATTTTTTATCGTTATATAACAGTTATAACTTTCGTACGTTCTTTTGTTTTGATTTTATTTCGCATATTTTAACAGGTGTGGTTTTGTAATTTGTTTAGAGTAATTTATTTTGCTTATTTTATTGTTGTTTTGTTTGTTTATGTATTTGTTTATTTTTCTATTTTAAGTTACGTAGTAAAAATTTGTTTTCATGTCTGCATTTTGAGATTAGCTCAGATCTTTTATTTAATAATTTATTTTGATCTGTGAAGGTAATGATAGCTATTTTTCCTCCAAGCAAAGTTTGCAAGTTTTTGATAGGTTGTTGTAGGCTGATGATATTTTCCTTATTTTCCAAGATATTTTTGGTGTGGTGTGTGTTTTGTTTTTTTATTTCCCAGATATACTTAGAAAGCATTGTGCTGTTCGCATATTTACTATTTGTGAAAGACATTTTGTGTACATAATTTCTTCAGCAGATAATGAAGAAAAAGTATATATAGGAGTAACCGAAGGACCATGGAGACAAAGAAATTATGTGCACAAAATGTCTTTCACAAATAGTAAATATACATATATATATATATATACATATATATATATATATATATATATATATATATATATATATATATATATATAAACATACATATATATATATATATATACATACATATATACATATATATATATATATATATATATATATATATATATATATATATATATATATATATATATATATATATATCGTGTCTTGGGGCAGCAGATCATTATTTAATTTGTTTCTATTAATTTGCACAAGAGTGTATTTTACTTAATTTCGAATAATGTGTGGACTTGGATTAAAATTGTTTCTAAAATTTTCCGATGTATTTTCAACCAACCCAAGTGTGTGCCTGTGAGGTACGCAGCACCAAAATGAGTATATGTGTGCGTGTGCGTGTGTGTGCGTGTCTGTGTGTGTGTGTGTATTTGTCTGTGTGCTTAAAAAATTCAGATATAGCATACTTGTAAAAAGGACAATGTGAATAAAGACTTAAGAGAAGTAATAAAGTCACTCAGAGGACGAAAGTCTGTTGTCTAAGATAAGTTTATCTTTTGTCTCCAAATATACATATATATATATATATATATCTATATATATATATATATATATATATATATATATATATATATATATACAGACTGCCACACATGCACACAAACACAAATACACACCCATACACACACACGCACACCCACGTATATATCCGGATATTAAATATATCATATCTACATCAACATACCGTCTTTTGTTATTACATAAGGGCTATTTATTTTGTATAATAATAGCTTTTAATGTTTAGAGCCTTTCCTTTTGTTGGGTGATGTACAGTATTTTGATAATATAACTACCACACAGATACCACATCGGTTATTGATAATGACTTTAGCTTAATAATTAGATATTTGTCATAAGAACTTCTTTTTAAAATGAGATAAACAATACTCCGACATTATCCGCATTTTCACTTTCACGCGGATAAACTTATAATAATAGATTATCTGCCCTTGAGTCTTTCCTTGCATTGGGTGCTGTAAAATATTTTGGTGTCATCCACTAATATTTGTCTTATGTTGATAGTTGTACTTTGGTCGTTCATGAGGTGCTGGTTGATGGGTGCACGGATTGCACAATGTTTCGATAGGTGACAGGTGAACTGCGGGGGAGTGTGGTCAATGATATTTTATTGAATGTTGTGGGGGATAGTTTGTATAATAATAGCTTCTCTGCCTTTGAGTCTTTCCTTGCATTGGGTGCTGTAGAATATTTTTGTGTTATCCACTAATATTCGCCATATGTTGATCGTGATGTGCTGGTCGCTATGTGCACGGATTGCGCTGTGTTTAACAGGTGACATGACAACCTGCAAGAGAGGCTTGTCCCTATGTGCCCAATATAAGAATTTATTGCTGCTTTTTTTATTATTAATATTGGAGATGCATTCTCCCAGACGGCATGAGAATTGATAAACAACATTATTTTTGTATTAGTGGAGATATTTGAGGTCCTGTGTTGTTCCTAATTATGAAATTAGATATTGTTAACTTGTTGTTACGATCGCTGAATGATATGTGCATCGTAGAATTATATTTTTAAATACTTTTTAATCCTGTTTATAATTAAGATGCATTTGGTTACAGCAGACTAAGTTTGTATTTACTCAACCCCCACCACGCGGTGAGGTTGTGACACAAGCTCGGTTTAACGTGGGGAGCCCGAGCGCGTACACCCGGGCTAGGAAGAAAAATTCCCGAGCCCCAGCAACCGTTGATTGCGCTAGCCTCGGTGTGTGCACCGATCCCTCTCTCTAGTGCAAGGAGAGCGCGCGGTCTCGGGCAGCTGTACCCCAGGGCCGGTACCTCTCAGTATAATTTTCCTCAGTTGCTCCTCTGTCCTTTGACGGAGTCGCCCCTGTGTGCACTCTGCCCGACGACAGAGACGCAACTGAGAGATTATAAGTAATGTGTTATAAAATAATCGAGAGAGAGAGAGAGAGAGAGAGTAATTTACACACAGTAGATTAAGTTAATAACATGTTTATTTTCATTTGCTTCAGGGGGTTGTATCGTTTTATTTTTCTCTATTTTGTAAAAGGAGTTAGAATAATCCATCACTTTTTCTGGGAGTAAATCGTTTTGTTGTGGTTTAGAAAAAGAATTGAGTTGATATACAAAAATAAAGGAAGTGGCATAAGACAAGGATTTGTATTTTCTACAGATTTATTCAACTTCTACAGTGGCGCAATCCTAAGGGAACTTGAGACCCTAACTGTATTTATTATCGGTGGACGTATTCTTAACAACATAAGATACGCAGATAATACTAAGTTGATGGCCGAGTCGGTAAGAAAGCTACAGGACCTTCCAGACAGCGTGGTAGAAGTGAGTTAGAAAAAAGGCTAACCATCAACTGCAAGAACACAGAAAGTTTGGCCATCAGTAAGAGAAGAATCCCGAGACGCGAGTTACTAATTGGAGAAATAAGCATCAACAGCAGGTGCAAATGTTTAAATAAATAGGAAGCGTTTTAACGAATGAGGGAACACCAAGATCTGAACACTCATTGGATTAGCAAATGAAGCATCCAAAAGTAGACTGTGATCGATAGATAGATAGATAGATAGATAGATGGTTTCTAATATCATCTCTTATCTGGATCCCCACAAAGCACATGGACCTGATGGTATACATGTAATAGTCCTTAAAAATGTGCTCCCGAACTGGCTCCTGTTCACTCTAAACTAAAATAAATGCCTTGCTGCCTCTTGCTTACCAACATGTTGAAAATTCTCCTCTGTTTCAGTCTTTAAGAACACAGCTGAAACGTCTGATTCTTCGACCTATCGGCCTATTAGCCTTCTACCTCTGAGATAGATAGATAGATAGATAGATAGATAATTAGATAGATAGATATGAGCAGAATGAGATAGATAGATAGATAAATAGATAGATAGATAGATAAATGTGAACAGAATGATATAGATAGATATGAGCAGAATGAGATAGATAGATAGATAAATATGAACAGAATGATATAGATAGATATGAACAGAATGAGATAGATAGATAGATATGAACAGAATGAGATAGATAGATAGATAGATAGATAGATAGATAGATAGATAGATAGATATGAACAGAACATTCGATAAATGCATTCACTTTAATGGATACATGCTCTTCTGTATTGCAAAGGCTAATAACTTTCGCGACAATTCCATAAATAATTAATGTTAATTTTCATTCTGTGAAGTAATTCCAAGTCAGGCCGACACGACTCGCCATCTTTAATACATCACTTGTACGTAATCTGGTAAACACGTATGAAAGTCGACACTCTAAGGCGCCGAATAATGTTGTGAAACAAGACCCGACATCTGAAGACAAGACAAGCCCGGGAAATATGTAAATATTTATGCAAATTAAATTTAGGGTGCAGAAACAGAAGCCGCGATGAATTTTAATTCCTTCGGCGGCGAATAAATTCAAGATATTCCTGCCTCGTTTCGTTCGTGTTGTTCTTACTTTACTCCTATGACTGGAAGTGGTGTAAAAACCGGAGAGAGAGAGAGAGAGAGGGGGGAGAGAGAGAGAAGTAGGGAGAGAGAGAGAGGGTAGGGAGAAAAAGAGATAGAGAAAGAGAGATAGAGAGAGATAGTGAGATAAAGAGAGAAAGAGAGAGAAAAGTAGGGAGAAAGAGAGAGAGAAGTAGGGAGAAAGAGAGAGAGAAAGAGAGAGAGAGATAATGAGATAAAGAGAGAAAGAGAGAGAGAAGTAGGGAGAAAGAGAGAGAAAGAGAGAGATAGTGAAATAAAGAGAGAAAGAGAGAGAGAAGTAGGGAGAAAGAGAGAGAGAGAAAGAGAGAGATAGTGAGATAAAGAGAGAGAGAGAGAGAAGTAGGGAGAAAGAGAGAAAGAGAGATAGATAGATAGATAGAGAGAGAGAGAGCGAGAGAGTAGTAGGGAGAATTAAAGTGAGTTGGAGATAGAGAGTGAGAGAGACAGGCATACAGACTTTTCGAAATGTGCACGTATGTTAGAATTTTGTGAGTTTTTATTTGACAGTGAGAAAGTCAGAGACCGTTCCATCATTTGAGAGAGTGTGTGTAAGAGAGAAAGAAAGAGAGAGAGAGAGAGAGGGGGGAAGGAGAGCGGGAGAGATAAAAAGAGACGGTTAGGGACTGAGACAGACAGAGGTTTTGATCGTGAGTGAATGAGAATGAAAGAAATCTTTCGAGTTTTTGTTTATAATAGAAAGACAATGAAAGACTATTTATATATGTATGACTGAGTAAGAGGGGGAGAGAGAGAAAGTAAGAGAGGAAGAGAGTGAGAAAAAGAAAGATAGAGAGAAAGAGAAAGGAAGAGGAATAGAGAGAGAGAGAAAATAAGAGAGGAAGAGAGTGAGAGAAAGAAAGATAGAGAGAAAGAGAAAGGAAGAGGAATAGAGAGAGAGAGAAAATAAGAGAGGAAGAGAGTGAGAGAAAGAAAGATAGAGAGAAAGAGAAAGAAAGAGGAATAGAGAGAGAGAAAGTAAGAGAGGAAGAGAGTCAGAGAAAGAAAGATAGAGAGAAAGAGAAAGAAAGAGGAATAGAGAGAGGGAGAGAAAGTAAGAGAGGAAGAGAGTGAGAGAAAGAAAGATAGAGAGAAAGAAAGATAGAGAGAAAGAAAGAAAGAAAGAAAGAGAAAGAAAGAAAGAGAAAGAAAGAAAGAAAGAGAAAGAAAGAAAGAAAGAGAAAGAAAGAGGAATAGAGAGAGAGAAAGTAAGAGAGGAAGAGAGTGAGAGAAAGAAAGATAGAGAGAAAGAGAGAAAGAGAAAGAAAGGGGAATAGAGAGAGAGAAATAAAGTCAGACAGGATGAGAATGAGATAAAGAAATTCAGAGAGAATGAGAGAAAGTCAGAGAATGAGAATGAGAGAAAGAAAGAGAGAATGAGAATGTTTCTCAGTCTGTGTGTGTGTGTGTGAGAGAGAGAGAGAGATAGATAGAGAGAGAGAGAGAAAGTTTTCAAATCCCTATATGCAAAGAGTGAGTTCATGGAGAGTAGGGAATAGAGAACGTGCTATAAGTAAAAAGGTAAAACTTCGCTCAGATGGACCAGGCCGCATTAAACAGACGAGAGGCTCTCTGATAGGCCAAAAGGAATGAAGCTAAAGACGCGGCCCTGAATACAGAAAAAGGTTAAGAAATAGAAATATGGAGGAGCAAAGTATGAGAAAGACAAAAGGCGTTTCTCCAACATGGGTGGAGGACCCCGGCGCGACAAATGATGGAGAATTACTTGCGCTTATTGTCAAGACTGATTCGATGCGATCAAAAGCGAGTGGGCGCCAAGCGAACGTCGAAATCCGTGACTATCGGAAAAAGGTAAAAGAAAAAACCGGCGACAAGAAAAGAGATGGGTCGGAAGGTGGCGCTTATTAAATATAATGAATTCTGATTGTATGTGAGAGCCATCAATTATGATTTCAAATTAGAGTAGTCTCTTCAATTTGAAGAGACACTCTCTGCTTTCTCCATCTACACTCTCGACCTCTTTCTCTTTTCATTTCTCCTTCAGTTTTATTCATAAAGAGTACCATTTACTTTTTTCTTTTTCACATTCGTTCCTTTCGTCCTGTCGTTGTCACTCGTGTCTCTGTCGTTCATTCATTTATTCTTTCTTTCTTTCTTTCTTTCTTTCTTTCTTTCATTCTTTTTTTCTTTCTTTCTTTCTACTATTCACCTTTTCTACAAAACCTCTTACATTTTTTGTTAAATAAACACTTTCTTCCTTTTAAAGCAACTTAACCTTCCACACTTCATTTCTATCTAACCTCAGTCTCCTTCATTTAAATAACCTCTTTCTTTTTTCTTTCTTTCTCCTTATTGTTTTCATTTTCTTTTTTTTCGGAAAATCAATTTTCTTTCTTTTATCTTTTCGTTTTCTCCTTCATTCTTTGCGTTTGGTTTTTGCCTCTAGTTTCTTTCTTTCTTAATATTCCTCCTTATTTCTTTTCCTTTTTTCGGAAAATCATTTTTTCTCCTCTCTTACATTCGTTCATTTTTTTCTTTTTTTTACTATTACAAGCTCTCTATATTTTTTACGTAAGCTCTTTTTCTTTTCTGACAAATAAACTAATTCTTTTTCTTTCTTTTTCTTTCTTTCTTTCTTTCTTTCTTTCTTTCTTTCTTTCTTTCTTTCTTTCTTTCTTCACATTTCCTATTACTTTTTGTTCTTCCGGGAAATCAATTTTCTTTCTTTCTTTTACTTTGCTTTTTCTTCTTCGTACTTTGCGTACTGTCGTTGTTCTTTCTTTCTTTCTTTCTTTCTTTCTTTCTTTTTTTCTTTCGTTCTTTCTTTCTTTCTTTCTTTCTTTCTTAAATACATTAAACCTTTCTTTCTCTTTTCGGTTTTTCTTCACGCTTCTCTTTCCAGAGCCCCTTCCACTTCTCTTCCCAAATCCAGCCTCACGTTTTTTCTCCCTCAAATCCCTCTTTAACCCATACGTCTCTCTTTCTTAACACATGTCCCTTCTCTCTCTTTCCCCCCCTTACCCCTCCTCTTTTGAAACGGCCTAATTCTTTCCCATCCCTGATAATGTACACACACCCTCGATAACCAACGTCATGTACTCTGTCAAACGTTCGCGTCTTCACACTTCCAGCTTTTATTTGCGCTTCCATCTGGTCGCCCTTCTGTCTGCCTTTACAGACACAGTCCGAACTGCTTCACCTGATTGTCACCGTCAACCCTTACGGTTTGGGAGGTTAGTTTTTATTTAAGCATTAGTGCCACCCCAACCTTGCACCAACGTTCATATTGAGACAGGAATGGAAATTGAATAGCGGGAGAAAGAAAAGAAGAGGGTGAGCATGGGAAAGACACAATGACTTCGGAGGCCAAGAAGAAATGGAGAAGGAAGAGAGAGATGAAGGTAAAAGAGAAAAGGTGAGGAGTAGTGAAACATTTTCTCAAAAATTCATATGCTCAGGGAGATGTGATTTCATGCCCTACTCAGGAATTAGATTCTGTCTTCAGTTGCTAACTGTTACACATGGCCAAATGTATGTATGTAATTACGTTGCATCTCTCTCTCTCTCACTGTATATATATATATATATATATATATATATATATATATATATATATATATATATATATATATATATATATATATAAATATATATATATATATGATATTAATGGTCAATATACATATATATATATATATATATATATATATATATATACATACATACATACATATATATATATATATATATATATATATATATATATATATATATATATATAATATTAGTGGTCAATATATATATCAATATATATTGTCCGATTTCTTTTTGAATATGAAGGTCTGATGAATTGGAACGTGATTACGATTCCAATGTATTAAATTATAATCATGGAATATTATTGTTTATGCCTTTTTATCATATATATATATATATATATATATATATATATATGCACACACACACACACACACACACACACACACACACACACACACACACACACACACACACATATATATATATATATATATATAAAATGAACAGTGAAGTCAACACTCAGAGGCGACAGGCTGTTTAATGTTGGACGCAATCGTCAGGCCGCGAATGCAGGATTTTTCCTCGGCTATTTATATAGATTGGTCATTGGTGCATTGTAGGTAATCTATTTTGGCCGTTAATTTTGCGGGAGTTGTTTGTTTGTTTATTTATTTGATTGGATTAATTTATTTTACTTGTTTTTCATTTTTATTTTTTATTATTTATTCTTTTTGCTTTTAGACGTTTTATTAACGTAGTAAAAAAATTGTCGGGGGGATTGCTTATGTCGCTTATTTAATAATTTGTTTATGTCTTTGAAGATAATTAAAGCTATTTATTAATCTAAATTCCGCATTCGCAGCCTGACGGTTGCGTCCAGCATGAAACAGCCTGTCGCCTCTGAGTGTTGACTTCAATGTTCACTTTTATTTTTATATTTACATACGCTCTATCTCTGATATTGAGCACTTTATCCCACAAATATAGTACACCTTAAAACAATATTTCTTCATATGTATATATACAGTAGCGGCCATAATATAAGGAACGGAAACAACAAAGACATAAATATGTGTATTACTTAAAAAGTAATGCATAATTAGCAATGAAATTTTTACCGAATAAAGATTAGGGTGTAATGCACAAATATTATACAAAGTTACAAAAATTTACATAATAGTTTTTTTTTAATAATGATTAAATGGAGCAAAGGAAATAAGGTACTATGGGTTCAGAAATTGCCTGACAGCCATGATTGGTTTCTCCTGTTTGTGTGGCATGGTGCCAAGTCCTGTTCCCAAAGCCCATGGCCTTCCACCCTCTTGACCCAGGGCAGCATTACTTTTCTGGCTTTTCAATCATGGTCTGGATCTCACCAACATATTCGTGTGTTCTTTTCTGATCAGAACGATCAGATTTTTCCGAGGTGCCGTCAAATACTCTGAAATGTTCGTATTGCAGATTCCGGTACGAATGCCAAGCAGTACAGCATGTTGTTTTATGCCGCAATTGCATCATGGTACTCTTTTTTTCACAGATGGTGTCCAGTTGACCCTACTATACTGTGCAGTCGACAAAATAAAAAGCAAACAACGGGCATGCGCGAAATTAAAAATAATATGGGGACCCATCGAACCCTGTATATATATATATATATATATATATATATATATATATATGATTCATATTTCATTAAATAATATAGACGAGTTTTGTCTATTTATTTTAAGTCAGTTCCTTTCATATTGTCTGATAAGCTTAATCACATTATCATTGAAAGAAGAAAGGAAATCACCATATTGATACATGTTTAAATCCAATCTAAGCTTTCGGCTTACATAAGTCATTATCAAAGATGACAATTATATTTCAATATATTAAACAATACACGGACAAAACAATGATGATAATCTGTTTTTGTTGCATGAAAAATATCAAAGCAACGACAAACTCGTGTATACGAGACACGGAAGCGAAAATCGCATCGCAGCTCGGGACGTCACACATGACCACGCGAGAGTGAAGACGAGAAGTATTAAGTATGTATCAATATGGTGATTTCCTTTCGTCTTTCAACGATAATGTCATTAAGCTTATCAGACAATATGAAAGGAACTTACTTAAAATAAATCGACAACACTTGTCCATATTATTTAATGAAACATGCATCAATGAAAAATTGCTGCCTAAATACACACAATATATATATATATATATATATATATATATATATGTGTGTGTGTGTGTGTGTATATAAATTAACATATATTGTGACGTGCTTCAAACTTCAGTTTTTATAATGTACAAAATACAGTGATAAAACATATTGTGTCTAATGTACTATTCATAAACTTGATTAACTACCCCTTAAATCAGCTATAATTTGTACAGATAAACAAGGGATAAAAAACACGTCAAATGGCACTTCTAGTTAGAGGCGCGGAATATGAGTCGCCTCGCCAGTTTTTACCCATTCATCAAAACGACTGTCCGCTCACTCCAGACCGCCATTTTTTCACACCGGTCAAGATTTGGACATATCGCTGACCCAGTGTACGACCAAGTTTACAATCAAGTAAGAATTTAATCCACTTCTATTTCTCATACCTGTGTCTGTTTCGCTTCTTAAACAATGTTGAATTCAAGTTCTCTAAATATATAGATAAAATGTTAACACTCAAATGATATATATATACAACTGAATATCCTTATTTCCCTCCTGTAAATAAGTGAAGTAAAATACTGATATATTGGAAGGTGATACACTTATCTTCAACAGCCATTCCAATATTACCTTGCGGTTGATATTCTCTGCTAAAATATATAAAGCAGGTGCAATTTTGAAAATTTCAGTTTTTACTTACCTTTGTACAGTTAGCTTGAAGACACCTCGCATTATTTAAATCGAAATACTGCTGTCAAGTTTAAACTTAAAAACAGGAAATTGTCAATAAGATTTATAAAACTTTAATAACTCT
This sequence comes from Acanthosepion esculentum, assembly GCA_964036315.1. Lineage (NCBI taxonomy): Eukaryota > Metazoa > Mollusca > Cephalopoda > Sepiida > Sepiidae > Acanthosepion > Acanthosepion esculentum. Next base: position 5,591,256 of record OZ038493.1, read on the forward strand.
ACACAATTATCAAAAGAAAAATATGCAAATCTAATAACTCTTATATAAGAGAGGCTGTATAAATTTAACCAACAATATTGCAGACTTGTCATTTAGATGATTGATGTTATCTTCAGCATTCGAATGCAGAGTTACGTAGACGAACCCATCCTTTCACTCGTCAAGGCTTATCAGTAATTGACTGCTGATACATTTCAGGTTATCTTTTTCATATGCACTTACCAATGGTGCAAGTTATTGTATAGAGTATGTGTGCGTTTTCGCGTTCGCGCCTGTCTGCGTGGATGTGCGTACGTGTAGAATGTCGTGATTATTTATCCTTTTCCTCGTTTTCCTTTTCCAATTTATACTTTAAACTTTTCTCTCCCCACTCTTCTTTCAATTGTTGTCATTTCGTTTCCGGTTTTTTCGAGACATTGTATCGTTTTTAATTTTTGAGCGTTCTAGTCTTTTCTTGAGTTAGGAAAAATTGTATTTCATTATTTACATAATCAATTTTAAGGGTGAAATAATAAAGTGAATATTTATATAAGTCTTGGCCATTATTTCGTTTAAGTATTATTAGGGTATTAGATGTAGGAGGTTAAGTTCATGTTTTTTTCTTATTTGTTATTGTTTGAATTTGTATGCATATGTCTATATTCATAGGTCTATGCACACGCACACATAAATATACACGCATATACGTATAGAGATATAGACACGACAACATACATACATATGCATAAAAAAGAACGTACACAAACACATGCACACTTGTGTCTGTGTTTTATTAATAATATATAAACATAAACTAATGCTTAAATGATAAAGTGACTTTTTTCATATTTTTCGGTTAATAATTACGGTTGGTTGGGTTTATGGTGTATTTTCTTTGGTGTTTTGAATCTGTGTATGATATATATATATATATATATATATATATATATATATATATATATATATATATATATATATCAGGTCATCCCATAAGTTCTGTCCGAATTTTGAATAAAGAAAACAAGTGACCAAATGTTACATTTAATTACAGATTCAATAAACAATGTATTTCCTCTGATTATCTATGACTTCCTTCCATCTATTAACAAGCTTACTAAGTCCATTACTGTAAAATTCTTTTGGCTTTGATTCGAAGAACTCACAAATGTCAGTTTTAACCTCTTCCTGTGTGACAAAAGCTGTTTCTTCCAAATGATTCTGTAAGCTACAAAACAATGGTAGTCTGAAGGAGCAAGTTCGGGAGAATAAAGTGGATGAGGAATTTTCTCCCGACCAAGTTCTTCGATCTTTTGTGACGTGATTCTTGCTGTGTGTGGTCGCGCATTGTCCTGATGAAACATCACCCGTTTTCGATTCACTAGAGCAGGTCTTTTTTCCTCAAAGCTTGGTTCAAACGCTCGAATTGCTGACAGTATATTTGAGCATTAATTGTTGCATTAGGTGGTAAGAATTCAAAGTGGATTATTCCTTGGCAATCCCACTAGATTGAAAGAAGAACCTTTTGCCCATGAAGTTCTCTTCTCGGCTGTGGCTGGGGTCATTCCCCTTTACCAAGCCACTGTCTACGACGCTTAAAATTTCGATAAAAGATCCATTTTTCGTTGCCAGTCACAAGTCTATCCAAAAAAGGTGAAACAAGTTGGCGAGAATGGAGAGAAGAGCAGATGTCAAATCGGGATTTAAGGTTGTTTTCAGACAATTCATGAGGCACCCATTTTCCAAGTTTCGGAACTTTTCCAAGTTGCTGAAGATGACGATGAACGGTTGTATGGTTTGAACAGAGAACCACTGCCAATTCCTCTGATAAAGCAGGATTTTCTTCAAGGGCTGCTTCAAGAAGCTTTTCATCAAACTCAATTGGACGTCCGATTCGATCTTCATCTTCAAGGGTGAAATCTCCACCTCTGAATTTTGTAAACCATTTTCTGCAAGTTCTTTCATTCACACATTCCTCTCCATAAACTGAGTGAATGTTTCTAGCCGCTTCGACTGCTGAGTTTCCTTTCTTGAACTCATAAAGCATTATGTGCCTCAAATGATTCTTGGGTACTTCCATGTTAGCAGGGTTTTAATCAAGCAAAATTTAATTTTATTGTTCTCTGAAATAAAATTTCATCAGTTTCAATGCATCTAAACATAAAAATGATGTTCAGCTCCATTAGACATTATAAAACACTCTTTAAATTTCGTTCATTTTAACAAAAAGTTAAAATTCGGATAGAACTTATGGGATGACCGTATGGGCTATATATATATATATAAACCTCCCACTACTTTCTTGTTTTTTTTCTCTTTCTTTCGCTGCGCAAATTTGCGTCGTTTATTTTTGATTTTGTCTTTCCTCATACCATTAATCATTTCATTTTTTAATGTTTTAATTGTATGTAGGGTGTTTGTGGGAGTGAATGTAATTTTGAAATAAATTATTATTACGTTCCCAGTCGACAATTAATGAGCTTGGGAACGAAACCGGTTGGTCTGTCTTGTTTGTGTTTTCATCTCTTATTTTTTTATTTTGATAATACCTATAAGAAATAAATTTTATTTTTTCCTTGCAATATATATATATATATATATATATATATATATATATATATATATATATATATATATATATATATATATATATATATAAGCCATTGTCAAAGATGACAATCTCAATATATCAAACAACACACGGACGAATCAACAATGATAGACCGCCTTTGCTGCATGAAAAATTTCAAAGCAAATATACATAATATATATATATATATATATATATATATATATTACCAAGAGGATAGAATCCAGGTAGAACTCATGTCCAGGACAGAGTAAGAATATAATATAAAAGGCTCAAACAGCCTACCTAGGTCTGATGAATTCTATATATATATGTATATATATATATGTATATATATATATATATATATATATATATATATATATATATATATATATATATATCCAATTCATATATATATATATATATATATATATATATATATATATATATATATATATATATATATATATATCCAATTCATCAGGCCTAGATATATATGGTCAAGTGGTTAGAACATTCGTTTTCTGACCATGAGACCCGCTGTTAGAATCTCACTATGTCAGGAAGTCGACTACCTGATGTTGTCGGAATGGATCAAGGTCGATCCCAGCATGTGGAACCTTTGTAAAGTGCTTGAAAACTATACCACGAGTTGGTCCAAGCCTTGTGAGTGAAATTGGATTGACGGAACACTTGTGGGCCGTCGATAGCTGTACTAGAACGAAGCCAAAAGTCATTGTGGCCGAGGGCTTGAGCGTGCTGGCCTTGTTCAGATTGTTGATCACACTAGATAACACGCTCTTTCCCAGAAACTGTAACTAAGGTCTGCCGAGAAATTTTCAATGAAAATATTCGTCCTCCGAAAATATTCTATGAAAATTTGTCGGACATTCAGGCCGGTAAATGTTATTTAATACTGTTTATTATAAACAGAGAATTTACTTAAATATTTGTATCTATAAAAAGAATGTATAAACATAAAAATGTCTTTTAAATCATTGCCAGTGTGTAGATCACAGTTTGAGCAACCTCTATTGTAGACGACTATGCGATGTCTTATTACAATTAATAGTCAGTTATGTGCCATGCATGATACACGCTTAGACGATCATGTATCTTTCGATACATGACTGACGAGGCAGATTTTTTCTCGCAGTAGTTTGCCATTTCTTTCAGCGGTAAAACATTTGCTATCAAATGCTATAGAACCCGGTCTGTCATACTATTTACCCATAGTTAGGGGGAGAAGAAGATGATTCATACGTTTCCCAAGGGTATTAGCATGTAAGTGAATGAAATTGATTCGGCCGGAATTCGAAATCGGCTCTCTGATTCCTCAATCAATCATTACTCCACCGTGCCTCCAATTAATTGTACGCCACAAAAATCGGTCAATGTCTACCGAATGTTTCTTTATAAGGAAATGACTAAATCCACCATTGCCACTATCGTTGTCAATGCACAGATCACAGTTTAAGCAGCCTCTATTGTTGACGGACATGCAATGTCTTATTATACAGGGTGTCCATAAAGTTTGTGTGCACATTAAAAAAATTATAACTTGATTTGTATTTGCGATAGAAATAATTTGTAAAAAGGATTAGAAAGAAGTAAATCTATATTTTTTAAGGTTTTATTGAAATTTTATTTAAGTTTCCACATGTCCTCCATCATTAGCAATACAAAGGATAATACGATTTTGCAGTTCACGGAAAACATTTGCCAACTGATTTACAGTAAAGCCTAAAATCACGTTAGTTATTTTAGCTATACTTAAAACTAGGTACATTAAACTTTATAACATTTTTACAGATTATTTCTATCCCAAATACAAATAAAGTTATAATTTTTTAAAAGTGCACACGAACTTTATAGACACCTTGTATATATATATATATATATATATATATATATATATATATATATATATATATATATATATATATTTACTTTATGGACACCCTGTGATTAATAGTAAGTCACAAAAAATTGTTCAAACTGCTAAGTAACCTTGACGAATTTGGGAAGGATTTGCAAACTTATTGTATGACCGTGATAATTGGCGTGATAGAGTCATGCATGTCCGAGATTAGCTCAATCGAAGAAACTAACATGGGAGTAAACCATCTAACTACCGAAAGAAAATTCAGTTCAGAAATTCGCCTGCATACGGATAGAAAATTCAGTTCAATAGATATACAGAAAAGGAAAAAAGATTTCTACTCATCGAACATATTCAACCTATACAGTGAGGTGATTCTGAGAGAATTGGAAGTCCTACCAGAATGGATTAATGGCGGCCACAATCTTAACAAAATAAGATATGCATATGACACGGTGTTGATAACAGAAACGAAAGAGAAACTACAAAAACTTCTACAGCAGCTAGTGAAGGTAAGCGAAAAGAAAGAACTAAACATGAATTGCAAGAAGACAGCATGTATGTTTGTCAGCAAAAGGAATTCGAATTGGAACTGCCAAATTCAAGCAAATACAAACATCTAAATTTCGAGAAGGTGTTTTAATAGAGGACGGGATGTGTGACACGGAAATCTGAAGGCGCAATAGGATAGCGAAAGATGCCTTCCAAAAGCTAAGCAGAGTATTAAGAAACAGATCAATTTTGTTGGAAATAAAGAAAAGAATAGTTGACAGACGGAGTTATGTGGCCGCTTTAGATTGACTTTAGCTCTTCTTTATGGTGGTCCTCACATCTTTACGGTCATTTATCTGGTGGCTGACTCTGCTGCCTTCCTCTTTATTCGTGACGCGGTCGATGCAGGAAAGGCCAAGCAGAAATCAGGACTAGCTCTGCAGCTTAGATCCACTCTTGGCGTCTCATAGTCCGTGACTCGCATGCGCACAGGAGAGCCGACAAGACGCGGGCATGTAACAATCTCAGCCTACCTATGAAGGTGTTGCATCCTCTCTCTCCAGATCGGCTGTTGCCAACGCAATTCCCACACAAACCTCCAGCCTGGATCCATCCAAGCCGAAGTCTGTACCAATGTACCTCAAGTGCCTCATCATTCTCAGCTGCCGACCGCCAACTGCAGTTGGGTTTCCCACTATACCGCTTCAACTCTGTTTTCCCGGTGCCAACCTTGAGCCTACAGCCGGACATTGCCTAGCCGAGACACTCAAGCAGGCCAGCCAGCCAGCCAGCCAAGCCGTCGATGCTATCAGCAAACATGAGGTTTGTATTCGTTTTTTTCCAATACTTTTTCGATATGATTTTCAAGAATGTCAGTATGCTTAATTTGCAATGAAACATTTGCCGTATTGAAGGAATATAATCTGAAACGACACCACCGAACTAAACAGGAATCATTTTGCAACGATTTTTCAGAGTCAGAACGTAAGAAAAAAAGCCGCAGAGTATGTTATGAAGTTTAAGAAACAACAATCGATATTCGTCAAGCAAGCTGGTCTTCATGATAGTGCCCGTAGTTCTCCACCGCCTTAACCAGGTATTGAACTCACGCTCTTTGGGTCCTGTCACTGGATCTAACTAACGCCTTTATCCACTGTGCCATGTGTCCTCGTTAAAGCGGTGGAGAATTAACAGGAGATAACTGACATCCATTAGACATGGCACGTGGAACTAGAACAGTCTACATCAGTGAGCGAAATAAAGGGTTCAGTTCGATATTTCAACCACCTGAAGAAGGCCGGAGCGTACAACGACCGAAACCTTGTGATAAACATGACGACAAAGATGAGGACAATATTCCGAATAATGTAAATAATGTACATAATACCTCATCCAGAAATATAGACAGATACTGGCCAGGACCTGTTTGAATATGTTGTGGGTTTTGTTGAGAAACGTGGCTTGCCATGGAATAAAATAGCAAGTATAACCACAGATAGGACCAGAGCTTTTACTGGAAAAATTTTGAGAATGAATAAACTTTTAAAAAAACAAATTAGAAGCATAAGATTTAAGCAGTAATATATTGACGTTCCATTGCATTGTACACCAGGAAAGACTTTGTAGAGCATCACTAGACTTAAAGCATGTGATCAATCCAGTTGTAAATGTGGTGAACACAATGCGAGCAAGGACACTCAGCTACCGCCAGTTCGAATCTCTACTTGAGTACTTGGAGTCAGAATATGAAAGCGTGATTTATCACAACAGTATGAGGTGGTTGAGCCGGGATAAGGGGATAAAAAGAGTCTGGGCATTACAGAATGAAATTCTATTATTTCTAGATATGAAATGTGATTTTGTGACCATAATGGAATGTGTTTACAGCAGACATATTTGACAAACTGAATGAATTGAATATGACATTGCCGGGAAAGGGCTTATTTGCGCATAAACTGTTGAAAAACGTAGAATCTTTCAACACAAAAGTAGGCTTATTTGTAAGGCAAGCAGGTGAGGACATGTTTTGTCATTTCCCTTTATTAGGAAAGAGAAAATGCCCGAAAGTGTTTCCGCTAAGATCAGGGGTTATTTACAGAGTTTGGAGGACGAAATCACAAGATTTCAGGACTTCAAGAAAATTGAGCCTGAATTCAATATGTTGTCTTATACATTCACTGCTGATGTTGATGCAACGTCTGAGGAACTGCCGCTTGAGTTAATAGACATACGAGCTCATCACACACTAAAAGAAATGTATAATACTGGGATATTAATTGAGTTTTATAAATCATTGTCCGCTGATAAATTTCCATGTATGAAGAGATTTGCTGGGAAAATATTCTGTATATTATGTCAACATACACTTTCCGTGCATGAAAATTAACAAGAATACATATAGACGCTCTTTAACAAACATAAATTTGCAAGCAGTAATAAGGATCTCAACAAGCAACCTCAATACAGATTTCAAAAGAATTGTTAAAAGCTATGAGAGGATACACTTGTCCCATTAAATAATTAAATGTGATCTAAAATTTTCCCATAAATGAATGACATTACCCCAAGTTTTATTTATTGATTTTTATGCTTAAAATTATACCTATTCAGAAATTGACCTTCATGTTCACTAATAAATAACATCCGTGCGGCCCTCCACCATACTCTGCCCCGACAATGTGGCCCTCCAGCCAAAACAATTGCCCACCCCTGAACTAAACACATATTAAAAAATGATTACGACCGCATCACGTTGATACACCGGTTCCCGTAGATAGCAGCGAAGATAAGCAACGCCAAGCCTGGTCAGTATTTTGGTGGGTGATGACTTGGGCGTAACAGGTGCAGTGCTGTAATCCCGAATGAGTGATTGGTATAATAGCTCGGAACTGTTAATCGAAAAGCCGAGTTCTGATTTCATTTTGGTTCATTGTAGTTAATTAGGCGCAACTACTTTTGGGAAAGGTATGAATATGAATACATATATTCTTATCAACCTTTTGTAGGTTATTTAAAGTCAGGAAATATTTTTAGATTATAGGATTTTTATTAGATAATAATATTTTAGCTATATTTCTTAATAATTAAGGCATAACTATGGTCAAGGCTAGAAGAGGTTGATTCATATCTTTCTCAAGTGAATAAAATGAACGAATTGGAACTCGGCTCTCCAATTACCAATTCCGAGCCATTATCCATTACGCCAGCCGAACATCAAATCTTACAGCACCTGGTCGTCCTAAGTGGTCACCCATCTCGGCGATCAAAAGCTCGATGTCGCTTAGTTTAAATATTTAGGGGATGATATTGCACATTCGTCGATGGATTTTGTCAAAAATGTCCAGATATTTAGTCGGAGCACCAGACAAGATGTGGTAGCAATATTTAAAGGAGAGCAGAGTAAAGAGGGGTGAAAGGGATTGTAAGGGAAAAAAAACGTTATTAGAGCTCTGTAAGATAGGAAATTGTGGAGAGTCATGATCTCATGAGGAAGGTAGATTTTGGTCTGCACGTTTTGTTATCATTATTATTATTATTATTATTCCCTGAATTGACAAAAATACGAATGTTAACGCGGCTGAATTACAGAGAGAGAGAGGGGGTAGAGAGGGAGAGAGGGGAGAGAGAGGGGAGAGAGAGGGGGGGAGGGAGGGAGGGAGAGAGATCTGAGAAGGTGGGAAACCTTGCGTGATGAGAAATACCGTCAAAGGATCTCATCAGAGACAGGACAGTACCACCGTCGTCCAAATTCCGTTAGACTCAGAAGTAATAGCGAAATGCAACACCGGGGCTAAGTTGGACAACCGAAGAAGCTCTGCCTTCGATGATTGCTATTGCCTAAAGGGGGAAAAAAAGTAATGAAGAACAGAAAGGTTGGGGTTTTGGGTGCTTACCGACTCGCACTTGTCGTTAGACTGAGTGGCGGAGCTGTCCGATCGCTGCGTGACAATTTGGATCAAACAGCAAAGTGGAAAGCCGCTGTCCAGGCCGGTCATGCAAAACCAAGACGCACCCTTTTTCCTCCCGTCCATCTGCAACCCATCACTCCATTTATTTATTTATTTATTTTTTCAATTAAAGAAACGGATTTCGTTGTTATGTTGATCAGGAAAACAATCCGACCGTTGCATCTTATCCCGGCATGCAATTGTCAAATAAATCAGGTCCGGTGACAGCGAAGATCTTTGCTGCCGTATACTGTTCAGATTAAATACTCAACAGCGCGAATGATCTTTTAATGTTCAAGCAGGTTTGTAACTTCCGTTTCAATCGTCGGTTATATATATATATATATATATATATATATATATATATATATATGTGTGTGTGTGTATATATATATATATATATATATATATATTAGTAAATATATATATATATATATATATATATATATGTATATATTAGTAAATATACATAATATCCAACGTGTGTGTGTGTGTGTGTATATATATATATATATATATATATATATATATATATGGGCGTACAAAAAAGAGCATTAAAGAAAAGAGTTTGATATATTTAACAGATATACATTATATTTATCTATAACAAAAAAACCGGGAGAAAATAATATATATATGTGTTATCGAACAGACACGCATGCACGCGCACACACACACACACACACACACACACACACACACACACACACACACTCACACACACACACACACACATACATACACAAATATTGTGTATTTAGGCAGCAACCTCTCATTTATGCATGTTTCATTAAAAACATGACAGACAAGGTATTACGATTAAGCTTTTTATTAAATTTATCTTGTGTTCGAAAAAGTTCTTTCTTTTTTGGACACAGAGTGTTTTAGAAACTGTCCAAATGTTCTATAATTCTGAGCGGTTTCTGCTATACTTTTAGCCATTATCAAGGATGATTTTGTTTTTGCTTTTTAATTGGGCGTATGCGTTATTTGCATGTTACTAAAGTTAAATAAATGTTCTGTTTTTCGAACACACTCAGCACATTGTATCCGTGTTCGTAGTTATTATGTGTTGGCTTTTTCTTTCTTATTATTAAGGCTTCCATTATTTTTAATCGTTTTCTACATGTGGATGAGGTTATTATGTTTATATTTTCTACTAGTATGTTTCGGATGGAATCTGGTAAGTTTGTGTGTGTGTTTAAATGGATTCTAATAGAACTGTAGTCAGATAGGGGTAATATAAGGCGTCTAGATAGGCATGTAGTCGTTTGACCGATGTAATTATTAGGGGACTTAATGACACTAAGCAATACAAACTGATACGATAAACAGTTTGAAAAGTCCTCTATAAGGGCCTCTCTCTCTCTTTCTTTCTCCAACTAACCAGTATCCCACTACAAACTGATACCATAAACAGTTTGAAAAATCCTGTGAAACTACAGAAGAAACTTAGAGCTTTCAAGTTCCTGTGGTTCAAGAGAGATCTAACCTAAAACTTTGCAGATTATTTAGATATCACCTTTGACCTAAACACCAATACCTTTAAACTTTACTATAAAGATAAGGAAACGCCGAACTACATTAATGCAGACTCAAACTGCACGAATAATATCTTAAGGCAGATACCCAAAACTGTTGGTAGTAGGATTAGTAAACAATCCACCAATAAATGAATATATCTTTAAATAAAAACAATAGACTGTACGAGAAGGCACTTCAAAAAGTGGCTTTAAGAATAAACTTTAATATCTGTCTATATTTCTGAGATGAGGTATTATGTACATTATTCGGACTATTGTCCTCATCTTTGTCGCCATATTTATTACAACGTTTCGGCCGTTGTACGCTCCGGCCTTCTTCAGGTGGTTGGAATGTCGAACTGAACCCTTTATTTCGCTCACTGGGGTAGACTGATCTAGTTCCACGTGTCATGTTTAATGGATGTCAGTTATCAGTTATCTCCTGTTAATTCTCCTCTCTAAGTTCTCCACTACAACCGGGTATTGAACTCACACTCTTTGGGTCCTGTCACTGGATCTAACCAACGCATTTATCCACTGTGCCATGTGTCCTTGAGGACACCTGCGTATGAATTTCTGGGTATTATAAACCTAATGTCTTCAGCAACCATTTTTACCAGTGCTCATATTGCAATTTTTGCTGTTATCATTATATGTTTTTACCAGAACTCATATTGCAACTTTGAATCAACTTTCATACTTAAGCACCATAATTAACACTAATGTGAATAAGAGTAGTAATAAGCACAGAAATATAATATGGTTCATTCCCCCTCCTACTTCTGTAGGTTATCAAAAATTAACATTTGTCAAAAGTCCCTAAAACTAATAAATAAACATTTCGAATATAACCGAACCCTAAGGAAAGTCTTTAATAGAACAGTCAAAATTATTTATCCCTGCACAAATAATATATTGAAAAAGATCAATTCCCATAACAGAACTATCCTTAATAAGTTTTATAACAGCAAATATTCACCTAGTATAGATACCCCATGTAATGTAGGGCATCTAACATGTTTAACCAGTCAACAATCTACCGCAAAGAGAACAAGGACATCAACTTTGTCTATATTGGAATTTCCGCGGGAGAATGGAAGCTGCGTTTATATACACATCGACACTCGTGTTCCAACCCCAAATTGAAGTGCAAAACTACACTTTCCAAAAGATTTAGGGAATTGAGAGAAAAAAAAAACTCAAATTGACTGGAAAATAATAGGATTTGCCCCCACTCCTAATAGCTTTAAAGGTAAATGCAATCTATGCCTTCAGGAGAAAATTAAAATCATCAAATTAGAAAATCAAAAGATACTCTTCAACCAAAGGAACGAATTAATTTCCAAATGCCGTCGCCGCAGGATAATTGAGCTTGCCTAGGCTCCCATCAAACCAGTATGAACTATCATAGGAGGACATTCACCTGGGAATCTCTTCTCCTCCCCAGTCTTGACTGAACATAATTGAACTATTGTCCTTTAACAAGAAAATGAGCTGATCAATTAATTCTCACATTGCTCCTCTAACTTTCCTCCCCTCTTTTTATACCCTTACCAATTTCCCATTTCCTTCCGTCCATATAGATATCCCTCCTCCATCACGAAGTCACCAATTATTCTTGATGACTATCAATAACATCCCACAATAGTTTCCCCTTCTCTTTACATCGGTTCTTTATACACTGTTTCTATTTCTTTTTCTCATCTTTGAGTTTATCCATTGAATTATCCTTGATTATCCAGAATAGATAGGCATTAAATCTCCTCCAAATGGATTATGATATAATAATAAACGATTAGATTATGTCTGGGCTAATTAAATATCACGTAACAACATGTTTCGGAAGATTAAATAAGTTCTTAAATTTGGATGCATATGTGGATATATGTGCGTGCTGGGGTAGACATGTATGTATGTGTGTAGGTATGTATATGAGTGTAAGTGTAGGTATGTGTGTGGAGACACACACACACGCACATATATATATATATATGTTGAAACTTGACTAATGCATGGAATAATAATGCAAACACAAAATGTACTTAGAATAAAATGTATTGAAACAAGAATGTGTACACAATATTTACATATAGTCTTTTGTATATTTCTGGGAAGACCGTTCCTGGAGAATGTGTTGACTAAGTCGCAGTCGGGCAGAGTCTCTAGTTGGATCTCTTGATTCGCCTCCCTGTCTTCCGGTACCAACCATATTTATATCGTCGGTACTCCTCTATGCAAATTAGGTGGATCCTACCACAACAATATATTAGAGTTATATCCTATATATAATTATTATATACTATTCAGCATATCCAATGTTAAGTAATCAAATTTTACTACCATGAGAAGACTTCCTAATATTTAACATATGGTACATACATTAATATATGATTTTAATAGGTAGTGTATAAAAAGGGTCACTTACCGATACATATTAGATTACGGGTTGAAAAAGTGACCTAGGAATATATATCTAGAGAAATTAAATGGTGATTATACATTCGTACCGAACACTAATTTTAATTCGTTCTCACTTTTGTTTTATAATTTCGTCTAATTATGGCGAAGTTAATACCCGAATTATCTCTATTTCATTTTTACTAAAGTTACCTCTTGATTGTTTTTTCACGTTTTCGTTAATTTCCGTGGATTCCCGTCGAATTAAACTTAGGTCATGTGACCATTAGGATGTAGGTCCGCACTTCGGTTTCCCTCTCCCGCTCCCTCAAACCATGCTCTCCTACCTCCATAATATAATTCCAGTTCCGGTGCCTTCTTCTGTCCATACCTTCCCACTAAGATACCTATAACACTCTCTTTCTTTTTCTTTCCCCAACAAACCAGTATTCCACTACAAACTGATACCGTAAACAGTTTGAAAAATCTTGCGATTTTTAAAATTAAAATTCGTAGGTGAAAATGGTCATTAACTAAAAGTATCTTAATTCCAATTGTAAAGAAAATTTGCTCTCATTAATGAAAATAAACATTGAGCGCTTTTTGTGAGACAGTTTTAACATATTTCAAATTTCTATGTTGTGTTAATAGGACTCACCTGGATTATACCAGCGGATTACTACCTACCTACCTATATATATATGTATATATATATATATATATATATATATATATATATATATATATATATATCATCTCACATAGAGTACTGGTGTTAATAAAATAGTGGTCGATGTAGAATAACAGTGCTTTACATTTTATACTAATAATAATTATCGCTTTTTTTTCTCACGGGTATTACAACTCTGAGTTTCATTCATGCACAACGCAATCTTCTTATGGTTACCGTTACTAAATTTGTATATATATATATATATATATATATATATGTATATATATATATATATATATATATATATATATATATATATATATATATATCGTACTAGTGGAGCAGTCCATATTATTTACGAGGCTTGTTTAAAAAATAGAAATAAAAATAGATATAAATAAATGTAAAAAAAATATAATATATGCATATAACAAAATGTATAAATCACACATCCACACAAAGTATATACCTCCAACTATAAAAATAGAATTATAATTAATATCTATCTTTATTTCTGAGATGAAGTACTATGTACACTATTTATATTGTTCGGACTATAGTTCTCATCTTTGTTGCCATGTTAAACACAATGTTTCGGTCGTTGTACGCTCCAGCCTTCTTCAGATGGTTGGAATGTCGAATTGAACCCTTTATTTCGCTTGCTGGGGTAGACTGTTATATTTCCACGTGCCATGGATCGCCTGTTAATTCACCTCTCCAAGTTCTCCACCGCCTTAACCAGGTATTGAACTGACGCTCTTTAGGTCCTGTTACTGGATCTAACTAACGCATTCATCCAATGTGCCATGTGCCCTTGAGGATATCTGTGTATGAATTTCTGGGTATTATAAACCTAATGTCATCAGCAATCATTTTTTACCAGTGCTCATATTGCAATTTTTGCTGTTATCATTTCATGTTTTTATCAAGGCTCATATTGCAATTTTTCTTCCTTGTTACTATTGATTTTCTCTGGCACTCCTTATTACTGGTTCCCGTATTGTATTCATTTCTATACTTGGTCGGCTCAGGAGATTTTTTTGCTGATTCCTTAAGTTTACGAATTTTCCAATGATGTTCTTTGTCTATGATCTCAACTTGATCCCACAGAGGGCGGTGATCCATTTCTCTCCAAATGTGGTCAGCCACGCCTGACTTTTCTACTTCCCCTCGTGTTACAGCTTATTGGTGTTCTTGAAGCCTTAACTTAAGGGGGCGGCCTGTCTCCCCTTTATATTTCTTTCCACAGCTGCACTGAATGGCGTACACACAGTCTTTAGTCATGTTCTCCTCTATGGTGTGTGTGTGTGGGGGGTGTCCTTACTCGGGAGAGGTATCTGCGAAAGGTCGTCCAGCTTTTGAAGGGTGTTCAGATGTTATATGGACCGCAGATCCTTTGTATTTTCTACAATAACCTCTCTACATAAGGGAGGCAGACTGTTTTATGAGTGTTTTTGTCCTCCTCTTGTACCCGCCTATCCCAGTTTTGGGGGGCTGCTGCCATGTACCCAGGGTAGTTATTACGTTATAGGTTACTGCTTATACTGACCAATTCTTTATCTGATATCTCTGGGTCGCCACTTATGACTTTTGTTCGGTCTTGTAAGCAGCGGTCGATCCCTTTCTTTACACTGTATGGATGGTGGGAGTTGAAATTGAGTTACTGTCCGGTGAATGTCGGTTTGCGGTATACAGATGTCTTGAAGCCATGCCATGTTCGAGATATTAGATGTTGACTTTCTGTACACAAACAACACACTTTGGAATGGGATCACACATATATCGACAAGATGAGGGCTTAGCAATGGGCTCGCCATTATCACCAGCAATGGCGAATGTATACACGGAATACTTTGAGGAAATGGCATTAGAATCAATATCTCTAAGGCCAACTCAATGATTAAGATACGTAGATAACACCTTCATACTCTGGCCACACCTGGAAGATGTTCAGGTTCTACCGGACTATGTGAACTCAATAAGACTTTCGATAGAGTTCACGATGGAAAAAAGAGTAACAACACACTCCCATTCCTGGATATTCTGATATCTCGAACAGATATGCATTTTTGTCGTGGTAACTTGCATGTTCCCATGTAACTGTTTATAAAAAATATTTATTGCTCGACGCTTACATTAAGCTCTTTTTTAAATTTTTGTCATGACTGTTTGAATTTATATTCTCTCGTCTTTTACATTTGTATATATGTGTTTTCCTTTTGTCTTTATATATATATATATATATATATATATATATATATATATATATATATATATATATATATATATATAATAAAAAGGCTTAAACACTAATATTCCATGGTCATAATTTATTCCATGTCTGATGAATTGGATGGTATTTACGAGTCCAATGGAATAAATTATGACCATGGAATATTAGTGTTTAAGTCTTTTTATTATATCCTTACTCTGTCCTGGACATTGAGTTCTACCTGGATTCTATCCTCTTGGAATTATTTTTTATACATATATATATATGTATGTGTATGTATGTATGTAGATATATTTATATATTGTAGATATATGATTGCATACGTAAGTGTATATTTACCAATAATATTATATATATATATATATATATATATATATATATATATATATATATATATATATATACCTAAAGAGCCATGTAAACCTACCTAGGTTTCACCTGAACGAATTAGATGTCAAAAATGAGGGAGCAAAATAAATATTTTGAAAGAATCACAAAATTTTCGATTATTCTGGCAACATTTGCCAGTGCTTAATATTTGTGTACACACACACACACACACTCAAGCGCGCACACATACACACACACACACACACACACATATATATATATATATATATATATATATATATATATATATAGCGAGAGAGAGAGAGAGAGAGAGAGAGAGAGTAACATGCAATACCCACATATTTAATATTTATATCTCATATATATTATACGAACGCATATATATATATATATATATATATATATATATATATATATATTAAATTTAAAAATATTTTTTATGTTTTTATGTTTTGGGGGTATATAACCTAATCGATTTAATTTAGATTCTATGTGTTTTTGTTTATATCGCTTTCATTATTTTAATATACCATATTTTGGTAACAAAAGTTGTTCCAGGAATGATGAAATGTTTAAGAAACTGGACGCAAATTTACTGCGGCTGATCTAGCGATTAAAGCACTTTCTATACGTTTTCTCTTCTAATTAGAGTAGCATTTTTAATATCGAGACTGTCGTCAGTCTCTTTACAGTGCCCAACGAATGCGTTGTTTTCTAAAGTATCTCTTTTAGCTCCTATAATCTTTTATTTGAATTTCTTGAGGTTTCTTCGATGTATTATTTGTGGCAATCATTACAAGTAATAGATTAAATTCCACCTTTCATTTTTACCTTATTGTTGTGTATTGATTAAGTCTTATTGTTTTACATGTGATTGTGACAATTTTTATGTTATGTTTAGATAAATCCTTTTCAATTGTAGTGTTGATCGTGTTACACGAAAAAATAATTTATATTTTATTCATTGGGTTTGTCAGGAGGGGGGTAACTATTTTGTCTTGGAATATTTTATGAGCTTTTTGGGCCGCAATGAATATGAAATTGGTTATTGGAGGAGTTTGAAAGTATTTTCAATATATTTCTCTTGTTCATGAAAATATTGGTGTCTGCAAATTCTGAGTGCTCTTAAGTAGAGTCCGATGATTATACTGGGCTTCATTTTGATGTTTACATGGAAAATAGATTTATGAGATCATGTTTATTATTTGATTTTCTGTGGACACTAAGTTTTAAGCTGGTCTTAACGAGGTGTAGCATGATATCTAGGAAAGATAAAGTATTGTTTTCTTCCATTTCGAATGTAAATTCTATTGGATGTTTGACTTTGTTCTGTTTATCTACAGTAAATCAATATCATGGGGATATATAAATAGAGCATCACCAATATTTCTTTTTAAGCGTTTCACCCCAAGCAAGGCGGGAAGCCACTAGCACGCAAGGGGTTACAGAGAGTTGGAGTGAGAGCAAATAGGAGTGATAGAGGGAAGGATGAAGAGAAGGATAGGGAATAGATCAAGGCATCTGGAGACGTCGATTGACATTACGTTTGAATAGTTGGAAATTATAGCTATCAGGGAAACAGGAAGAGGGTGGGGATTTCCACAGGCGAGAGGTGCGAGACATGAAGGTATTGGAGTAGAAGAGACGGCTAGATTTAACAGTTTCGATAGTGAACGGTTGTGAGCGAGATGCCAGCCTAGTAGAACGCTTAAATTCATGAAGTCTGGGAATCAGCAAAGCAGCTATTCGGAGCTGTTACCATGAAAGTATTTGTAAAAAAGACGGGAGGCGACGGCACGTCTGTGAGAGTGCTACTGCAGACGAGATGCCAGATCAGGACCAATTACGTTGCATACCCGTCTCTGGATTTTATCAAGAACCTTAAGACAAACAGAAAGGGCTCCAGTCCATATATGGCAGCAATACTCTATGCAAGGCCGAATGGTTGATTTGTAAATTTGAAAGATCGACTCCGGCGAGAAAAGATTCCTGGCGCGCCACAGGGAGCCATCTTTCCTTGCGGTGGACAAAGCTATTGACTCAATGTATTTGTTCCATCTCAGGTCAGCAGTCAATGTGAGACCGAGTATCGCAAAGAGGTGCTCTCGTGGAGTTGAGCGTCAGGCATTCTAATGGAGAGCAGGGATGGTTCTCTGTGGAGAGTAATAGAGAGCAGTTTTGTTTTTGAGGCTTTAAAGTTAACCAGCCAATTCCTGTCCCAGTTCACATTTAATAATAATTTCTGTAAACAAAAATTTGAATAACCAATGGAAGGTTCTTTTCGGAGGTCCTTTTCGAGACGAACGGCCAGGTTATATATCGCAAGTATGTTGATTATTTAGGAAAAATATTTTGGAAAGAACCAGAGTCGAGAAATTCTAAGAACATACATACCATCATTCCATTAAGAGGCGATTCCATTGGTTATTCAAATTTTTGTTTACAGAAATTATTATTAAATGTGAATTAACATTGATTGGTGATGAGATGGCTGGTTTCTTTTTAAGTATTTTAGGGAGAGGTTTATCTTTGATTGTGTTAAATACTTTGAAAAATGTTTAAATCTCTAAAAAATATGTGAGTATGTGTGGTTGACTGTTGTAATGTGTTTTAAAGAGTGAGGTTTGCATGACATACACTAATACATACATTGAGACACACACACACACACACACACACACACACACACACACACACACATATATATATATATATATATATATATATATATATATATATAAGCACGGGCTTGCATATATATATACACACCTAGATAAAATCGACAAGGAAGTTTGTTTCTTCATCACAAATCAATTTATCATCAGTCAAGTCGTGGTCTGCCTTCTGGAAAGATCGGTGACACTGTCTGGTATCAAGTTCTCTCTTATGCCTTGTCTGATGGGCCGGGCCGGGTGCAAAACTGTCTTTCATTGACATTCGAAAAAAAATCCCCCACACCAATTCTGCAAAAGAAAAGCCAAACATTTCTGAATGAACAACAAATTTGCAGGCATTATGTATATCTGTGAAGGAATTCCGAGATTTAAGTACGACAAGGCCGAAAACACCAAATATAAAAAAACGTTATATACAACTTCTTCTTCTTCTTCTTCTTCTTCTTCTTCTTCTTCTTCTTCTTCTTCTTCTTCTTCTTCTTCTTCTTCTTCTTCTTCTATGTGGGCGTTCGTCTTCAGAACGTGTGCTATCATGGCCCCCTTTTTTTACAGTAAGGTCACCCTGAAAATGCCCAGAGAGCACTCGGGGTAGAGGGTTACGTTAAGGAGT
Organism: Acanthosepion esculentum; assembly: GCA_964036315.1. Taxonomy (NCBI): domain Eukaryota; kingdom Metazoa; phylum Mollusca; class Cephalopoda; order Sepiida; family Sepiidae; genus Acanthosepion; species Acanthosepion esculentum. Next base: position 5,610,587 of record OZ038493.1, read on the forward strand.
AGTTTATATGGATAGGAGGGCAAGATAACGGTTAACTCTAGACTTTAACAGGTTAAGATTTTCGGGATCGAGGAAACCTTTTTTTGGGAGTCTGTTCCACAGAGCAGTGGTTCACTGTTTGAGTGAAACTTAATTCTCGCCGATGCAATACGCTTGGGTGGGGAGGCGGTGGATATGTCGGTGATTTGCTATTCTGTACGTAGCATGGCGGGTTCTCGCCGTGAAGGTTAGACCTGACAAAACCAAGGAATGTAAATCGTCTGAACACTTTCTCTCCACAAGCTCCTTTCACTCGTGGGTCTTAGCAGCGTTTCTAGATCCGCAAGTCTCCCGCTCGTGCCCCTCCATCTGTACGAAAGCTCGCCAGGTAGGTGACCCGCTGCCTCACTCTTGCCGTCAGCAAGCATTGTGAGTGTTGAATTTTCCAAGCCGTCCTTTCTCATTAAATGTCTCTTTCTGATTCAGAGTATAAATAATCTTAAGTGGAATTCCTAGCACCATTCTGTATGTATTTAGATTTCTCTCCATCTGTAGGGAGATTGTTTCGCATTCTTTGCCATACAAGAGAATTGATATCTCAGAGCAATCGAGATTTCTTTTTTTCTAAGAAAATTTTCCTGTTTCTTCTTACTTTGTTTAGCTTTTGGAAGGCATCTTTCGATAATCCAATCCGTGTTCGGCGATCAATGTCGCATTTTTCAAATTGATTGTAGTTAAAATCTATTGGGTTTGTATTTCCTAAGATGATTTTTATTCTTTTTTCTTAGCTTCAGGACTAAGGCGATCATGGCCCTCCACGAATTCCTATACTTTGTAGCAGTAAATAATTATTGGCCACTTAACTGTCACTCTGTGATTTTGTTTTACCATCTATTACCGCATTGTTGCATGGTCATTAAGAAAAGAGTGTGCCCAAAATGCAAATTACAAATTGGAGATATCAAACTCAAACAAGTACAAAAATGTAAATATCTAGAATGTGTTTTAACAGAGGACAGATAGTGTGACACTGAAATCTGAATACATATTGGAATAGATAAAGTGCCTTCCAAAAGCTAAGCAAAGTATTAAGAAACAAGAAAATGTCTTTAGAAACAACGAAATGTGTACTTAACTGTTATGTGATATCTATCCTCGTATATGGCAGTGAACACTGGTAAATCTCATCACAGATGAATAAAAGATGTGAGGCAACAGAAATATGGTTCAACAGGACATGCCCATTATGAGGAAAGTGGGTTTAGAAATATTGACACTCATAAGACATATTGAAGGCAAGAAGGACAGCAGAAAGCGTTATATCACCTACCTAATGATCTTGTATAAACGGTTGAGGGAACAGGGAATACAATTGTGGAGATCGCCTACAGCTTCCCTTCCCTTGTGGCCCTTTGCAGGTCTAGCTTCATGCTCCCACCTCCATTCCGCTAGCCATTCACATAAGCCCGTCAGATAGGCGACCCGCTGTCTTTCTTTATCTTTGCGGTCGATGTGCCATGTGAGTGTTAAGTTCTCCAAGTTCTTCTTCCTCATTATGTGTCCAAGAAAAACCATTTGTCTCTCTCTCTCTCTGCTTCTGAGTGCTCATTTTTTTTTCATACTTCATTTCTTATTCATCCGTCCATCGAATTCTCAGTATCCTTCTGTAGATTCATATTTCTGCAGCTTCCAGTTTCCTCTTCATCTGTGGAGATTCACTGCCATAAAAAAAGGATTGGTATCACATAGAAATCCAGCAGAGTTTTCTTTTTTCTAACGAAAGTTCATTTTTTTTTCTAACGAAATATTCTTCTTTCCTAATACATTGTGCAACTAATTTGCTACAAAGAATAGGAAGTTGTGGAGAGACATTATATTATCCATAAATAAAGATATGTCTTTTCCCTGTAAAATATGTTATAATAGTAAGAGCTAAAAGAAACAAGATAGGATTGATGATAATTATGTGTCCAAGTAATTTCAGCAGTCTTTTCCTGGTGCTGAGTAGAAGTGCTCTTTCTGTTGTGGTTTTCTTTAAGATTTTCCTAGTTGCTTACTCATTCTGTCACGGAATTCTCAGTAGAACTATATTTCTGTTGCTTCCAGTTTTCTCTTCATCTGTGGAGAACCTCATGTCATAATATTCTTGAAAAATCTTATACCTCTATTGTCCGTAAAAAACAAAAATATTTGTTTATTTATGTTAGGGGGCGATTATATACAGTCATGCTTTTCAGGATAGCACGAGTAACCCATAAACACCCACAAAATACAACTGTAACTACATAAATATGTACGTATGTCCACTAAACGGTGACTGCCTGTATAATAACGTAATATACAAAGCTTTGGCATGATTCAAAGGAAACCCAGAAAAAATATACATATAGTTATAACAGAAGGTCCCTGGAAACATTAAAACTACTCACGGGAAGCATCATTTAACAACAAAATATGTAAACAGTATTGTCAAACTTTAATAAACCGCCATTTTTATTCTACATTACGCATGCGTGTTTTCTGTTCTTATTTTTTTATATTTAATTAAAGCCTGAAAACTCGTGTGATAAAACGTAAAGTACAAAAATGAAATGTAGTTTTTCTCCGGCCTTGTTGCTGCTGAAAAAGCGGAAGCGGAAAGGGCATGAGAACAATTTGTTCGCAGTTAAAACTATCGAATTGTGATGTTAATATTAATTAACTTTTGTATGTTTAGTGTTGTTGGCGTTAGCCGATTATATATAGAAAGCAACAATAATATTATTTCGACAAAAATGCAATCGGCTGAGGTAACTCCGAATGACACCGCATTCAAGTCAATCAGTTTTGAATGTTATAGAAACCCCACTATCAAGAGAAAGACCAAAAGTAATTATTAATAATAAAATTAAAAAAAAATGATTTCATGAAACTCCGAGTACAGATTTATATAAGTTAAATGAACCTATTTTATTTTAATACTAATAATTATATAAATATATGTGGAGTAACTGCCCATGGTTAAATGTATTTGACGAAATTCTCAACAAACAGAATTGACAATGAAAAGAAGAAAATGGCGACAAAAAAGAAAAGGCTAAAATAAGATTAAGCAACAACATCTATGCAAGTCAAATGTAGACAAAGCAACAGTTAATAAGGCAAAAAGTTCATGAGGCAAGAATTGTGTTCACACGACAAAGGGATATAGTCAAGTAGTCTGAACATTCTGACTTCAAGACAAGAATTGGTCCATTTTTATTGGTTAGGCAGAAATACCATCATGTACGTGCAAGATTTGTTTATAAATTTGAAGTGGGAATGTACTTAGTAGTCTTTGTCGGAGAATGGAATCAACAATATATATATACGAGGGTCATTCAATAAATAACGGTTCCTAGTAACTGACCTGCTTGATCCTCATACGTTGAATAAGATGGGAGATTCCACCATATATATATATATATATATATATATATATATATATATATATATATATATATATATATATATATATATATATATATATATATATATATATATATATTTGCAACGGCACAGAAGCGTATTAAGGCATAAAAAACAATTTTTTTTATTAAAGGCCATGATAGATTTAAAATAAAAACACCAGTCAAGCGGTTTCGTCCCCTCTCATCAGAACTGTTAACCGGTTGACTGGTGTTTTTATTTTAAATCTATCATGGCCTTTAATAAAAAAATTGTTTTTTTATGCCTTAATATATATATATATATATATATATATATATATATATATATATATATATATGAGGGTCATTCAATAAATAAGGTGCATTCTTTTGTATAAGGACTTCCAATACAAATTAAAGCTTAATCTTTTTTTATTTTTTTTGTTTTACTTCTTTTTCACATGGATTTAATTTCTTTTGCAGATTAAAAAAAACTTTGATAGTTTTGGCGATTAACAAAGATGGCCGAACAAGAAGCATGCTCCAGGATTGAACAGTGGTCAGTTATCAAGTTTTTGGTTGCTGAAGGGTGCAAACCAGTTGAAATTCATAGGAGAATGTCAACTGTGTATAGTGCTACATGTTTCAGCCAAAAAATGTCTACAAGTGGGCTAAATTGTTTAAAGAAGGACGGAGCAGTGTTGAGGATGAAGACAGGCCTAGGAGGCCTACAGAAGTGAGGTCTCCTGAGGTGATCGAATCAGTCAATGACCTCATTCAGTCTGACAGAAGGGTGACAGTGGATGACATTGCAAGGACTTTGAGCTTATCTGTTGGGACAAACGCAGGGGGTCATCAGTCAGAATGAGTCATCTTGCATCATGACAACGCAAGGCCTCACACAGCAGCCCAAACGGTGCAGACCATCAACGAGCTGGGCTGGGAACTGCTCCCTCATCCCCATACAGCCCAGACCTTGCCCCTTCAGACTTTCACTTGTTTGGCCCCGTGAAAGCGTTCACGAGAGGCACGAAGTTTAAAAGTGACGAGGAAGTCAAAAGTGTTGTGAGCGACTGGCTGAGACATCAGTCCAAAGATTTTTACGCTGAGGGAATACGGAAGCTTGTGCACAGATGGGAAAAGTGTGTGACAGTGCTGGGAGACTACGTTGAAAGAAAAGTAAGCGTCTATCTGTATTAAGAGGCCTTATGCCGAAACATTCACCTTATTTATTGAATGACCCTCGTATATATATATATATATATATATATATATATATATATATATATATATATATATATATATATATATATATATATATATATATATATATAATTTAAATAAAAACAGATTCCATATAATAAATTATTTCAACACAGTCCTTTTAAAGGACAGTGGATCATCAGATTTATTTCCAAATGTTGAAATTGAAAAAATGAAAATAAATTTACACATTTATGACGGGCAATAATAAGGAAATTAACGAAGTGGGGGCAGTGAAGGGGGTAGAGAGACAGCATTGAGTTAGATGTAACATTTCTATTGTTTCAAATTTAAATTTTCGCTGAAATCTAGACATTGACACGTTAAATCTGTTAACGGAAGTTATATCTTGATATGGGAGGGGGATAGATAAAAAAAGCACAAAGAGAAAAAGAGAGAAAAAAAGAGAAAGAGGTTGTGATAAAGTGTCATTAACTTCCATTGGAATAGGCGTTGTTTTTTTCTTTACTTTGAGATTTCGTAAATTTTTTTTATTTAAACAGTCTAAGCAATTTAATTATATGCTAAAGTTTTTTTAAAAAAAACTTATTACGACCATTTTGGGGATTTAATGTGAAATAGTCGATTAAAAAATATTTATAGAATTTACATTAAAACACTAAAAACTTTTTCTCAAATATAAGTTTACATCTAGTAGTAAAGGATTATTAACGTGATATCTCTATCAGTTTGAATTTTATTTATGAGTTTGATTAGTGACTATTTTTACATTGGTAATTTCTATTACTTAAAATTTAGTTTTAATTTAATATGGAGTGGCATTTTAACGCAATATTATAGATCATGCTCCATCATATATTGTAAACACATCTATGTAAATTTCAAACACATACGTTCTTTCACATTTGCAGTCATTTATACAGGTACACGTGTACTGATATACATGGGTAATTTCATATATCTTCTCAGATGTTTCCGTATACTTACACACATATATATATATATAGGGGTGCAACTAGATTTCCCTAAAAAGTCTTATCTAAGAAAGAAATTAGGTAATGACTTTAGTATTCAATCGTCAAAAATCTAAATATTTTATCATTAATAATGATTATTAAAGCGTAATTCATTTAAGAAAACAATATTGTAAGTATTGTAAGTGGGGTAAAATATCAATAACATACTTGTAAGTCTTTTTTCTTTTAAACATTTTTACATACACCCATACATTTACACACACATATATATACACATAGGCACATATTTACCCCCCACACAAACACATCCCCCATATACACATACACACACCCATATATATATATATATATATATATATACACACATATATATACATACATGTATCCACATACATACACATATCTCTACACATACATACATATACACAGGTACACACACATATACACACATACCATACATACACATATACACCTATATATATCCTACCTATATACCTACACGTATGTATACCTACATATCAATATTAATATCGACCAAACACAAATATGTTTTCACAATACACACCTATACAGGTGTATTCCTCTCTTTCTATATAAACAAATATACATATACATGTCAAAAGACGTATCACTGTTTTAGTCCAAATACATATTTCGGTACGCATACAGTTGTGTGTTCATATTCACATGTGAACAATAACATTTCAAGAGTAATATATACATATGGTGGAATTTCCCATCAATATATATATATATATATATATATATATATATATATATATATATATATGGTGGAATCTCCCATCTTATTCGACGTATGAGGGTCAAGCAGGTCAGTTCCTTGGAACCGATAGCCCAGACCCCCAGCACATATGATTTGATTAAAGTGGTGAAGGCTTTGTACAGAACCAACCACACTATTAAAAATTACATAAATACCTACATTGATAAGTGCGAATGGTTTTGCCATTCAACACGTACAGAAAGTTATTAACTGTTCAATATCGTTGTTTTTTTTAAATTCTGGATCTCATGAGAGCAACGCTACATTTTACGTGGAGTCAAAGTTCAAGATTTTCATAAATATAGTGAATTGGGGTATAAATTCAAAAATATTGAATATCTACCTACCAGTGTTGGTAGGTAGATATAAAAAAATAAACTAAGGGATTAATAGTGAATTTAATAGGGATATTAATCCGTTAATCCGGTATTGAGTCAACGGATAAGATTATTGTAATACGAACTAAAAAAAAAACTGGTAGTTGCCAAATAAAAAGCCAGGGTAGACAGCATTGATTAAATAAATATTTATTTTCTCACCAATCGCTTACATATACAGTTGATCGTATCTCTCTATTTAGATCATTTCTACATCTATCTATCTATCTATCTATCTATCTATCTATCTTAGTCCACTTATACAAATCTTTCTATCTACCTATCTAAATCTGTTAATATCTACCTATTTCAATCAATCTATCTATCTATCTATCTATCTATCTATCTATCTATCTATCTATCTATCTATCTACCTACGTACCAGTCTATCTATCTCAGTCCGCTTATCCCAATCTTTCTATCTACCTATCTAAATCTGTTAATATCTACCTATTTCAATCCATCTATCTATCTAAATCTGTTAATATCTACCTATTTCAATCTATCTATCTATCTATCTATCTATCTATCTATCTATCTATCTATCTATCTATCTATCTATCTACCTACCTACCTACCTACCAGTCTATCTATCTCAGTCCCCTTATACCAATTTTTCTATCTACCTATCTAAATCTGTTAATATCTACCTATTTCAATCTATCTATCTATCTATCTATCTATCTATCTATCTATCTATCTATCTATCTACCAGTCTATCTATCCCAGTCCGCTTATACCTATCTTTCTATCTACCTATCTGAATCTGTTAATATCTCCCTATTTCAATCTCGTTATATGTATCTGTCTATTAGCATGTATCGATTCATTTCACGTTTTATTGATGTTCTTTTTAAAACTAAATCAAAACAGCCGGCCATATTTTGCGTTCCTATTCAGAAGTTCGTCTTGTGTTTACATCATTGAAAAACTGGCATCACAAACTCCGCCGTATGATGCACATCTTGCATGTTGTCGAAGTTTTGCAACTGTTCATTGATCTTTTACTTTGGTTCCTTTCAATTCAACCCTGTAGAAGAAGAATAACACACACATTCCACTCCCGCCCTTCCCTTTCTCAAACTTTCTTTTGGGCTTGACGTAATTTGCTTATCAATTTCATATGTGGTTGATCGTATCTCTCTATTTAGATCATATCTACATCTATCTCTGTCATTCGTGTACATTTTGGGATAGTCTGCCTTCACCGATTAACGTGTGTAGTAGTCAGTTAACTGAAAAGGGTGCCGTTTAACAATTGCAGGATAATTATATCATGAGCAGGCAGATATGATTTATACATACGGTAGCAAGAATGGTAATGCACGCGAGGTTGCACGGCTGTATCAGATTGCGTTTGCTGACCGAAGACAACCGACTCATCCAATCTTTGCTGCAGTTTGTGGTCGCGTTGCTGAGAAAGGATCCGTGGTACCACAAACTATGGATGACCAAGATCCGTTTCTACGACTGACCACGAAGAAAACATGCTGTCGAAGATAATCCAGGTATCAGCTCACATCATTGTGCTAGTTTTGGTGTAAGGTTTGAAAAATATTTTTCATACACCCTGTATATATATATATATATGTGTGTGTGTGTGTGTGTGTGTGTGCGTGTATGTATGTGCATATATATATATATATATATATATATATATATATATATATATATATATATATATATATATTGATAATATGAGTGGTAAATATACACATACATATGCAATCATATATCTAAAATATAAATATATATACATACATACATACATACACATATATATATATGTATAAAAAATAATTCCAAGAGGGTAGAATCCAGGTAGAACTCAATGTTCAGGACAGAGTAAGGATATATAAAAATAAATAAATAAAAGGATATATATAAATAAATAAATAAATATATATATATATATATATATATATATATATATATATATATATATATATATATAGTGCGATGGGTAAATTGTCGCATACTCGTTGTTTTTGATCTTGTTGACTGCATAGTATAGTAGGGTCAGTTGGGCACCGTCTGTGAGAAAAATGGCACCATGACACAATTCACTCCGCCAGAAATTTGGAAACGACATTCAATACAGCATGCCTTCCAGATTATTGAATTCGCGAAGTAAGATCCAATACGAACATTTCAGAGTGATCGGATGTCAATCTGAAGACAATGCAGAGGATTCGGAAAGAGTTGGATGAGTGTAATGGTGATTACGAAGGTGTTTCGAGTGATCACGTGATGGCGACGTTATGTTTCCATTCATTTTCGCACAGGGCCTCAGACTCAACATGCAGCCCGACAACAAATATCTTGACGAGGTAGTCCTACCCTGGGTCAAGAGTGTGGCTGCTGGATGATCCTATGTCTTGCATCATTGAAATCTGCATCATGTCACACAAGCAGGAAAAACCCGTCATGGCTTTCAGATAATTTCTGCAGCCATATCACTCCTTACATCTAGTCACCTAACTCCCCAGACTTCACCTGCCTTGATCATTATGTGTAGGGCTCAGTTGAGTGAGAGACCATCAAAACTCCTTGTAACACCGAAGATGAACTGAAGGCAAGGATTATGGCAGCATTCACCAACTTACACAAGGAGACCATCCAGAAGAGATGCAGGAGATTCTGAAGTCGTCTGGAGACTGTTTGAAGCCAATGGCGATTTTATTGAATAAATTTACTCTAGAGAATTTCAAGATATTTTTGCTTAATTTTGTTAAAGATATCTGTTAAAATGAAATGCCAGTGTTATTGCTATTTTTAGGTAATTTAGACGACAATTTATCCATCGCGCTACAGATATATATATATATATATATATATATATATATATATATATATATATATATATATATATGTATGTATTTTGGGAATATATATATTGCATTGGAAATATGTACTAGGAGCCCATTACAGAAAACAAAACAATTAATTCAAACAAGTATTGTTCCCAGTTAATTGGGATGCCTTATTGACCGATTTAATAAAATGGTATGAATATACCATCAGGGTAACGATAGGCTGGTTGTTACTTGAATGTGACCATGATATATATATATATATATATATATATATGTGTGTGTGTGTGTTACAGGGAAGATTTTATTTATTCACCGTGTTTACCTGGTATTACACATTCGGATTAGTATATATTAAAGCTTTTACAGAAATCTTTTAATGAAAAAGAAATCCCTTGAAGTCTGCAAAAGGCACCTGGAAGGGTTTCTTCTTGTTCAGTTATGAAAAAGTCATGCTTTTCAGGATAGCACGAGTAACCCATAAACACCCACAACTGTAACTACATAAATATGTACGTATGTCCACTAAACGGTGACTGCCTGTATAATAACGTAATATACAAAGCTTAGGCATGATTCAAAGGAAACCCAGAAAAAATATACATATAGTTATAACAGAAGGTCCCTGGAAACATTAAAACTACTCACGGGAAGTATTATTTAACAACAAAATATGTAAACAGTATTGTCAAACTTTAATAAACCGCCATTTTTATTCTACATTACGCATGCGTGTTTTCTGTTCTTATTTTTTTATATTTAATTAAAGCCTGAAAACTCGTGTGATAAAACGTAAAGTACAAAAATGAAATGTAGTTTTTCTCCGGCCTTGTAGCTGCTGAAAAAGCGGAAGCGGAAAGGGCATGAGAACAATTTGTTCGCAGTTAAAACTATCGAATTGTGATGTTAATATTAATTAACCTTTGTATGTTTAGTGTTGTTGGCGTTAGCCGATTATATATAGAAAGCAACAATAATATTATTTCGAGAGAAATGCAATCGGCTGAGGTAACTCCGAATGACACCGCATTCAAGTCAATCAGTTTTGCATGTTATAGAAACCCCACTATCAAGAGAAAGACCAAAAGTAATTATTAATAATAAAATTAAAAAAAAAAATGATTTCATGAAACTCTGAGTACAGATTTATATAAGTTAAATGAACTATTTTATTTTATTACCAATAATTATATAAATATATGTGGAGTAAGTGATCATGGTTAAATGTATTTGACGAATCATATATTGTAAACACATCTATGTAAATTTCAAACACATACGTTCTTTCACATTTGCAGTCATTTATACAGGTACACGTGTACTGATATACATGGGTAATTTCATATATCTTCTCAGATGTTTCCGTATACTTACACACATATATATATATATAGGGGTGCAACTAGATTTCCCTAAAAAGTCTTATCTAAGAAAGAAATTAGGTAATGACTTTAGTATTCAATCGTCAAAAATCTAAATATTTTATCATTAATAATGATTATTAAAGCGTAATTCATTTAAGAAAACAATATTGTAAGTATTGTAAGTGGGGTAAAATATCAATAACATACTTGTAAGTCTTTTTTCTTTTAAACATTTTTACATACACCCATACATATACACACACATATATATACACATAGGCACATATTTACCCCCCACACAAACACATCCCCCATATACACATACACACACCCATATATATATATATATATATATATATATATATATATATATATATATATATATATATATATATATATATATATAAATATATATATATATATATATCCACACATATATATACATACATGTATCCACATACATACACATATCTCTACACATACATACATATACACAGGTACACACACATATACACACATACCATACATACACATATACACCTATATATATCCTACCTATATACCTACACGTATGTATACCTACATATCAATATTAATATCGACCAAACACAAATATGTTTTCACAATACACACCTATACAGGTGTATTCCTCTCTTTCTATATAAACAAATATACATATACATGTCAAAAGACGTATCACTGTTTTAGTCCAAATACATATTTCGGTACGCATACAGTTGTGTGTTCATATTCACATGTGAACAATAACATTTCAAGAGTAATATATATATATGGTGGAATTTCCCATCAATATATATATATATATATATATATATATATATATGGTGGAATCTCCCATCTTATTCGACGTATGAGGGTCAAGCATGTCAGTTCCTTGGAACCGATAGCCCAGACCCCCAGCACATATGATTTGATTATAGTGGTGAAGGCTTTGTACAGAACCAACCACACTATTAAAGATTACATAAATACCTACATTGATAAGTGCGAATGGTCTTGCCATTCAACACGTACAGAAAGTTATTAACTGTTCAATATCGTTGTTTTTTTTTTATTCTGGATCTCATGAGAGCAACGCTACATTTTACGTGGAGTCAAAGTTCAAGATTTTCATAAATATAGTGAATTGGGGTATAAATTCAAAAATATTGAATATCTACCTACCAGTGTTGGTAGGTAGATATAAAAAAATAAACTAAGGGATTAATAGTGAATTTAATAGGGATATTAATCCGTTAATCCGGTATTGAGTCAACGGATAAGATTATTGTAATACGAACTAAAAAAAAACTGGTAGTTGCCAAATAAAAAGCCAGGGTAGACAGCATTGATTAAATAAATATTTATTTTCTCACCAATCGCTTACATATACAGTTGATCGTATCTCTCTATTTAGATCATTTCTACATCTATCTATCTATCTATCTATCTATCTATCTATCTATCTATCTATCTATCTATCTATCTACCAGTCTATCTGTCTCAGTCCGTTTATACCTCTCTTTCTATCTATCTACCTAAATCTGTTAATATCTACCTATTTCTATCTATCTATCTATCTATCTATCTATCTATCTATCTATCTATCTTAGTCCACTTATACAAATCTTTCTATCTACCTATCTAAATCTGTTAATATCTACCTATTTCAATCAATCTATCTATCTATCTATCTATCTATCTATCTATCTATCTATCTATCTATCTATCTATCTACCTACGTACCAGTCTATCTATCTCAGTCCGCTTATACCAATCTTTCTATCTACCTATCTAAATCTGTTAATATCTACCTATTTCAATCCATCTATCTATCTAAATCTGTTAATATCTACCTATTTCAATCAATCTATCTATCTATCTATCTATCTATCTATCTATCTATCTATCTATCTACCTACCTACCAGTCTATCTATCTCAGTCCCCTTATACCAATTTTTCTATCTACCTATCTAAATCTGTTAATATCTACCTATTTCAATCTATCTATCTATCTATCTATCTATCTATCTATCTATCTATCTATCTATCTATCTATCTATCTATCTACCAGTCTATCTATCCCAGTCCGCTTATACCTATCTTTCTATCTACCTATCTGAATCTGTTAATATCTCCCTATTTCAATCTCGTTATATGTATCTGTCTATTAGCATGTATCGATTCATTTCACGTTTTATTGATGTTCTTTTTAAAACTAAATCAAAACAGCCGGCCATATTTTGCGTTCCTATTCAGAAGTTCGTCTTGTGTTTACATCATTGAAAAACTGGCATCACAAACTCCGCCGTATGATGCACATCTTGCACGTTGTGGAAGTTTTGCAACTGTTCATTGATCTTTTACTTTGGTTCCTTTCAATTCAACCCTGCAGAAGAAGAATAACACACACTTTCCACTCCCGCCCTTCCCTTTCTCAAACTTTCTTTTGGGCTTGACGTAATTTGCTTATCAATTTCATATGTGGTTGATCGTATCTCTCTATTTAGATCATATCTACATCTATCTCTGTCATTCGTGTACATTTTGGGATAGTCTGCCTTCACCGATTAACGTGTGTAGTAGTCAGTTAACTGAAAAGGGTGCCGTTTAACAATTGCAGGATAATTATATCATGAGCAGGCAGATATGATTTATACATACGGTAGCAAGAATGGTAATGCACGCGAGGTTGCACGGCTGTATCAGATTGCGTTTGCTGACCGAAGACAACCGACTCATCCAATCTTTGCTGCAGTTTGTGGTCGCGTTGCTGAGAAAGGATCCGTGGTACCACAAACTATGGATGACCAAGATCCGTTTCTACGACTGACCACGAAGAAAACATGCTGTCGAAGATAATCCAGGTATCAGCTCACATCATTGTGCTAGTTTTGGTGTAAGGTTTGAAAAATATTTTTCATACACCCTGTATATATATATATATATGTGTGTGTGTGTGTGTGTGTGTGCGTGTATGTATGTGCATATATATATATATATATATATATATATATATATATATATATATATATTGATAATATGAGTGGTAAATATACACATACATATGCAATCATATATCTAAAATATAAATATATATACATACATACATACACATATATATGTATAAAAAATAATTCCAAGAGGGTAGAATCCAGGTAGAACTCAATGTTCAGGACAGAGTAAGGATATATAAAAATAAATAAATAAAAGGATATATATAAATAAATATATATATATATATATATATATATATATATATATATATATATATATATATATATAGTGCGATGGGTAAATTGTCGCATACTCGTTGTTTTTGATCTTGTTGACTGCATAGTATAGTAGGGTCAGTTGGGCACCGTCTGTGAGAAAAATGGCACCATGACACAATTCACTCCGCCAGAAATTTGGAAACGACATTCAATACAGCATGCCTTCCAGATTATTGAATTCGCGAAGTAAGATCCAATACGAACATTTCAGAGTGATCGGATGTCAATCTGAAGACAATGCAGAGGATTCGGAAAGAGTTGGATGAGTGTAATGGTGATTACGAAGGTGTTTCGAGTGATCACGTGATGGCGACGTTATGTTTCCATTCATTTTCGCACAGGGCCTCAGACTCAACATGCAGCCCGACAACAAATATCTTGACGAGGTAGTCCTACCCTGGGTCAAGAGTGTGGCTGCTGGATGATCCTATGTCTTGCATCATTGAAATCTGCATCATGTCACACAAGCAGGAAAAACCCGTCATGGCTTTCAGATAATTTCTGCAGCCATATCACTCCTTACATCTAGTCACCTAACTCCCCAGACTTCACCTGCCTTGATCATTATGTGTAGGGCTCAGTTGAGTGAGAGACCATCAAAACTCCTTGTAACACCGAAGATGAAGGATTATGGCAGCATTCACCAACTTACACAAGGAGACCATCCAGAAGAGATGCAGGAGATTCTGAAGTCGTCTGGAGACTGTTTGAAGCCAATGGCGATTTTATTGAATAAATTTACTCTAGAGAATTTCAAGATATTTTTGCTTAATTTTGGTAAAGATATCTGTTAAAATGAAATGCCAGTGTTATTGCTATTTTTAGGTAATTTAGACGACAATTTATCCATCGCGCTACAGATATATATATATATATATATATATATATATATATATATATATATATATATATGTATTTTGGGAATATATATATTGCATTGGAAATATGTACTAGGAGCCCATTACAGAAAACAAAACAATTAATTCAAACAAGTATTGTTCCCAGTTAATTGGGATGCCTTATTGACCGATTTAATAAAATGGTATGAACATACCATCAGGGTAACGATAGGCTGGTTGTTACTTGAATGACCATGATATATATATATATATATATATATATATATATATATATATATATATATATATATATGTGTGTGTGTGTGTGTGTGTGTGTTACAGGGAAGATTTTATTTATTCACCGTGTTTACCTGGTATTACACATTCGGATTAGTATATATTAAAGCTTTTACAGAAATCTTTTAATGAAAAAGAAATCCCTTGAAGTCTGCAAAAGGCACCTGGAAGGGTTTCTTCTTGTTCAGTTATGAAAACGACGTTCGGGGAGGATGGAAATAAGATGTTTTAAAAAATGGCAAAACAAATTGACACAAGAAAGTAAATATCTTCTTCAATAACATTAATGCCAAATATTTTTAAAAAATATATGATTTTAGTTATATTAATAAACCGAATGAAGGTTCTCTCTCTCTCTCTCTCTCTCTCTCTCTCTGTCACACACACACAGACGCACGCGGCTGCACACACACACACATATATGAAAGAATATAGTTTTAAGGTATGTTATATTTATGGGAAGTACTACTCAATATCGGAGTATGTAAATATAAAAGTGGACATTGAAGTCAACATTCAGAGGCCACAGACTGTTTCATGCTAAAAGCCCCCTGATGATTGCGTTAAGCATAAAACAGTCGCCTCTGAATGTTGACTTCACTGTTCACTTTTACACACACACACACACACACACACACACACACACACACACACACAGAGGGTGACTGAAAAGTAACTCCCTATTTTATGTATGAGTGGTCACCCAGGAGTCCTGACTTAACACCTGTGACTTTTTTCTTTGGGTTTGGTTAAAAGAGCAAGTCTACTATACCAAACCAATATTTTGGAAGAACTTGAAGGGTGAATACAAGAAATTGGTATGCTCCATACCACAAAATTTCGTGATGAAATCAGTTGACGCGATTCCTGGTCGGCTCAAGAAGCTGGTAGCGAAATCTGGCGCCACAATCGAATTTAAAATTCAACCTCATGCCATACGCTTTCCTCTTTTAAAATGGAATGTCACTTTCCACCATATATATATATATATATATATATATATATATATGATTTAAATATATTTAAAACCTGGATGGCACAATTTTCAATCAAATTGGCATCAGAAGAAAAATTTGGAAAAAAATAGAACGAACCAGAAACCGCCGAACAGAGCGAAAAGATATCGTCCAGAGCCTTAAATTTACTGCTACAAAGAAGAAGAAAAAACAGTGAATAATAATTTAAAACCAAAGAAAGTGTACTCAATACACTAAGTAGAGAAAAAGTAAAATAAATAAATACTAATGCGCCAGGTACTATTAATTTAGGTTTCACAACATGGGATCATCAGAGTTGAACTGGCTAAGGATGAATTAACGAGGAACAAATTTATTTATAAAATTTCTGCTAAAACCTAAAATTAGCATAAGCTTAAAATGAAATAAAACACGTGACTAAAAAAAACACTTTATTCTAAAAACTAGGCTTTCCTATGCTTCCGTAAGAACTTGTTTCAATCAATCAACACCACGCATTGTGAAACTCGGTCGAGACGATCCCAGAATGTGTATCCATGGCCAAAAATCTGTTTTGCCCGCGAATTTCGCCGGAGCCTACTTTGGCTTCCAAAAGTAAATAAAAGGACTAATTTCAGTCTAATTCCCCAGTCAGTCAGTAATTCACCTTCAGAGAGATTCCACACAGATCCACGTGTCTACATTTTGACTTAAGAACTTTTCGCGCGTCAACACCTGACTCAACTTTCAACCTCTTTCTGTCTCTCTCTGAATTCATTACACTTCCTAAAAAAAGTGTTAACTAGACTACTAAACAGAAATAGTAATTCTAGCAAAAGACAAAAGAAAATACAGTCCAGGGGGAACAACTCTGTCAGAACAAGAACAAACAAAACCAACTTAAATCTCACATACATTACTTTCTAATTTATCTCTCGATAAATTTTCCTTAATATTACATGTGGTCATTTTCTAAACAAAGGAACATTCCTGAACTGTAATTCATTAAGATACTTAATTCACACTTCGTCAACTTTCATATAACCAAAACACAAGCTTTTTCAAATTGTATTAATTGTATATAAATCTTCGATGTTTTTTTTTTTAATTGAATTCACAACTACCGTTGTTTTCTTGTTCAATTTTGCCTTGAGATTTATTCAACGTGTATGTCTATGCTTAATATTGTTGTGATTAATATGAAGAACATGCTTTTCACGCTCATCATCTCAAACCAAAAAACCTTCTGATTTCACACTCATTTCATAGCAATCCCAACACATCTATTAAGGATTTCTGACCCCTGGTTTAATAACATTTTAGGTTTGTTGAAGGTAGCTATTGCTAACTTCCCCTCCATGCATAATATACAGAACTTATAGCCAGCTTCATATTTACAACATTTTTTAGTATTTCCCATTTTAGAATGGAATCTGTTTTATCTTCTTGTTTAATATTCCAAACATATTTAGAATATTTATACTATTATATAGTATAATATATATATATATTTATACTATAATATATATATATATTTATACTATTATAATATTTATACTATTATTATAGTGTTATACCTATACTTCTTATGTGATTATAGTAGCGCCTTTTAAAGTTGCTTTCAGTAGATCCTATGTAGACATTACTTTTGGCATTATTGGTGGTTTAATTATTTCTATTAATTTCCAATTTATAGAAGACACATTCTTGTTGGCACTTGTCCTTGAGTAGTACTTGGCTCATTAGGGTTTTTTATACAGCGAAACAGTACTATCTGCGAATGACATAATTTAGCTTTTGAAAATATATTTCAGTTTTGCACTGTTGAGCTAATTCTATAAACAACAGCCAACTGCGCTAATGCAAAGCTCTTCAGTAAAATGAGCCCCCACCCCGCCCCGGCTGATTGGCATTTGTTTACATTCGTAAAAAAACACGCTAGATTTAGCAGCTTCGCTCTGTCGAATGAAGATAGGTCAGTGGTAGAAACTGTGACTGACACCAAATCGGTTGGGCTTCAATCCCGGCTTGAGGAATTCGAATGTCTAATCGCACTAAGGAGCTTTGATACGGCGAAACAATACTGTCTGCGAATGACACACACACACACGTGTGTGTGGTTAGTATAATTCGGCAGTAACTCTTCATCTAAACGAGTTTTATGAAAAGGGTAGACATTTTAGTCTATTGACTTTATCCATCGTCTTGTCCAAATTGTGAATCACCTTCCATAACTTTTTTGGGTGTACGCCATCGTTTAATATTATTTCTATTTTCCGGATGGCAAACGCAGAAAGAAAGGCCAAAAGAGCTAGCAGATAATATAGTCAAGGAAGGCAAGAAGAAAGGACTATTAACTGTAGGATGAAAATAAACATAAATAAGAAACTGTCCAAGACATGAGCTACATATTAAAACTATGTAATCAAAAGATTCTATTAATTTAATATTTGAAAATTTATAAGACTTGAATATTTTTGCAAAACGATGACGCGTTTTAAAATCATCGCAGTATTTAGTATTTCATATTTATTCGAACTTGCACGAGGTCAGGCTGTGACAAAAGGTCAGTTTAATGTGGGGAGCCCGATCGCGTACACCCGGGCTACACACACACACACACACACACATATATATATATATATTTAGTAGATACTTGTGTTTGAATAGACGCTCCATTCATTTATTTATTTTTATTTCAAGTATATTTTTTGTCTACCGGCCTGCATACTCGTGAAATCTTAAAAAATATAATATGCCCTCCATTTCCCCCCGTTTTTTTTTCGAGTCCACCGTCCGGCAAACGGAATATATACTGTTTAAAATAAACGCTGCGTCTACTGAAACACAGGTTTACAGTATAAAAAATGTTTCAAGTAATAAAAAAAAGTATCCGTTAATACTCTGGTCAATAGAAGTAGTGGGAAAATCGAGTGACCTACTTAACAAAATTTGGATGGATAGCTGGCAGATGGTTAAAATTTATCGACCACAACCAAAGAGAGACATTTATATCGAGAACTGTTCAACCATTTGCTGAAAGGACTTGTTACATAAAATCATTTAAAATCCCGAAGTATATACAGGGTGTCCATAAAGTTCATGTGCACTTTAAAAAAATTATAACTTTATTTGTATTTACGATAGAAATAATTCGTAAAAAGGATTAGAAAGAAGTAAATCTATATTTTTTAAAATGTTTTATTGAAATTTTATTGAAGTTTCCACATGTCCTCCATCATTAGCAATACAAAGGGTAATACGATTTTGCAGTTCACGGAAAACATTTGCCAACTGATTCACAGTAATACCTGACATCACATTAGTTATTTTAGCTATACTTAAAACTAGGTACATTAAATTTTTTAAGATTTTTTACAGATTATTTCTATCGCAAATACAAATAAAATTATAATTTTTTTCATGTGCACACGAACTTTATGGACACCCTGTATTTTAATTTGTAGAGCATGGGAGGTAACCCGTGTATAAATAATAAGTTATTTCCCTTAGATTATTAATTCCATAGTTTTTGTCACTATCTCTGTTGTACAGAAATCACTATTTTTAATTAATTCATAAACACTGACAGTTTTTAAATATTTATTTAACTTGGCTTTCTGTGGCACCAAAATTAAGATCGTCATCCTATCTGCTACAGATAATGAAGAGGGCCACGTCCCGGAACACGAGTTTCGAAATAACTCGTAAAATAAATAATCACGTAATTACATAAATATCTTATGTAATAAATAATCACGTAATTTCATAAATATCTTATGTAATTACGTGATTATTTATTTTACGAGTTATTTCGAAACTCGTGTTCCGGGACGTGGCCCTCTTCATAACTCGTAGCAGATGGGATGGCGATTTATCGCGGATGATGTTGAGAAAATTTTAAATAAATTCATTCAACACGTAGAGGAATTTTATACAATATATTTTCATATAATAAACAACCTGGTATAAACGAAGAGTGGAATTAGAAATTAATGTGTTGCATACACATTAATATATAATTTAGTTCAGGCAAAGGAAGCAGAGCTCCAAAAATAGAAAGAAAAACATTTATGTAATTAAGCCCTTCGTCTACGGGCCTGTGTACTCGGAAAATCTTGATGAAGTAAATGGAGCCAACAAATATATTTATTAAGAATTAACACACTGAAAATGAATTTGAAAAGATTTAAAATCTTTATAAATTATTCAATTTTTAATTGTAAAAAATGAACAGAAATCTTGTAAAAATTCATTTTTCTTCGAAAAATTTTCATTATTCAGACAATAGTGTCTTTAATATATATTATTCATAAAACAATTAAAAGCTTCTATAATTAAGTTTTAGTTTCATTGCGTTTTTTATTTTTCGATTCAGAACAGATCGGTCAATTTTACAAAAAAATAAAAATAAAAATATCGAGGATTCAAATTCTTCAAAGTATTCTGCTTTTAGCCAATATAATCATTAAAAATTATCACGTTGAATTTCTCAAGATTTCATAAAATTAAATATGGTCAGAAACACATGTAAAAAAGAAAAAAAAACACAAAGATTTTTTAATAAAAAATTTCAAAAATAATTTTATTTATTTGTAAATAAGTCGTGAAAATTTTATTAAAATACGACAATTATCGATTTTTGCAAGCCTGTCCAAATTAATGTGTCTGTCACCGCACAAAAGAGGCTAAAATTTGCTAACCTAATAGTTAGTATAACCGCTGACACAAGAAATAAAAAAAGTTTTATCCTAATTTAGAATGTTCTAAAAAGTAGAACAAAAATCCATTATTATTCAAAACTACTTTAATCCTTCCTCTTAATAATAAGATAAAGATTTTGAAGATAAAACTATGTTTTCATTACGCTTGGAGAATGTTTTCAGCGCGGCATGCTGATTTTTTAGCGTTTCGTGGAAGGACCTAATTTTATTAAACATTGCGCAAACTCAGCAATCTTTAAATTAATAACGGAATTTTTCAATCTCGTAATAACAAGTGAAATTATTCACGCTCAGAATTACAGAAGAAAATCAAGTGACAGCAAATCTCTTCAGTACTTCAGAATTCTCCTCAGTATTGAAGATTATTTTTAGATTCGGGTTGGAAAATAAAGTTAGTTGATATATACTTTGAAATGTCTTGTGTTGTTTTTATTCTTTCACACACTGTAACCTCTTGTGTCTTAGTGGCTTTACTGCCTTATTGGGGTGATATGATAATAATAAACAAAATAATTGACATAACCCTTCCAATATTTTTCAACAGTTAAGAGATGAGCCCGATTTAAGGAAAGAAAAAAAGATAGTCTTTGACAATTGTCAAACACTGGCTTTTCTCGTTTTTTTTCTTTTCTTTAATCGGAATAATAATAATAATAATAATAATAATAATAATAATAATAATAACAATTGGCCTCCAAAGATACTTGGAAAATACTGGATGATGGTATGTGTCAAGGAACATGAAAGTAGTAAGTGTCTTTACTCTGTAGTAAAGGAAGCCGAAAAATTCAAAAAGGAGCTTCAAATGGGCACAGAAATTCAAATACATCACTGTACACCGGCTGAAGCTGCAAAAAACTTAAAAAAGAATGCAAAGAGAAATGCGACCGACCAGATAAAGAAACAATGGCAAAATAAACCGCTCCATGGCCAATACTCTGCCCGTACCAAAAAAGCTGACGTAGACAAAAACCGCACCCATCAGTGGCTACGTAGTGCAGGGTTGAAAGGTGAAACTGAGGGTTTTATCATTGCTGCACAAGACCAATGCTTGTTAACTAGGAATTATCAAGCACATATACTAAAATACTGTGTTAGCCCAAGATGCAGATTCTGTGACAAATATCCAGAAACCATTGATCATCTTATATCAGGTTGCACGATATTGGCACCCACTGAATATAAAACCCGGCATGACAGAGTGGGCCAATATCTGCACTGGAAAATTTGCAACTCCTATGGGAAGGAAACTGGAAGAAATTGGTACGAACACCACCCAGACCGGGTTACGGAGATAGGACCTGTTACAATTCTATGGGACTACACAATACACACTGAGAGAACAATCAAAGCCAACCGCCCAGACATTGTTATTAAAGACCACAAACAAAATAAGTGCCTCCTTATTGATATGGCAGTCCCTGCAGACTGCAATGTGTCTTTGAAGATATTCGAAAAACTGTCAAAATACAAGGACCTTGAAATAGAAATCTCAAAAATGTGGCACATGGGAACATCAACAATTCCTGTTGTAGTTGGAGCCCTTGTACTGGTTGGAAAAGATTCCAGTAGGCTGATTGAAGGGATGCCTCAAAGAGATACAAAAAATTGTTCTGACAAGTACAGCCCACACTTTACGAAGGGCTTTATCTATGTAATTATTTTTTTATTTTTTTTTGCAGTGGAAAGTGTCATGATGCCATTTCTAACCTTAGGTCCCTGGGCGGGACCCGGAAAGAAATGTGTAAACGCCAGATATCAAAGGAAATAAAAATAATAATAATAATAATGATGTAGAAACTGCAAGAAATTGCTATGAACACCACCGATACCCTGTTACGAAGATAGGACCTGTAACCTGTGACTTTTATGGGACAATACACAGCGAGAGAACAATCAAAGCTAATCGCCCTGACACCGTGATTAGAGACCGCAAAGCCAAAATGTGCCTCCTTATTGACGTGGCAGTACTTGCAGATTACAATGTATCTTTGAAGATCTTCAAAAAACTATCAAAACAAAAGGGCCTTGAATACATATACGTATATACATAAGTCGCGGTATACACTAATTTTTTTAATTTTTAAAATAAGGATTATTTAGTAAGTTTAACTTATACAGAAGAATGTCTCACTAAAATTATTATATTAAGAACATTTAACACATTGTATTTGTTAAATTTGTTAAATTATTTATATATTGGCACGAATAATTCTGTTATATTTAAGCGCAACATTTCTGCTTTTTATGTAAGAAGATATAATTGTCGAAATTGTAAGAAAATCATTTCGTGTATGTTTGTTTTGTTTTGTGTTTTGGGTCCTTACCTATAACTACAGAATGAACTCTTCCTAACACTATGTATACTACGCCTTTCAAGAGAGAGAGGTCCTTACCTATAACTACAGAATGAACTCTCCCTAACACTATGTATACTACGCCTCTCAAGAGAGAGAGAGGTACTTACCTATAACTACAGAATGAACTCTTCATAACACTATGTATACTACGCCTCTCAAGAGAGAGAAAGAGGTACTTACCTATAACTACAGAATGAACTCTTTCTAACACTATGTATACTACGCCTCTCAAGAGAGAGGCCCTTACCTATAACTACAGAATGAACTCTTCATAACACTTTGTATACTACGCCTCTCAAGAGAGAGAGGTCCTTACCTATAACTACAGAATGAACTCTTTCTAACACTATGTATACTACGCCTCTCAAGAGAGAGGCCCTTACCTATAACTACAGAATGAACTCTTCCTAACACTATGTATACTACGCCTCTCAAGAGAGAGAGAGGTCCTTACCTATAACTACAGAATGAACTCTTTCTAACACTATGTATACTACGCCTCTCAAGAGAGAGGCCCTTACCTATAACTACAGAATGAACT
Organism: Acanthosepion esculentum; assembly: GCA_964036315.1. Lineage (NCBI taxonomy): Eukaryota > Metazoa > Mollusca > Cephalopoda > Sepiida > Sepiidae > Acanthosepion > Acanthosepion esculentum. Next base: position 5,634,505 of record OZ038493.1, read on the forward strand.
CTTCTTAACACTATGTATACTACGCCTCTCAAGAGAGAGAGACGAATCGAGTCGGGCCGATAGTAGTTCACTCCAACCCAGACTGTCAGTCATACTAACACCTTCCACATCTTGTATTATTATTCCGTGTAATATATCTTCGTTATTTCTACTCTTGTGTTCGTGTTGTTCTTCCTTGGTCCTAACCTTGGACCATCACATTTTGTTTTGTTCATCTCTGACTATTGTTTCAGTATCATCGATTTCTTTCTTTATCATTTGACATTCAAACATTTTTAACAACATTTGCATATAATTTTATTGATTTATCCATTTCTTATTTATTGATTGTAACGTAATATTTTTCTGGACGAGGAAAGTATTTTCAAATCTTTTTGCCAAAAGAATTTCGAGTCAAAGTGTCCTTTTGATTTTTTTACTACTTTTATTATTTGTACAGAATCGTCAATTCTATAATTTATCTTTAAACTATTTTGAACAGACAAAATGTTCTCACAAATATGACGATAATTATATACTTTTCTAGTTTATTTTTGATTTTGTTATTATCAAATCCGGAGTCCCTAAGACAGTCCGTAGTTATCTTGAACTTCGTTCTGGCAACTCCTGCGACGACGCCAAGCTAGATTAGACTCTACCTTTTCCTTGGAACACATTGGTGGCGTGGAGAGAGAAGACGTGCTGCACCTCTCATAAACACCCTGTTCAGGCTTACGCCCTGGAGAGGAAACTCCAACGTCGCGTCACCGCGATGCCAAAACACGGGAAGGAACAATCTACTGATGGCAGGATTCTGAAGGTCCTTCTGTACGGGGACCTGGAGGCCGGCAAGAGGGCACGAGGGCGACCTCATCTTCGTTTCAATGACGTCTGCAAAAGGGATATAAGGGCGATGAACTTGAACATCAAGAGTTGGAAATATGTCGCCAACAATCGCTGACGCTGGAGACGTGATTTACACCGTGGACTGGAGAGAGAATAGAAGAAACGTAGGCTTGCCGCCGGGGAGAAGCCTGCTCCTCGAAAGGAAGAAAGCATCTCAGTAAAATTTGGGGAGAATGTATTCACATGCAGTCATTTCAATCGAGACTGTTATTACCGTGTTGGCTTTTGCAGATAATACGCCGTTATCAGCAGCTCAGATAACATTTTGGGCGCAGATCCATAGTTTCTTGAGACCGACGCATGTCAAACATTTTATTCAACTAAATAAATAATTATATACTACTACTATTAATCATAATTAGAAATAATAAATTTTCAAAAAGGTATCAAAATACAAGTACCTTGAAATCGAAATCGCAAAAATGTGGCACATGGGAACATCAACAATCCCCGTTGTAGTTGGAGCCCTCGGATTGGTTGGAAAAGATTCCAGTAGACTAATTGAAGGGATCCCTGAAACTCCATGCCTTAAAGAAAAATTGTCCCCACGAGTACAGCCCACACCTTACGAAGGGCTTTATCTATGTAAAATATGTTTTTCTTTTTTTCTTTGTCAGTGGAAAGTGTCATGATGCCATTTCTAACCTTAGGTCCCTGGGCGGGACCCGTAAAGAAATGACTCCACATCAGAAATCAAAGGAAATCAAATAATAATAATAAATGCATGAATAAAACTATCTGTAGCCTAGAAATATCGGGGTGATATCCAGTGGGCAATAACATTGTCTCATTGGTAGGACGAGATTTTTATTTTTGGTCAACAGTCGTCCTAGAGCTGCTATCTTGAATAAAATGACCCCTTAGCGGTCAAGAATAAAATGAAAACAAAAAAAAAAGAAAGAAATCAACAATCTCAATACTTACAAATAAATACGCATACCAGATCGGCCATCAACCGTGTCAACAGGAGCCGTGTAATCTTAGAGAGGACCACTCTGGGGCCGAAAAATCTGTCACTGGAACAAACTCTTCGAACGAGAATGAGGCACCTGGTCACCAAAACCAGATTAACTCCAACATTGGACCTGGTGACTTAATGCTAAATCAATCAATAAAAAGAAAGCGAACGAAATGGAAACGCGAAGAGTATAAAAAGTCATGCACTCTTTTTTCACTACATTCAGAAATCAACAAAAGATTATGGCGATCATCACCACACACACATACACCCTTACAAATTCAAATCTACAACAGCATTCATTCATTGGTCAGGAAGCAACGTTGCTATCTGAAGCGACAATTTTAAAATCGCTATATTTTCATATAGTAAATTTTGTGTACTTTTGGGAGAACCGTCTCCCAGAAATCTCCCCGAAACTCATGCACTGATTGGTCAGTATCGACCAATCAGATTCTCTGCATGTGGAGAATGATTCTTCCCGCGTGGAGTTCCTGATTCAATGACCACCTATATAAGCATAAGAAAAGAGGAGTCGCACTAGTGAGAATTCAGCTGCCACAGAAATCCACGACAGTTGAAGCTATGCGCCCATCTCCTCACTCAACTTTCAACTGCGTATTCTATCACACCTACATAATATTCCTCTTGCGCGGCAGAACTGTTTAAAACATTTATAACAGACTAAACTCTTTCATTTTCTTTCAGAGAACTTTGATAGACTTTATAGTCAAAGAGAGGCAATTCTCGTCTTACTCTTTGCATGCTTTTTCGTATACATTCTTTATTGTATGTTTCGTTGAATACAATTTTATATATATTGATACCTATGCCTTGTCCCTTTCTTTGACATCAGTTTGGGTTCCTAAATAAATTAAAGAAAATTAAATAAATGGGGTAAAAGGCCGCCATTAGAACATCATCATCATGTGACATGACAAATATGGAAAGATATGGTAACAACTAAAATAAAACCCTGTCCACAGGGGGGGGGGTATGCGAAATAAAAGACCTTCAAATACAGAAACAGATCAGATAAAACTAAATATAAAACAAAATACAATCAGACAGAACTCAAACAAAAAGGGCACCTTGAGGTGGTGTAATGGTTAGCAACTTTGTGTCGCTAGAACTATTACGACTGAGTAGTGAATTCGATCCTCACTGGGTGCCCCATACTTTCGGCCTTGTGCCACATCTGAGCTACTCTTGGAAAATCACTACAGAACTCAAACAAAATTAAGGCAAGAGTGAAAATAGATAATATGACACCGTATGAGATACAAATAAAATAAATGATACTGATATATCATAATATTGTCTGAAGACGGTCTCTTGAAAGCCGAAACATCACATTGGATTCTTTTTTATTCATTAATCCACTATAATAATTATTAAAAATGATCTGCGGCTAGGCTTTAAGGGGAGACAACCCAACATAAAATATCCAGATTTACCTCCCTTGGATATACTATTGCTTGTTTGAATATAGTAATTTTCTAACATTTGCTTAGATTTGGCACGAGGCCGAAAGTATGTGGCATCCTTGAGGACTGAACTCACAATTCAGTCGTAATTCATCTAGCCAGCTTGCTAATTAAATAGCAACACGTCGAGGAGCTCCTGTTTTTTTACTAAGTATAGCTTAGATGTGGCACAAGGCCGTGATTAAGGAACATCTCGTAAGCATCGAACTCACTACTCAGTCGTAATCCATCTAGCGAGACAAGCTTGTTAACCATTACAACACGTCGATGTGCCACTATTCTTTTTTTATATGGGGTATCATCAAATACCTTTTGCTGAAATACACTATAGTCGTATTTAAGCTTTTTTTTAATTCATCAAATACATTCATCAAAAATAACTGGTTCGGCAATAAAGTAAACAATATTTAATTTGTTCGGTTTAAAATTGAATGAACATAATACGATCGGATGTGATAATTCGATTGGTTTGCGTGTTCTAAAAAATAATCTTTTGATGTTTGTAATTCGTTACGGATTAATTTTCCTGTTAAGTTTTAAAATAAATAGAAATGCTTGAAAAAGGATATGCTTCGGTAGCGTAACGAATGTTGACGCGAAAAATAGATTCAATTCACGCTTCCCCTTGGGATAGAATAATTTCTTTTAGTCAAATCTCTCTGAAAACCGTCGTTGGTCATCACTGTTTCTGCAAGCAAGGCCGGAATGTCACCAGTATGCGGGTAAGTTACAGGCAGTGAAAATGAGAGAAAAGACTGAGTTTGAAGATTTCAATTATCATTGAATTAAATAAACGGAAGGGACTTCTACATGCGTCTAGTGCGAGAAAAGAAACTGCTGGAAAGGAAGTGGCGGTTGCATTTAACTATTTCAACAATAAGAGGGTGGGGCCTATTTACCAATCTAGTAGCACATCTAAATTCATGTAGTCGGGGCCCCAGGGAAAAAAAGCTTGTCGGAGTTATCTCCTCCTTAATTCCCTAATTGTTCACTAGGGGACGCTCTCCCTACACTATAAATACTGGGCGACTTCTTGCCTCTTTCTCTTTTCTACTTTGCATTTCAGCGGACACATTAAAAAAATGTAATCTCTCATGATCAATGTTTTTGCCCACTTGTGGGAAAACGCCATGAACATTATACACAGATTCACGTACGTACGAACATTCACCAAAATACAAACTCTTTGCGTTCACACCCGAACACAAATATTGCTGTCTTTGTCACTTGTAAATTTGTTGTTTACTAAATATATTTGTTGATATATATATATATATATATATATATATATATATATATATATATATATATAAATTAACTGATTTAAAATATGTTTTTTTTTGCTACACAGTAGTTGACCTACTCTATCACTAATCTTCAGTTTGTCTGTGTTTTTTTTTACTGCTAGTATTAATATTCTCCACCATGTTGAGGTTATTGTTATTTGCCTTTTTATAGTTCTTATGTAAATCTTTATTTATTAGATCGTTGTAGTCCCTTGTCGGTAATTTATAGAAGTTTCTTGTTTTGTCGGATTCACTAAAATTTTAGCCATTGTGCTAATATCTTTTATTATATTATCCAGGCGTTTTTGGAAGTAGCATTTCTTTTCATGGAAATTTACATTATTTATTATTTCCAATAGGTCATTTTCAAAACCAGACAAACTATGAATAAACAGTGCTGCTTTTTTACTGTTAAAACCGTAAACCTCCTTATTGTTTTTGTTTTGTAAGTCATTCCGTTTAAGGAAGAAGTAAGCTCTCCATCTCATCCTTCGTTTTAAATAATGTAAGTAATTCTATTATATTTACTTGATTTTAAAAAGAGTAAAAATATTTAAAAATTGTAGTTAAATAAAACGAATTCTAACACAAACACGCCTAAAAAGAATCTTCAAGTATACAAGTAAGAAAAAATGCCGAAAAACATTTTGCCGTTAATAAAAAACAAAAACAAATCAGACGACATGCATTTAAGGGATGTCAGAATTCGTTGACAAATACATCCCTACCCTCCCTAAACTTAACCTCTTTTTCGAACGTAACTCAGAATTGGTACAGCAATAGTTAATAAAAATGAACACGCTACCGCCCCTGTCTGAATGATTGAATTTCTCTGTATCCTTGGAAACAGGAAATTATGAATTTATATGTGCGTTTAGAACTCAGTCAATTTAAATATAAGTTATTCCAAAATTCGCTTGAAGATGAAACGGAACTAATGCTTTTGATTTAATTGTATAATTAAATTTGAAGTTTTAGGTTCCATTTTTGAAACATGGTTATTACTGTGTAGCGAAAAAACATATTTTAATTCAGATAATTTATAATATTTATACTCTGTAAATTTACATTGAGCACTGTTTTGTAAAAATAAATATAAAAATATCAATAATAACACTGAATTATATATCTTACAGTTCTTTATATATATATATAGAAATGTTACATCTAACTCAATGCTGTCTCTCTACCCCCCCTACACTGCCCCCACTTCGTGAGTTTCCTTATTATTGCCCGTCATAAATGTGTAAATTTATTTTCATTTTTTCATTTCAGCATTTGGAAATAAATCTGATGATCCACTGTCCTTTAAAAGAGCTGTGGTGAAATAATTTATTATATGGAACCTTAAAGTAATCTGTTTTTATTTAAAATATATATATATATATATATATATATATATTGGTCTTGTTTGTTTTCATTACCTCTTCGGTTGGCCTCAACTTGAGTCCGCCATTTTCTTGTAGTTGGACCTTCTAGTGGGAATAAACAGCAAGTGTTCCTAATTCAACACCACTCAAACCCCAGGTCCTCTACAAGCTCTTCAGTGCAGATGTCGTGAAAATATTTGTAGAAAAGACAGGGAAGCCATGTCACATCGGTAAGAAAGCGACTGAAGCCAAGTCAGGATCGATTACATTGGAGATCCTGTTTTGGGTTTTGTCAAGAACTCCGAGATGAATAGCAGGAGCACCAGACCAAATATGGCAGCAGTATTCAATGCACAGGCAAATGGTAAATTTGTAAATGTGCAAGATGGATTTTGATGAGAATAACATCTTTGGTCGCTGTTTCTCTCTCATTTTTTGAATAACATGCTAACAGCAGAAGTTTTAATATTGCTTTCTGGTTCATATTATATTGGTTTTCTTTCAACATTTCTTCAAAACGAGCGGGACGAGGTGTGATGCGTGCACGAAAGATGGATGCGCGGATACTCTTATTATCTAAGATGGTATCCTGTGAGCATATAACTGTCATCTTAGCTTTCTGCAACTATTTCCTTTCTTGCACATGCTTTTGTGTTAGGACAAATCGTGGCTGCTTCACCACGACAATTCACCTGCTCACAACGCCCTGGTTATCGGGCAGTTTTTGGCCGAGAAAAATCTTCTCGACGGTGACAAACTCCCTATTCATCTGATGTGACTTTTTTCTTTTCTCCAATCTGAAGTGGATTATCAAGAGGACCCGTTTTGAAAGTTCTCAAGGAGGACGTAACGACGGAGCTTAGGGTCACTCCAGAAGAATCCTTCCAGCCAGCAGCGCAGAGAAGGATAGAAAAGTGCGTTTGACTCAAGGGGGTGGGGATTCCTTTGAAGGGTAGACCATGTTGTTTGGAATTGAGATAAATTGTTTGTGACACCAGTTCCGTTACATTTACAGACTGGCCTCATATGCCGATGCATAAACTTTAATACTTATGATGATCTAATTTAAAATTGTCAAAATTTGATGGGTCCACCTATTATGATTCTTAATTAGCAACCCTTGGTCATTTCAAATGTAATAGTACTTGTAATATTAGCCGTTTACTGAAAAGAAAATATTTGTCATTTACACAATGTACCTGCGAAATGTACGTAAAAACGTTTCCAAATACACATGCGAATAAGCAACAGATATAAAGTTTACTAGACATTCACACACACACTATTACAAATATAAATTATGATGTGATGCCCACATAGACAAGCTAGAATGTTTAAACACGTACATACATACAGCAATATTTCCGGTTTTTCAGGTAGGCTCGGAAGCCATTCATTTCTTGAAACTCGAATGTACATCATACATGAGTAACCAATGAAACTCAAACAACACAAAAATAAAAATACCAGCATTACTTTCTTCTTTTTCTTCATATTTCATTCTCTGATGAAGCTTTAATAAAAGGGAAACATATTTGTTCTTTAATTTTATCATTCTGTTGGATTATAATCCATATTTGTTCTATGTGTCATCTCAAACCTATCTAACCTAGTCTTTTCATATCTATCTATCTATCTATCTATCTATCTATCTATCTATCTATCTATCTATCCTAGTCTTTTCATATCTATCTATCTATCCTAGTCTTTTCATATCTATCTATCTATCTATCTAACCTAGTCTTTTCATATCTATCTATCTATCTATCTATCTATCTATCTATCTATCTATCTATCTATCTATCTATCTATCTATCTATTTAACCTAGTCTTTTCATATCTATCTATCTATCCTAGTCTTTTCATATCTATCTATCTATCTATCTATCTATCTATCTATCTATCTATCTATCTAACCTAGTCTTTTCATATCTATCTATCTATCTATCTATCTATCTATCTATCTATCTATCTATCTATCTATCTATCTATCTATCTATTTAACCTAGTCTTTTCATATCTATCTATCTATCTATCTATCTATCTATCTATCTATCTATCTAACCTAGTCTTTTGATATCTATCTATCTATCTATCTATCTATCTATCTTAGTCTTTTCATATCTATCTATGTTTTCTGTTCTTTATTAATATTTGTAATTGGCATTCATTAAATCGATCATGCAATCATGAGAACGTGCCAGTGGTTCCATACGCGTTCTTATTAATATTGTATTTATTATTCAATGGGCGCTCAGAATAAAAACATTTTTCATTGTAAAATTAGCAGACGGTCATCGTAGTCTCACACGCGTGCTGCAATAAGTCATCTTAAGTAAAAAGTGTCATTGTTCATTATCACTTCTGTATTTCGTCGAAGTCTGACTTCCGTTTTGCTGATGTGATTCGTTCTGTCACTTTTGAGGAATTCGGAATCCGTTAACTTCGAGCTTTTCTACAGTTTCCTCTTGTAATTCCTTTAGACACCTTCTACCGTTAATTTCTTAATCTTTGAGCTCCCAGATATTTCTCTTGTATTTCTTGTGTCATTTTTCCGCAATTTTTCTCCTGTCTTAATCTCATGTCGCATTGACTGGCTCATGTCGCCACTGTCCTTTTCTTTCTGTAGAACGATTCTCTCTGCAAACAGACAGTTTATTCTCCTGTTTCATTTTCAATTCGCTTTTTCTGTTTCTCGTGTTCTTTGTCTGACCTGACCCTCCCTCGACAATCGACATTTTTCATAACATTCTAATCGTCCTTCATGAAAATGACAAAAAACAAAACTAAATAAACTCGCCAAATTATTTACGCAAAAAAGAACACAACTAAGTAGCAATATAAAAACTCAGTTATTCTGCCATAACCGAAAATTCTAAAATAGCACACACAATGCATATAAATTAACGTTTCAAAAATATGAAACGAAACATGAAAATTTAACATACAGAACTTATTGCTGAAAAAAAATGTTTTTATTAGTTCCTGTTCACAGACAATTCTTTTCTTCATGATTTTCAATATATTTCTTAAGAAAAAATCATTAGAAATGTATTTGCCTTTTATATAATACGGTGTTCGGGAAGTGATGACGTTTTAGTAGAAAGGCTATAGAAAATAGAAGTTACATTTATTCAAATATTATGGTGTTCGGTTAGTAATTACGTTTTACTAGAATTTTTTTATAATGTCACATCAAGCAAGACAATGGAGTCACTAAAACAGAAGGGGTTACTGAGGGTAAAAGATTAAGAAAAATATAAACCTTATTAAGGAACGAGAACAATAAAAGAAGATAATATCTGAGATGAGGTATTATGTACACTATTTACATTATTCGGACTATTGTCCTCATCTTTGTCGCCATATTTATCACAACGTTTCGGCCTTTCAGTATCTGTCTATATTTCTGAGATGAGGTATGTACACTATTTACATTATTCGGACTATTGTCCTCATCTTTGTCTCCATATTTATTACAACGTTTCGGCCCTTCAGTATCTGTCTATAATTCTGAGATGAGGTATTATATACATTATTTACATTATTCGGACTATTGTCCTCATCTTTGTCGCCATATTTATCACAACGTTTCGGCCTTTCAGTATCTGTCTATATTTCTGAGATGACGTATTATGTACACTATTTACATTATTCGGACTATTGTCCTCATCTTTCTCGCCATATTTATTACAACGTTTCGGTCCTTCAGTATCTGTCTATAATTCTGAGATGAGGTATTATATACATTATTTACATTATTCGGACTATTGTCCCCATCTTTGTCGCCATATTTATTACAACGTTTCGGCCGTTGTACGTTTCGGCCTTCTTAAGGTGGTTGGAATGTCGAACTGAACCCTTTATTTCGCTCACTGGAGTACACTGTTCTAGTTACACGTGCCATGTTTTAATGTATGTCAGTTATCAGTTATCTCTTGTTAATTTTTCCCTTTGAAAGTTCTCCACTGCCTTAACCTTTATCCACTGTGCCATGTGTCCTCAAAGACACATGGCACAGTGGATAAAGGCGTTGGTTAGATCCAGTGACAGGACCCAAAGAGTGTGAGTTCAATACCCGGTTAAGGCTGATCATTGACTGGCGAACCCTTTCAGATACTCCCACACGGTGTTGAATGTTTTTGCAGTACCTTATGATACGTTGAAGTATCGTCTCTGTATTATTAATGTTTGCTGTATAAACCAATTCTTTTAGCTGACCCCGCAGATAAAAATCCAAATAAATGAGGCCGGAGGAACGTGCAGGTCAGGGAATCGGTTATCCCCTACCTATCTATCTTTTATGGTAGATGTCAGCCAGTGCATCGCGAACAATGTAACAATGTCCTGGAGACCCATCAAGTATGAGCCACATACGTCTTCGTATGTGCAGGGGTACATCCTCTAGCAGGTCTGGAAGTGTGTTCGAAATAAAGTCCCTGTGGGCAGCACCTGTAAGATGTTCTGGGATAATATATAGACCTACTAGACAGTGATTTACAATTCCACCCCACATATACTGGCCCTGTGTGAGACCAATCTTGACTCCTCTATCCCTTCCTCTGATCTCTCGATCCCTGGATACCTTCCTCTCCTCAGAAAAGACTCTCTAACCCACATGCATGGCCTGGGTGTCTACGTCAAGGACCATCTCCCTCTGGCTAGAGAGTGCTCTCTCGAATCGCCGGATCATTCGTACTTGTGTCTCCGGCTATCTCTTCTCAATGCTGTAAGCTATCTTTTCTTCCTCTACCGCTCTCCATCCTCTCAGGACTGTGGGATACGCGATGTCATTTCTGACAGCATAGATAGGGCCCTCTCTGTCCATCCGTACGCTCACATATTTGTGTTTGGCGATTTTAACGCCCATCACAACCAGTGGCTTAAGAACGCTACTACCGACCTCGCAGGCATTCATACTCTCAACTTTTCAGTCTCTCAATCCCTCACTCAGATAATCGATTTCCCCACGCGTTTTGCCTACAACCATGACTGTAAGGCCTCACTCCTCGACCTGTGTTTTACCTCCATCCCTGAGTCTTGTAGTGCCACGCAGCTCTGTCCTATCGGTAACTCCGATCATGCTGTAGTGTCTGTTAGCATCTCCTTCAGCCCCACCCCCTGCAAAGAGCCTCCTACCACCAGAACCATATTCTGCTACCAAAGGGCTGACTGGGACTCGTTTCGTGACTTCCTCCGCGATGTCCCCTGGGATGCTGTATTTAAGCTCCCCACTCATGATTGTGCTTCTGAGTTCACTTCCTGGATTAAAGCCGGTATCGAAGCTTTCATCCCCTCCAGGAAATTCAAGGTCAAACCGCGCTACTCCCCCTGGTTCACAGCTGCTTGCTCAGCCCCTATTGACCATAGGAACCACTTCTTCCACCGTTTTCGTAGTGATATGTCCGACTCCAATAGACGTCTATTTACCTCTGCCCGCAACGAGTGTAAGCGTATCCTCGACGATGCCAAGTCACTATTTGCTGCTCGGATGAAGGAACGTATTGCATCCCTCAGATTTGGCTCCAAAGACTATTGGCGCCTCTGCAAGAGCGTTCTGAACAATAACAAACCCTCCATTCCTCCCCTGTTCAATCAGTTTGAGTTCCTGACCACCACTGCCGACAAGGCCGAATGCTTCGCTCGGAAGTTTTCTTCCAATTCTACGCTAGATTCTTCCGGGGTACCCTTGCTCGATTTCCCTCCCAGAACTGAGGCCCTCCTGGACGGATTGCACATAACCCCGTCGTCGGTATTGGGCATTATTTCTAACTTAGATCACCACAAGTCTACTGGTGGTGACGGAATACCAGCCATTGTCCTGAAGAAATGCGCACCTGAACTGGCGCCTGCCCTATCTAAATTGTACAACCGCTGCCTCAAGGACTCCTATTTTCCTGACTGCTGGAAGTCCTCAACCATTGTTCCTGTCTTTAAGAACTCTGGTGACCCCTCCGACCCTTCCAATTACCGTCCTATCAGTCTCCTACCCCTCTTCGGCAATGTCTTCGAGGCCATTATCAACGCCGAAGTGATTAATCATCTGATATCCCACGATCTGCTCTCAGACAAGCAGTATGGTTTCCGCTTTGCCCGATCTACTGCCGATGTGCTTACGGCCATCACTGAATTTGTCTACCAAGCTATCCATAATAGCGGTGAAGCTCGTGACGTGGCCCTTGACATCTCCAAAGCATTCGATAGAGTTTGGCATGCCGGCCTTCTTCGCAAGCTCCAGGGTTATGGTATCACAGGTCGATTGTTTGACCTAATACAATCATTCCTGTCAAACCGGGATTTGAAGGTTGTTCTCAGTGGATTCATCTCCAGCTCCTATCCCACTAACGCAGGTATTCCTCAAGGCTCCATCCTAGGCCCTACTCTGTTCCTCATATTTATAAAGGATCTTCCTGACGCCATAGACTCCCAAGTCGGCATCTACGCAGACGACACCACAATTTACTCCTGCCTCAAACACAAATCTAGTGAGGCTGATAAAGTTAACCTGGCAGCTCAAATTGAAAAGGACCTCCAATCGGTTGTGAACTGGGGCGAGAAATGGTTGGTTAACTTTAACGCCTCTAAAACAAAACTGCTCTCTATTAACCACCACAAGGATCCATCCCTGCATCCCATTAGAATGTCTGAAGACCAACTTCTCGAGAGCTCCTCTCTGCGGCTGCTCGGTCTCACGCTGTCTGCTGATCTGAGATGGAACAAATACATCGAGTCAGTTGCATCCTCCACCGCAAGGAAAGTTGGTTCTCTGCGCCGAGCCAGGAAATTTTTCTCCCCGGAATCGATCCTCCGAATCTATAAATCGACCATTCGCCCTTGCATGGAGTATTGCTGCCATATATGGTCTGGGGCCCCTGCTGTTTGCCTCAGGGTTCTTGATAAGATCCAGAGACGGATATGCAATGTGATTGGCCCTGATCTCTCATCTCGTCTGCAGTCTCTCTCTCACAGACGCGGTGTTGCCTCGCTCTGCCTTTTTTACAAGTACTTTCACGGTAATTGCTCCGAGGATCTGATTTCGCTTGTCCCTAGGCCTCGTGAATTTAAACGTCCCACGAGGCTGGCATCCCGCTCCCACCCCTACACCGTGGAAACTGGTAGATGTAGACGTCTCTTCTACTCCAATAGCTTCATGTCTCGCGCATCTCGCCTATGGAACTCCCTTCCCTATTACTGTTTCCCTGACAAATACAATCTCCAACGGTTTAGGTGTAGCGTCAATCGACATCTCCAGTTGCCTTGATCTATCCACTTCCCTTCTCCACATCCTTTCATTTTTCATTCCTATCTGCTCTCGCTCCAAATCTTCTGTAACCCCCTTGCCTTGATCGACACACTGTCTTTCTCTTTCTCCACATCCTCTCCTTTACCACTCCTATCTGCTCTTCCTCCAACCCTTCTTTAACCCCTTGCGTGATAGTGGCCTCCAGCCTTGCTTGGGGTGATACGCTTAAAAAAACAAAACAAAAAAAAACATATTAAACGTAAACTGATGCTGGTGTCCAGCCTGTATTATACCATGTAGATCCCAATCCGACCATAAATGTCGGTTGTTTTATATCTCTTTCAAATGTTGCCTCATCCGTAAACAAGACTGAAGAGACAAACAATGGATCGGCAGTTTGGGCAATAAACCATCGGCAAAACTTCTCCGGTGGTGAATGATTAGAGATACAGTTAAAAGAAACTGCTGTGCTATGCAGTATTATAAGATGTACGACATGCCAGGGACACTTGACGTGTGCTGATACTTGGATCGCCTTCACCAGACCGTAGAATGTCTTCTTCGTGGTCAGGCGTACGAGCAGATCTCGGTCTTCATCGATCCATAGTTTGTGGTGGTGTTGTGGTAGGATCCACCTAATCTGTATAGGTGACTACCAACTATATAAATAATGGTTGGTACCGGAAGACGAGGAGGAGGAATCACGAGATCCAACTAGAGACTCTGATCGACTGCGACTAGTAAACACATTCTCCAGGAACGTCTTCCCAGAAATATACAGAAATACTATATGTACTTATGGTGTACACTTTCTTGTTATAATACATTCTTGTTCTAAGTACATTTTGTGTTGCATTATTATTCCATGCATTAGGCGAGATTCAACATTGAGTCAAGACTCAACAGGTGGTAAAGACCCTGTCTCAGTAACGCGACGATAAGCAGCAGCAAAGCTTGGAGTAATCGGCTGCCTTCAGTCTGGAAACGTAATCTGATACAGCTGTGCAGCCTCGCGTCAATTACCATTCGCGCGGCCTCGTGTAAAATTTATATCCGCCTGCTGACGATATAAATATCCTGCAATTGTGAAACAGAACACGTCTCAGTTAACTCACTACTTAACACGTTAAACATTGAAGACAGACTAGCCACGAATGTACACGAATGACAAATGTAACATAGTCTACATGGCAACAGAGCAGCATCTACTGAAAACAGTCTTTAAACTTAAAAACTGTTTAGTTAGTTCGGACATTCATGTGTCTATCACGCCAGGCATCACGATTCTGTTTTAATGTTTGGAAGGTCATTAGGGAGGCATTTTGTGTCATTAGATATTAGGTCAATGTACGGGGTTGCTGGACGCCCAACTCGGCTTGTTCCATGGCTAGGGGTCCAGAACTGTAGATCACTCGGGGGTTATTGTTTTTCACGCCAGCACTGTCCTGCAAAGCGCATTCTGCGTCAGTGCAAAGTCGTAGAAATATCAGCGATGGCTTCATAGCGCTGTGATATAGTTGGATGTTACCTCCAGGAGATGTTTATTATGGGTTTATCTTTGACTATTCATATCTCTCTCTCTCTCTCTCTCTCTCTCTCTCTCTCTCTATATATATATATATATATATATATATATATATATATGTGTGTGTGTGTATAGTTCTAAAGAATTAATAGATTTATTTTTAAGTCAATATATATTTCTTTTTTCAAATGATACTTTTAGTAAGACCCGTTTTATTTTATTTAGGCAGCATTTATTTTGTCCGCCAAGTTGCACACTTGGGAAAACTTATTCAAAAATGTTTATTTAAGAAAAGTTTAATAAATTACTCAAGTATGCAGGTTGGTTAAAATTGTTAATTTTTAAATTTCAATTTTATAGTAAAATTTAATATTACTTAGTTAAAATGATTTCTATTTTAGTCTAACCCCAACATTAAGGCATTAATTATTATAACCAAGGTTCGTTGTCAAGTTTTTTGAATTCTCATATACTTGTATCTTGATTGGTCATTGCAGCTTATGTAACAACTTTCCCCTAGTGAGGAGTGCTTGGTCGATTTGAGCCTTTTAAAACTCTTTATTCTACATTCAACACCATCATCTGATAAGACACCAGAAGTGTTGAAACAAAATGGCTATTTTTGTTGTGATTTTATAACATATTTATGTCATAATTTTCGAATATTTATATATATATATATATATATATATATATATATATATATATATATATAGTTAGATAGATAGGTAGATAGGTAGATAGATAGGTAGGTAGATAGATAGCTAGGTAGGTAGATAGATAGGTAGGTAGATAGATAGATAGGTAGGTAGGTAGATAGATAGATAGGTAGGTAGATAGATATATAGATAGATAGATAGATAGATAGATAGATAGATAGATATCGGTATAAAAATCACTTTGGGAACAATACAAAAAAATTACAAGATTATCAAAATATGTAAATCAATTACAATGCAAAATTTATTGTTTGCCATTTTATAAATAACTTTGAAAACAATTTTTTGTATTCAATTTAACAAATAGTACTTAATATTTTTGTTGTCGATTCTCAAGAATATATAAATATATAAATCCGTTTTCATATGTTTGGGTTTTATTAAATTCCAATCACTTTTTAACACAACATTCCTGGATGAGTGAAAAGTATATACAATAATAGCGGTGGCAAGGAAATAATCGTTTTTTGACACACCGATTTATTTTTCGGGCACGATGATTATGTAGCAATATGATTTCTGACACCTACTGAGTAGATAAATTCTTTGTCTTTTTAACTCAAATTAATAATTACGGGTTTTTAAAAATCTTGTTTCTAGTCCACATTTGTACTGTTGACCATAAAATATTGTTAGCATTTTACATAGCCGTAAAAAAAGACAACGCCGACTTTTAATTTTTCACCTCTTTCACACAAATTAGTGATAAGTATATATATATATATATATATATATATATATATATATATATATATATATATATATATATATATATATATACGAGGGTCATTCAATAAATAAGGTGAATTTTTCGGTATAAGGACTTCTAATACAGATAGAAGCTTACTTTTTTTATTTGTTTTTGTTTTACTTCTTTTTCACATGGATTTAATTTCTTTTGCAGATTAAAAGAAAACTTTCAGAGTTTTGGCGATTAACAAAGATGTCCGACCAAGAAGCATGCCTCAGGATTGAACAGCGGTCAGTTATCAAGTTTTTGGTTACCGAAGGGTGCAAACCAGTTGAAATTCATAAAAGAATGTCAACTGTGTATGGTGCCACACGTTTCAGCCAAAAAATGTCTACAAGTGGGCTAAATTGTTTAAAGAAGGACGGAGCAATGTTGAGGATGAAGACAAGCCTGAGAGGCCTACAGAAGTGAGGTCTCCTGAGGTGATCGAATCAGTCAATGACCTCATTCAGTCTGACAGAAGTGTGACAGTGGATGACATTGCAAGGAGATTTGTGCTTATCTGTTGGGACAAACGCAGAGGTCATCAGTCAGAAGGAGTCATCTTGCATCATGACAACGCAAGGCCTCACACAGCAGCCCAAACGGTGCAGACCATCAACGAGCTGGGCCGGGAACTGCTCCCTCATCCCCCTTACAGCCCAGACCTTGCCCCTTCAGACTTTCACCTTTTTGATTCCTTGAAAGCGTTCACGAGAGGCACGAAGTTTAAAAGTGACGATGAAGTCAAAAGTGTTGTGAGCGACTGGCTGAGACATCAGTCCAAAGATTTTTACGCTGAGGGAATACGGAAGCTTGTGCACAGATGGGAAAATTGTGTGAAATGCTGGGAGACTACGTTGAAAAAAAAAGTAAGCTTCTATCTGTATTAGAAGTCCTTATACCGAAAAATTCACCTTATTTATTGAATAACCCTCGTATATATATTGGTATAAAAATCGCTTTCAGAACAATGCATTTTTGCCATTCTTTTCTTTCAGCTATTCTTTCTCGTCAGTGTGTTAAGGTTTTAGTATATCACGGATGTATTAATGACTGTAATTGCGAAATACAATTTGGAAATATTATCTCTTTGCTAGCGCTTATGGATACAATGTGGTATATTTAAAAACGACAGCGATAACAAGCGAAAGAAAAGTGAAAAGAAAAATCAATTTGTAGTGACGCTAACACATACATGCCGCAGTTCAACGTCATGCCAACACATACATTTGCACACATACAAGATAGTTTAGCGATGTGCACCAAAGCCACTAAGCCGGGTAGGGGCACACAAAACTTACCTCATATCTTTCCAACACTCAATCTTACTTTGTGTTAACTACGTCTTTATTCAACAATTTTGAAAAAATCGAATCCGATTTTAAGAGCTCAACTGATTTTAGTGAAAGCAACAGGAAATTCGCATCTACTTCTCACTTCATATTTAATAGCATATTGACCGAGAATTCATCACTCCATTTAGCAAAGGCAGTTGCATTGGAGGCAGATCACGTAACGCTATTAAGATTCTACGCATAATTTTAGATGGAAATGAAAAGGAATTGCATTTTTGGCTTTCGAGAATTTCAGTTGGTTTCCGAAATTAGAGCTTAGAATTAATATATGATGTGTTTACAGGCTTTCTTAGGCAGGTACATCAATAAATAACAATAGGTTTATCATAAGTAGTCTACATATGATAAATGCTTTTCTTTCACTGATTCGTTTTTTTTTCAGTGCACTTAATCACTGAAAATGAATCCAAGAAATGGAACATTATACAGTATATATATATATATATATATATATATATATATATATATATATATATATATGCAGCACCTTTAATTGAATAATATACAGTAGCGGCCATCATATAAGGAACGGAAACGGAAACAACAAAGACATTAATATGTGATATACTTTACAAGTAATACATGGTTAGCAATGTAATTTTTACCCAGTAAAGATTAGGGTGTAATGCATAAATATTATACAAAGTTACAAAAATTTACATAATAGTTTTTTTAAAATAAATGGAAAAAAGAAAATAAGCTACTGGACAAAAGTTAAGGAACGATCTTGTTAATACTTGATTGTGAACAAAATATCAACAAATTTTAATATTTGGTAAACATCCCCTACTCTGCATCGTCGACCACATGATCTAATTAATTTTTTGCAAAAATCAGCAGTAATTCCCTGCCATTCGTCTTTCAATAACTCCCATAGGTGATCCTGGTTTTTCGGGTTTCTTTTCTGAGCCCTTTCTCCAATTATCTTCCAAACATTTTCTATTGGATTCAGGTTGGGGCTCTAGGCTGGCCACTCCATTAGGGCGATTTCGTCTTCTTCAAATAAAGCCATAACCTTCTGAGCAAGGTGCATTGTCCTGCATGAAAATAGGAGATTCATAAAGATTATGGTGTAATCTTGGTACCACGTGCTGCTGAAGAAGCCTTTTGTAAATCTCAGTATTGATATTGCCATGTACGCGGATAATAGGGCCAACTCCTGCAGTTGAAATCATTCCCCACACCATCACACTGCTGCCACCAAACTTAACGGTTTTCTTGACACATTGAGAAGACAGTCTTTCACCTGTTTTACGGCGTACGTAAGTTTTGCCCTCAGAACCAAATATAGTAAACTTGGACTCGTCACTGAAATGAACTGTATCCCATTGTGCGTCAGTCCAAACAACATGTTCTCTCGCATACTCCAGGCGTGCTCTTTGGTTTCGCTTTGAAATGAGAGGCTTCGAAGCTGGAATACGGGCATACAATCCTGCATTTTTTAACCTGCGAGCAACCGTTTTCTTTGAGATCTTATTATCTGTCTCTTCATTAAATTTACGGGCAATTGATGTAGCAGTTTCAAAACGGCTTTTTGTAGATATTCTAACAATTCTTCGATCTTCTCTTTGCGATGTTCTTTGAGGTCTTCCTGTTTTTTTGGTTTTGCATCTAACGTTTTATCGGTTTTAGAACTGCTAAGTACACGATGGATGACACTTTTAGACCTATGAACAATATCAGAAATTTCTGAAATTTACTTTTTTCCTTGATAGCGAAAATGAGTTTTTTTTTTCTTCAAAAGAGAGCGTTTTGCGTGTAGAATTTGCCATATTGCTTAAAAATAAAGTCCTAATGATAAATGAACTTTTACTTATTGTTGAAAAGCTCCATCGAGTTTTTTTAACAATGTAAATTAAAAGTTTATGCAAATTATTAACATCGTTTCTTAACTTTTGTCCAGTAGCTTATTTCCTTTGTTCCATTTAATCTTTATTTAAAAAAAAACTATTATGTAAATTTTTGTAACTTTGTATAATATTTATGCATTACACCCTAATCTTTATTCGGTAAAAATTTCATTGCTAATCATGCATTACTTTTTAATTAATACACATATTTATGTCTTTGTTGTTTCCGTTCCTTATATTATGGCCGCTACTGTATATTGTGTCTACTTAGTTTTGTACTGATCCTTTTCATTTGGCTAATCAGTGTCTTGATGTTAAATGGAATTTATCAAGGAAAGCACAATAGTTTGTTTTTTTAACTCAAGTACTTTAGATCTTTTCTAAGATCCTCTTCAACGTGTTTGGGGAGAGGATCAAGAGAAGGAAGGGGAACAAGATCAAGGTATCAGAAGATGTCGATTGACATTACACTTAAATATTTGAAGATTATATTTATCAGGGAAGCGAATAAGAGGAAGATAATTCCACAGACGTGAAGTACGATAGAAGAAGCTGTTTGAGTAGAAGAGACTGTTACATTTAACCGTTTTGACAGTAAAAGGGTAGGACCGGGATGCCAACCTAGTAGCTCGCATGCAGTCTGCAAACCAGCGAAAGCAACTCATCGGAACAGTTACAGTGAAAATACTTATATAGAGAGGGCGACTATAGACTAGAGGCCAGATCAGGACCTATAACATTGCATATCCATTTCTGGAATTTGGCGAGACTTACAGAGTTTGCAGACTATATATGAGAGCAATAAAAAATGGACATTGAGTTAAACACCCAACGGTGACAGTCTTTTTCATGCTTAAAATCAATCGTCAGGCAATGTGCGTTGTATTTTGATCATTGATGCATTATGGGTAGGTCTATTGTATAGGTTATTCGGTGGGTGGCGTTAGTTATGTTTCGAATTGTCCTTATTGAGTGGAAATAATTTTGGATCCGAATTCAATTTTGTGGTATTTTATATTATTGTTTTTTTAACTATGTTATTGATTATTTTCTCAATTGTTGTTGATTGATATTATCAGGTTTACTTGTGTAAAACAAACAAACAAACACACACACACACACACACACACACACACACACACACACACACACACACACACACACATATATATATATATATATATATAATGGACTCTCCCGTCGGCTTAGACGTATGAGGATCTGACAGTTTAGTTGATTCAGTTATGAAATTTTGTGTCGCTAATCTTAAGTGGCACTTAAGACCTGCTAGTGATTTACAAAGGAGGCCACATATGGAGCAAGAGTGAGGATTGTGAGATGAGATCACTGTTAGATTGGATGGCCTTTTAGATCTTGCTCTCGCTTCTTGAAGATGATGCAGGCAAGCAGATTGAAACTGCTGAGTCCAGTAAAACACGTTGATCTCCATTCTACCCGCTCCAAGGCTAATGTTATGTGGTATATTGACAGCTGACAAGTTGCTTTTAAGCATGTCTTTGTATCTTAGCCATCGCCGTCTTAATATATATATATATATTATATATATATATTAATTTAAAGAAGAACAGACCACTTTAAGGCTCCATTGTAATAATTTATTTCACCAGAGAATTTTATTTTTCTCTGGAACTTCAGACTTCACTTTTAAAATGGGAAACGAAAAATGAATTTACATTTTTGACGGGCAGTATTAAGCTTATATAAGTTGACATAGAGGGTGGTGAGGAATGGTATGAGAGACATGGTTGAGTTTAGAGAGGGAAAGGAGAGTTTTAAAATGTATTTTTATATTTCTTTTTATTATAATACTTAATATTGAGGAAGGAGGAGGTAAGGATCAGACATTGACCTATTTAATCTGTCAACTAAATGGAAATCATATGGGAAAAGGAAAAGGAGAAAAAAGGGAAAAAGAAAAAAGGGGGAAGTAAAGATATAAGAGACGTACGTAGGGTTTTGGAAGGAAGAAGAGGGGTGGTATAGCTTTAGCAATTTATATAAAAACAGATTTTAACGTTTGAAAGTAATTTAAATGTTTAAAAATTCCACAAAGAAGAAAAATTTAATGCTTGTTAGCAATTTAAATATTCAACTTCACAAATAAATTAGGGATTTAATATAAGTCGAATACTATATTAACAAACAACAATAATAAAAATAAAAAATTACTAATTTACTAATAGTAATATTTTAATATTGTGAATGACTGTTAAGGTAAAATCTTTTTCACTTAGTTTTCGGCTTTGTTTAGTGGATTCGGTGGACTAGTAATTGTGACTTCAATCCATGGGTCGTGTAGTACGGAACTAATTGAAACAGGACTAGCAATAACTGAGCAGCGATTCTATAAAGGAAATATCGTCTTAGACATTGACAGTAGAATGAGAACAATCTCATCACGTAGATTAAATAAATATTTTTGTTTGAAATTCCTAGAAAATTATCCGGGTCCTTATCAACCTGAAAGAGAACAGAAGGCCCAATGTCTGAAACATTGCTGGCCTGGCGGTAACGTTTCTGTCTTCCAGATCAAAATTACCAATTCTGGATCTAGCGAATGCTTGGCGGCAAGTACTTTTAGCTACGGAACCAACCACGCCAACGGCAAATATAGCTTTTACTATTTATACAGCTTTTGTTTTTTCTTTTGCGTAAATAAATGAGCGTCGTATAAGAAAAATGGCGTCTTGAGTATGATGATAAACTACATCCGTCAGCAAGGCTCCAGCTATGGGCAAATAGACCCCCCCAAAAAAAAAACTGGTATCAAAACACTATGAAAATATAAAAATACATTTTTATAGTAAACATACCAGCAATAGAGGTGAATTAAAAAAAAACATATTTCCCAAGAAAACTAAATTTCGGCATTAGGATTTTATATGCTGTTAAACAAACCAACCAACCATAACGAAAGTACATTTTCCTCCATTTTTAAGTTTAACGTAAATATATTTAATTTTCACAATCCACAAATTAATCAAGAAAGACGTGATTTCAACTTTCAGACAATATTGTCATGGATTTCATTCGCATGCGAAAGAAAATCACAATATTAAACGCCACCTATAAAGGAAGACGCGAACTTTTGTCCAATGCAATGCAAATAATAAAAGGCTGTATACATTTCTGTTATGGACCAGGTTAGGACCAAGGAAGAACAACACGAACACAAGAGTAGAATTAACGAAGATATATTACACGGAATAATAATACAAGATGTGGAAGGCGTTAGTATGACTGTCAGTCTGGTTTGGAGTGAACTACTATCGGCTCGACTAGATTCGATATTTAACAGTCCCCCACAACGAGGAAAGTATGTGGCGCAAGACCGAGTTTAACGTGGGTTTCTCCGAGCCCGTAAGCTCGGCCAAAAATACTGCCTTAAGAACCCGTATAAACGGGTTCAGGGCTTGTCTACCACCCCAGACGAAACTTTGCCCTTCGGCAAAGCCTCATCCGGGTTCCTCTCTGCCAAACCAGAGAGTTCGACAGGAGTCGCGCACAGTCAGAGACTGCGGCTCGACTCGATTCAATATTTATTACTGAATAATACAGCAAATATGGCACAAGGCCGAAAAACGGGATGGGGAAAAGAGACGGTCATCATCTGTCTTAATTTATAACTTAGCTAGCCACAATCACTGACCCAATCGTACAAGACAATAATCCTAGCACCAAAACAACACATTCATACATACCTTTCTTACTACATCCACCAAAATACCTCATAGTATCAATGTAAATCCTAAATAATCCCTTATGTACAAATCGTTGTCTGTGGAGGGAGGGGAATAAAAACAACAAGCTAAAAACACCCCAATGATATATATACAATATGGTTATGAATTATCTTCAAGAAACTAAACAAAATCATGTTAGTAATAAAAAAAACCAAAAACCTTAAATGTGACAGAAAAATCAGTTAACTAGACGAAATCGATGCGGGAATATAAGAATATATAAACATTCACCCATCCCAAAACACTCACACAGACAGGCACTCATTCAGGCACAAAAAACAAATACGAAAAACACGCACGCGAAACGAAAGGCGTCCCGCATCTACCAGAGAACTGAAATCACTGACCACCTAATGAGGGAGGAGATGGGAAGTTAAACTAAAGGGAAAAAAGGTGGGGGTCAGAAATAAAAGGGGCCAATGAGCAAACACACCCTGGCTAAGTTTACTGGAGAAAAAACTAAAGAGTCAAAAAACCTACTTCTAACCTTAATCCAGGGATGGGTTACCTACGTTTAAACCAGGAAAACAATATCTTGATGCCTAACCGGCATCAAAATGCCACTCTAGGTCAACCCCTTTTACTCGACACATACGCGCAAGATTCACCCACCTTTTGCCAAATTCTGATGAGGTGAGCCGTCGCCTTTTAGTCATGATCTTGACTTTAAGCTGATGCTTAAAGAACAAGATCAGTTGGGAAGAAGTGAACTTCTCGCCCTCAAAGAATTCCTTCTGACGCGTCGTCCAAATCACAAAATGTTCAGCCTTCGTCATCTGCGGCACCACATTGCTACAAACAGAATTGGCTCAGACCGGTCTCCCTGGTCAAAAGATCCTGAAAGTAATCCCGAAAGACCTCGCATATGCCCGCGTTTGTAGTCACGGTCCGATTATCCGGCAATGTGACGGCACGCGATATGTCGCTGAGCAGCACTCCGATTTTCCTCTGCACGCAATTCAGCGGCCATATTCGTCGCCTCAGAGGACATTCTTTTTAACCTAGCCCTAACTACCAGAGCTTGATCCTTCTTGATAAGCAAGGAGGACAACTCTGCCTTAGCTAAGACTATTTCCCCACTATTACGGGATTTCACTGCCCGATCAACTTTATCTACTAAAGCCGTTTGCGCCGCTAATCTATCTAAATTGAGTCGACGACTAAAGTCGGCAGCAAACGTTCTAAACTTAGATTTTAAATTATCCAACCAGGCGTTATCCCTACCGGTCCCAGAAGCTGGCATGCCCATTACAGGCGAGGCGGTATGTAAAGTCGCGGCCAGACGGGGATTTTGGTCAACAGGAGATTGAATTCCAGAGGCCTTCTTCTCTGGGCAGGAAGAGAAGAGGTGACCAGTCACTCCACACTTGCAGCAAACCGGTTTACGGCCGGTCACAATGACCGGTAATTTCAATTTGTCTACAACCAGACAGTTGGGGGTGGAGCGGAAGGCCTGTTCATCTAGTCGTATGTCAAAACTCTCATCGTAGGAAGCGCCCAGTATTTCGCCGTACTGGGAAAGGTAGGCCGCAAGATGTTCCCCGAGAATTTAAGAGGGACCTCATATATTTTGAATCTGGGCCTTCTACGGCCTTCATATTCAGTGCGTAGTATCAGATCTTTCGTGGTAAGGTCTCGGCTCGAAGCCGCTACGCAATCTTCCGCTTTGGGTAACAATACGTCCCACATGAAAAACCCTGCTCCTTTAACAACTCTGAGGGGTTTGAACCCCAAGGACTCCAGTAATTTTATCACTGTGTTTTTCGTCGAGCGACAAATTTTGCGCGTACGCATTTCGATGACGAAAACTGACACAATTCGTTTCTCAATTTTTCTGAGTTCCTGGGGTCTACTAAGCGTCCACCGTCTACCACAAGGTGTGCGGAAATCTTAGCTAGCTCCAAGAATTCCACCATATTGATTATACAACTAGGGGGGACTTCCAACAAGAGGGCGATTATCAGCCTCTGAATTTTTCACATTCTGGTCATTATGTGAGGCACTATTGGCCTCCATACTACTTTCATTTTGGCTATTATTGGCCTCCATAATTTTAGAAACTTGGCCATTATTGGCCTCCGTAGATTTAGAACTTTGGCCATTATTGGCCTCCATAATTTTAGGACTTTGGCCATTATTGGCCTTAGTAGATTTTCGGGGTATATTTTCCACGTCTGTACTTGGAGAAGTGGCTGGTAACACAGGATATTCCTCCGTGTCATCTTTATCGTTTTTGTTTTCTTAATTGCAAATAAATGCTTTTTAACTGACCTTTTTAAGTCAGGGATAACAGTTTTCTTCTTTTTAATAAGGAATGACGAAGAACTTTTTTTCTCCATTTTTTAAAAAGAAACAAAGACAAGGGGAGGGAAGGGGAGGGGGAGGGAAGGGGAGGGGTGGTATAAAAAAAACAAAGACCGCCTATAGGCGGTGTGTGTGAGGAGGAAACTAAACAATTAAAGTTTGCTTAGTAGCGAAAAAAAATAGTTAAAGAAATAGGGAAATAATCGGACGAATGGAGAGAGATTGAAAGAGAAAGAAAAAATAAAGAAACTATTTTCTTGAATATCTTAAGCTTTGCCATTTTTTTAACGAAAATAGTTTGTTTATAGAGTTCCAAACTTTAAAATCATCCAATTTTGATGCCTTTTAAATTCTCTTCTTTCCCAATTGGTTTTATTGACATCATGTTGTCCACTCCATTCCCAGATATTTGTTCAATCTCTTCGCTTTTATATCTCTCCGTTATCTCTAAAATGCTTTTTCTTTTCGCTGGACTGCTACATGTCAAAAATTACTCTTAATGTTTATTTTACCAAATATATATGTGCAGTTTAATAGCACCTGTTGTATTTTCCCGAATATTTAAACTAAATAAATAACGGTTAAGGAGAAACTGTAAATGGAAGTTTTATTTTATATAAAGTGAACATGCAAACCATATTCAGAAATCTCTTTGACACGAAATGCAAGCGAATATTAAAAATGCCTGTTGTTAGTCCCAAATCCCAGCACATTACGCTACGAATGGTTATCCTTTTTTTCCCACCTGTCAGAGAAGCAGCTTCCCTTCACGACATCTCCCTCAAAATTTCCGCTGCGCAGAGTTAGCGTCACACTGACATGGCGTTAAGGGTCACTTGATCGACCTTAACGCGGTGAATAATAATTAGGGAATAGAGCGGGAAGTTAATTCCGCTCGCTCTTCCACGCAGTCGGCATTCTGTTTTTGCTTCGGTCACCGACGTCATATTAACTCTGTCAGACGAGAGCCGGCAGGTGTGTCTGATCGACCACGCCCTGAAGCGACATGGCATATAACAAAAAGGAAGATCATCTTCATTTATTTATTATTTTATTTTATTTTTATTTTTTTTGTTATTGTTGAAGTTTTGATGTAAATGTTTGCAGTTGATCTCTCTTCCGACCTGAAATAAAATCTCAATGGTGGATACAACTGCCTGGTCATATTTCATACCTCCCCAACCAAATTAGTAACATTTCATCATGGCGGAAAAGAACCTGAATTCATCCAGTCAAGTGAAATCGTTGTACTCTTAATTAGATTCCTGATTTGAATGTCTATTGGGACTCAAGTTCATCTTCAAGAGGAACCCATACATACGACCCATCCGTAAAGATACTGATAAAATTCTCAGTTCCATCTGCCCCCCACCTCAAATTCCTAACTCTTTACTAGAGTCAGACCAAATATGGCTGTTTTTCAAAATTTTGCATTGTCTAAATAGCACTTATAATTATACCTATACTCTAAAGACCATTACTGCTATACCGGAGATGAAGCTTCTCTATGCACATTTTTCTGCCTTGATAGATTTCGAAAGCGCCAATGAAGCCTTGTGGGTGATGAAATATTTTCAAGCCTACAGCCCCTTCCCGGCAGACAAATCGTTGTAAGCCTATCACTATGACTATTTTGAGTTCGATCCCCATTCATTGCTCCAAACTAAGGCACTCGTCTCTCGCTAGTTTCCCATGGGAAATGTTCAGACGAGCTACATTGCCCTAGTTCCACCAGTTCAGAATATATATATATTTTTTTTTAAGCGTATCACCCCAAGCAAGGCCGGTGGCCACTATCACGCATGGGGTTACAGAAGGGTTGGAGGAAGAGCAGATAGGAGTGGTAGTGGTAAAGGAAGGGATGTGGAGAAAGAGAAGGACGGAGGGTCGATCGAGGTAGGGGGGTTACGGGAGATATAGAGCGAGAGCAGATAGGAATGAAAGATGTCAGGAAGTGGATAGATCAAGGCAATTGGAGATGACGATTGATGCTACACTTAAACCGTTGGAGATTGTATTTGTCAGGGAAACAGTAATAGGGGAGGGAGTTCCATAGGCGAGATGTGCGAGACATGAAGCTATTGGAGTAGAAAAGACGTCTACACCTAACAGTTTCAACGGTGAAGGGGTGGGAACGGGATGCCAGCCTCGTAGGACGCTTAAATTCACGAGGCTTAGAGACAAGCGAAAGCAACTCCTCAGAGCAATTACCGTGGAAGTACTTGTAGCAAAGGCAGAGTGATGCAACATCGCGTCTGTGAGAGAGCGACTGCAGACGAGATGACAGATCAGGGCCAATCACATTGCATATCCGTCTCTGGATCTTATCAAGAACCCTGAGGCAACACGCAGGGGCCCCAGACCATAAATGGCAGCAATACTCCATGCAAGGTCGAATGGTAGACTTATAGACTTGGAGGATCGATTCAGGGGAGAAGAATTTCCTGGCACGGCACAGGGAACCAACTTTTCTTGCGGTGGATGATGAAATTGACTCGATGTATTTGTTCCATCTCAGATCAGCGGACAGCGTGAGACCGAGCAGCCGCAGAGAGGAACTCTCGAGAAGTTGGTCCTCAGATATTCTGATGGGATGCAGGGATGGGTCCTTGTGGTGGTTAATGGAGAGCAGTTTTGTTTTAGAGGCATTAAAGTTGACCATCCATTTACACATATGATCCACTATACCACGTACACAGGCTGGAATGATTCTAATTCCCTTCGTATTCCATCAGATAAGGAAGAAGTTCCACTCAGAAAACTTCTTCCCTTAGAACTGTAACCTTTTGTGACAGACTCCCAGAGAAGATGTTTCTCGGACCGCTACAACGTCAACTTTTATCTACTTTCAACAACCTCTAGATTGAGTGACACTTGGGACTTATATCGGCTATTTAACAATTATAACTTTATAGTTTTATTCTCATTTTTGTAGGCTATTTATTTACAGGGTTAATTCATTGTGTTAATATTTACTTGGCTTTGTTTTCAGAAATTTACATGCGGTAAATAGCACATATAACTTATAATTATACCTATACCCTAAAGGATGCTTTTAATAGAAATATAGTAGAATTTGATTGGCTAAAGCAAAACTGGACAATGGCCAATCGAAGTGTTAATTTGACTTCATGTTGGCCCAATTATACGTCATGGGAACCGAAATATCATTGACAAACTATTGCAAATAAATTGTTTGATTGCATTATTTACATTATTCAGACTGTTATCCTCATCTTCATTATCATATTCACAACGTTTCGGCCGTTGTACGCTCCTGCCTTCTTCAAGTAATTGGAATTTCGAATCGAACTCTTTATTTCGTCCACCTGGGTAGATTGTTCAAAATTCACGTGCCATGCCTCTTCAAGATGTCTCAGTTATTTCCCTTTAACTCAACTCTCCAAGTTTTGGTTCACCACTGCTGTGGTCTTATATTGAACTCACGACTCTTTGGGTCTAGTCACTGGATCTAACCAGCGTCTTTATCCACTGGACCATGTCCTTGAGGTACATAAATCCCGGAGCGTACAACGACCGAAACGTTCTGAATATGGCAATGAAGATGATTATAACAGCCCAAATAATGTAAATAATGCAAGTAATCATAATACATCATCTCAGAGATATAGACAGACCATCTTGATCTATTTAAATTTTTAAGACTTGATACAGATAGATCAATCCTTAGAACAAGTGACGTCCAAAGAGGCATTAATCCACTGTATATTGATAAATGTTCAGTAGACAATAACAATAAAATTGGACGTCCGTGTAGCGTAACGGTTATTGGTACAGAAATTACTCACAGCGAATTGAGTTCAAGTCACCGCCAAGTTTGTTACATTCATTTTCATGAAAATGCCCTTAGAACAGGGCACATTTCTTCTCGTCACCCAACTGTAAAATAGTAGAATGGGTTTTCTTGCTGTAATTGGCAATCAGTCTACATGAAGTAAAGCTCTGAATTAAGAACCGCGAAGAAGTCAACAGGAAGCAATCTGTTCGATTGAGACAAAATAATTATCTGTTCGATTAAGACATAATTGTCTGTTCGGTTGAGACATAATAATTATCTGTTCGATTAAGACATCAAAATTATCTGTTCGGTTGAGACATAATAATTATCTGTTCGGTTGAGACATAATAATTATCTGTTCGATTGAGACATAATAATTATCTGTTCGGTTGAGACATAATAATTATCTGTTCGATTAAGACATAATAATTATCTGTTCGATTGAGACATAATAATTATCTGTTTGATTAAGACATAATAATTATTTGTTCGGTTGAGACATAATAATTATCTGTTCGGTTGAGACATAATAATTATCTGTTCGGTTGAGACATAATAATTATCTGTTCGATTAAGACATAATAATTATCTGTTCGATTAAGACATAAAAATTATCTGTTCGGTTGAGACATAACAATTATCTGTTCGGTTGAGACATAATAATTATCTGTTCGATTGAGACATAATAATTATCTGTTCGGTTGAGACATAATAATTATCTGTTCGATTAAGACATAATAATTATCTGTTCGATTGAGACATAATAATTATCTGTTTGATTAAGACATAATAATTATCTGTTCGGTTGAGACATAACAATTATCTGTTCGGTTGAGACATAATAATTATCTGTTCGGTTGAGACATAATAATTATCTGTTCGATTAAGACATAATAATTATCTGTTCGGTTGAGACATAATAATTATCTGTTCGGTTGAGACATAATAATTATCTGTTCTGTTGAGACATAATAATTATCTGTTCGATTGAGACATAATAATTATCTGTTCGGTTGAGACATAATAATTATCTGTTCGATTAAGACATAATAATTATCTGTTCGATTGAGACATAATAATTATCTGTTTGATTAAGACATAATAATTATCTGTTCGATTGAGACATAATAATTATCTGTTTGATTAAGACATAATAATTATCTGTTCGGTTGAGACATAATAATTATCTGTTCGGTTGAGACATAATAATTATCTGTTCGGTTGAGACATAATAATTATCTGTTCGATTAAGACATAATAATTATCTGTTCGGTTGAGACATAATAATTATCTGTTCGGTTGAGACATAATAATTATCTGTTCGATTGAGACAAAATAATTATCTGTTCGATTAAGACATAATTATCTGTTCGGTTGAGACATAATAATTATCTGTTGGATTAAGACATAATTATCTGTTCGGTTGAGACATAATAATTATCTGTTCGATTAAGACAATAATTATCTGTTCGGTTGAGACATAATAATTATCTGTTCGATTAAGACATAATAATTATCTGTTCGGTTGAGACATAATAATTATCTGTTCGATTAAGACATAATAATTATCTGTTCGATTGAGACATAATAATTATCTGTTCGATTAAGACATAATAATTATCTGTTCTATTAAGACATAATAATTAAGTGACTATAAAGGAAATGAATCTCTGGAAAAGCATGATACTCCGACGTCCTGAAGGGACATAGCACACAAAAGGACATTTAATTATTCTAAATACTAAAGTTGAAAAGATAATTAAAAGCACTCCACTAGGTTTTCCAAGATTCACAGATAATAAAGAAAGGAATCTGTGGAGAGCCATACACATCTACACCCTGAAGGAACATGACATTAAAAAAAGATATTTATTCTAAATTCTACATGGCGAAGAATATAACAGAAAGCCACACTATATCATTGCCAAGAATTCATAGCAATTCACAGATAAAAAAGAAAGGAATCTGTCGAGAGCCATACACATCTATGCTCTGAAGAAACATGACATTAAAAAAGACATTAATTCTAAATTCCACATATTGAAGATAACAGGAAGCCACTCTATATCTTTGCCAAGATGTCAAAGCAATTCACTGATAATAAAGAAATGAAATCGATACAAAGTCGTGATCGTCTCTGTCCTGATCTGATATAGAATTGAGAAAAAGACATTTACACTAAATTCCAAACAATGCAGAAGACCTCATGAAGTCTCTCTAATATATTTCCCAAGAAGTCATGCTAATTCCCTTTTCGTCTTCCATCGTCATGGCTAACTTGTTGCGACTTCTCGGGCTAATACTGTCATGAAATGGAAAAGATTATATTGAATCAATTTCTATGTATGAAGCTAAAAAAGTTGGTTCATTGTTTCGTGCTAAACAATCTTTCTCTCCTAATTCTATCTTACATATTTATAAGTTTGCAATTCGTCCATTCTTAGAATGTTGCTGCCACATTTGGTCTGGTTCTTACTCTATATATTTAGAGATTCTTAATAAAAATCCAAAGAAGAATCTGCAATGTTATTGGTCCTGCCCTGACATCTCGGTTCCAGTTACTTTCACACCGCCATAATGTAGCTTCCTTGAACCTTTTTCTATAAATACTTCTATGGTAAATATTCTGTTGAACATTCCTAAACTTTATGAATTTAAGTGCAGTACTAGATTGGCGGCAAGGTCTCATCATTTTACAGTTGGTTTTGTTAGATATAACCGTAATTTCTATGCTAACATTTTACTCTTCTCGCACTTATCGCTCATGGAACTCCTTCCGGACCAATGCTTTCAGGACAATTTTCATCTTCAAAAATGTAAATGTAATGTCAATTGATATCTACTGTCCGTTTTATTCCTCTTTCTTTATTGGTCTATTTCGTTAATAATGTTTGCTTATTCTTTTACAGTCAGTAACCGCTTGTGTCTTGCTTGAGGTGAAATCATTAATCTTCTTTACAGATAATAAGGAAAAGATATACGTGGAGAGACATGATCGCCTACTTCTTAAAACAATATGACATTTAAAAATGAAATAAGACAGTAAATAAAGAAACAAATAACGCAAATAAAATAAAATTAAAATTAAAAAGTTAAATATTAGGTACAAATTTAAATGTTGAATTTAACTGCTAATTTTAAATATTGTTAATTAAAGAAGTTATAAAATAATATTATTTACGCTATTCGGACTATTGCCTTCATCTTTGTCGCCATATTTATTACAACGTTTCGGCCGTTGTACGCTCCGCCCTTCTTCAGGTAGTTGAAATGTCGGACTGAACCCTTTATTTCGCTCACTGTTCTAGTTCCACGTGCCAAGTTTAATGGGTGTTAGTTATCAGTTATCTCCTGTTAATTTCCCTCTGAAAGTTCTCCACTGCCTTATACGGGTATTGAACTCACACACAGTGGATAAAGGCGTTAGATCCAGTGACAGGACCCAAAGAGTGTGAGTTCAATACCCGGCTAAGGCAGTGGAGAGGGGAATTAACAGGAGATAACTGATAACTGACAACATCCATTAAACATGGCACGTGAAACTAGAACAGTCTACTCCAGTGAGCGAAATAAAGGGTTCAGTTCGACATTCCAACCAGCTGAAGAAGGCCGGAGCTTACAACGGCCGAAACATTGTAATAAATATGGCGAAAAGCATGAGGACAATAGTCCGAATAACGTAAATAATGGACATAATACATTATCTCAGAAATATAGACATATACTGAATGGCCGAAACTTTGTAATAAACATGGCAACAAAGATGAGGACAATAGTCCGAATAATGTAAATAATGTACATAATACCTTATCTCATAAATATAGACAGATACTGAAGGGCCGAAACTTTGTAATAAACATGGCAACAAAGATGAGGACAATAGTGCGAATAATGTAAATAATGTACATAATACCTTATCTCATAAATATAGACAGATACTGAAGGGCCGAAACTTTGTAATAAACATGGCAACAAAGATGAGGACAATAGTCCGAATAATGTAAATAATGTACATAATACCTTATCCTATAAATATAGACAGATACTGAAAGGTCGTAATGTTGTAATAAATATGGCGACAAAGACGAGAACGATAGTCCAAATAATGTAAATAGTGTACATAATACCTCATCTCAGAAATATAGACAGATACTGAAATGCCGAAACGTTGTAATAAATATGGCGACGATGAGGACAATAGTCCGAATAATGTAAATAGTGTACATAATACCTTATTTCAGTAATATAGACAGGTACTGAAGGGCCGAAACGTTGTAATAAATATGGCGACAAAGACGAGAACAATAGTCCAAATAATGTAAATAGTGTACATAATACCTCATCTCAGAAATATATACAGATACTGAAGGGCCGAAACGTTGTAATAAATATGGCGACGAAGATGAGAACAATAGTCGGAATAACTTAAATAATATACATAATACCTCATCTCAGAGACAGCTATAAAATAATAGTGTTAAAATTAATTTCCCCTTTGAATTATAATGTCATTGCTATCCTTTCTGATTTTACACGAATTTATCTGATGTTATTGTCTAGAAATATATAACTGGAAGTAAAAAAATAGATACTAAAATATTCATAACATTTTTTTCTATGTCTTTACGCCTTGTCAACTCTTTCTGTCTTAGGAGACTTGGCTTTCTTATTCCACTGTCAGTGACATTCTTTAAAATTTCTTTGTGATTCTTGTCATAAAACCAGCCTGATTTTTTTAGACAATTCTCACGTGGAATATCTATATTTTTAAGACTTCCTGAGATTCAAAACAAAAAATAAAATAATATATATATTTTAACCATTCTTCTTCTGCTATTATAAGATTTTGACATTTCCTAAGATCTAAAAAGAAATATTTTATTCATTTTTCGTCTGAGTTTGCAACTCTATTTTCCTTCGAATAACTGCCGTTTTTTTATCACAATGGTCCTTTGAACAGATAAATTAAATAACGGAACAAATATGAACGTCGACAAAATATGAACTTACACGGCATACAAGAATCCGTCTTCGATGTTCGGTACCTATTAGACAATAAACAAAATGAATAGAAAATACTACGGTTATACAAATTCTTCTTATACTATGTGCCGTATCCCTTGAGGAGGTAGGCGATCATGGCTCTCCACAATTTCTTGTCCTTTGTAGCTTCTAATAATATCATTTACTGTATTACTCCCCGATATTATCGATTCTGTCACCGATACTTACAGGTTTTTGAGCAGGACACATATGGATCTGGTTTTTTTTTTCTTTAGAAAACTCCAAGATCGAAATATTTTTTCCTGACTCATGGCGCGATATCTCTGATTCTGTTAAAGATTCATATTGAATTTGTACATGGTTCATTGGATACGTTTCCTTATTGAAAAGTTCACAAATTGAATACGTTTTGCTGAGTCACTTCCGGATACCTACGATACGATGATGAAAAAGTCACCAAGGCGAAGTGAATCTCTGAGCAGCTGCAGCATAATTCTAGCTAGATTTGCCGATTACATTTTCTCTGTTGATCATCATAATGCGATATTTTACCCACACCTATGTAGTTTCTTCTTTTTCTTCCTTTAGCTAATCTTCTGTTCTAGTAATATTTTTGTGCCCTAGCAATATTTCTTTTTTATTTTCGTCCACTGATATTTCTTTCGGTCCTTCTTCCACTAGAGTTTCTTTCGTTCTTTGTTATTTTTTAAAATTATTTTTTCGTTTCTATTAATCATTTTTTCTTTCTTTCTTCTTTATTTTCTTCCAAATGATGTTTCTTTTTCTCTTTCTACGAATCATTCTTTCTTTCTACAATTTTTCTTTCTTTCTTTCTTTCTTTCTTTCTTTCTTTCACTAGAGTTTCTTTCTTTTTTATTACTTTTCGCTAATCTTTGTTTCTTTTTATTAACTGTTGCTTTTTCTTTCTTCTTACTAATCTTTTTTTCTGTTAAGGAGTCTTCCCTTTTTACACAAATGGACTCACCCGAGGTATACATATACTACTACCAGTGAATACCCGGACAGTCTGTAATCGAGTAGACACCGAAGGGCAGAGTCTCGCTCAGGGAGGTTGACCAACCCGATCCCGTTTATACGGGATCTACGGGCATTTTTTGGTCGATCGTACGGGCTCGTGAATACCCCACTTTAAACCCAGCCTTGTGCCACATCTATCCCTCGTGGGGGGGGAGTAAATACTGTCTGTAATAGAGGAGACAGCTACGACTTCTCGGGCAGACGGTGGAACTTCAGGGAGGTTGACCAACCCGATAGCGTTTATACGGGTTCTACGGGCATTTT
Organism: Acanthosepion esculentum; assembly: GCA_964036315.1. NCBI lineage: Eukaryota > Metazoa > Mollusca > Cephalopoda > Sepiida > Sepiidae > Acanthosepion > Acanthosepion esculentum. The sequence continues at coordinate 5,670,089 of OZ038493.1, forward strand.
TTGGCCGAGCCTACGGGCTAGGTAATACCCACGTTAAACTCGGCCTGTGCCACATCTATCCCTGGTGGTGGGGACGGTAAAAACTGTCTGTAATAGGTAGCACAAGAGTCACAGTTAGCGAGCACGTAGACTCAGTAAGGAGTCATCCGCGATACTTCAATACCAAGACTATATATATATTATTGCTACTAACCCGCATTCCTGGTTCTACTAACCCGTATTACCAGTTTTTATTATTACATTAATACATTTATTTCCCTTATCCATTCCTGGCGTTTGTTATTCATTGATATCGGATTTCATCCCGGAATCGACAACATTTTCTCTTTGTACGAATCATTCTTTGTTTCTACTCAGATGTTTTTCTTTCTTTCATCAGAGTTTATTTCTTTCTTTCTTACTTCTCTCTATTTTTCTTTCTATGAATAGAGTCTTTCTCTTACTTCTTCCTTAATTCTAATCTTTTTTCTCTTTCTACGAATCATTTTTCTTGTTACGAATAATTTTTTTCTCTCCTTTTCTTTCTTCTAATCATTTTTAGTTGCTGGCCAAGAGTTCAGTGAATTTCAGTCTCAAAATGTTTTCGTCAGAGAAAGAAAAAATCGATAAAAATGTGGTTCTTTATCATTAGATGGAATGATTACAAGATACGTGTGAAATATCTGTCGAGACAGGATAATCTCTGAGAGACTTGAGAGATTAAATTTTGATCTGGTTGTTCAAATTCACTAAAGAGTTGAACAGCATCACCTATATATGGATATATGAATGAAGACAAAAGAATAATTATTATTTACCAACGCGTTTCGTCCTCTAATTGATAAAATAAAATGCGTTGATTTTATCAACGCATTTTATTTTGCAACAAGTATTTATAAACACAAGTAAAAAATATCGTTAGGTTTTTGCAATTTTTAAATTTAAGAGCAATCATAAAGATTCTTGAGACTTACTGCGAAAGTAGAGAAAATTATTTCTTTGTTCTCACTGTGTTTCTATAAATATATTTTTATTTACGCGGTCTGATCAGAAACTATCAGGACTGTTGCTATGTTAACAGAGTTAAAGTAAGCTGATTGAAGCCGAGTGACACAGACTGACTTTGAATTCCATCACGCATACACACTTACATACAGTTATAATGTTGTCGCTCACTTCCGTTGTTTATAGAAGTGCTTGGAAGGAAAGTGTGCAGAGTGTGGTCGTTTCACCATACTACAGACGTTCCATCAGTGACCATGGCAGAGAAAATTGAACAGGTGACAAATCGTGGGTCTATGGTTATGACCTCGAAACCAAAGCTTCGGAGAGGAAAACCCCATCAAACTCTAAGACCGATAAAAGTACGAAAGAGGCGAAGCAATGTGAAAAATCTCTTGTTAGTTTTCTCAACTAAAAGGGTCTTGTTCATCATGATTATCCTCTGACTAGTCAGACCGCAATCAAGTACTCCTACCTTGATGTGTTGTGGCGTTTGCGGGATGATTTTCGTCAGGAAAGAACAGAATTGCACGCGTCCAGTGAATTATGACAAAGCAGTTTTTAGCTCGGAACAGAATTCCCCTGCTCCGAAATCCACCATATTCCTTAGATCTCTTCCCTTGTGACTTTTCCTCTTTCCAGAAATTAAATCTCGCTCGAAAGGAACGCGATTTCATAACGCCGTGAAAATCAAAGAGAACACAACGAGTCAACTTCTCGCTTTCCTATAAAAAGGAGTTCAGGATGGCTTCCATTATTGGCAACGACGTCGGTGTGTGTGTCTTCAGAAGGGGATTTCTTGGAAGGAAATTAAATGCCGGATTAATATGTGTTGTAGGCATTATTTTATAGCACCAGGTCTGATACTCTTTGATCAAACCTCGGATATCTGAATTTTTACAGACACGCTCGCGAGTGTGAGTGTGTGTATGTGTGTGAGCGTGCTTGTATCTATTTGATGTGTGTGGCTAAAGTTGTAAAAGATTCACTCCAGAGACTCATATAATATAATTTGGAAAACATCTACTTTGCGATGTTTAACTGATGAAGTCTTTGTACTCAGAAAAAAGAATTCGGTTTCCTCGAAGCACAAAATTTACATTAGCGGGACACAGTGTGATTCACGTTAAGTGTCTAAAAGCTTGGATTTTACTAACTGTATTGAAATTAGATATTACCTAATTCCAACTGAGTTTCATCTATTACTTCTTTTTTATGTTTACATATCCCACATTACTAGATGCTTATTGGGACAACGTGCGAGGCGTAAACTTTTACCAAAATTAGATTTCTTTAAAGGCATGTAACCATTATCTGACTCTGGTGTTCTTAGTGAACAACTTCTTTTATGCGCCGTGTACATTCAGGACGTAGATCACCATGATCCTCCACATCTTCCTGTCGCTTTTAGCTCTTAAAAAGTTTTGTCTTTTTTGCTATTACTCCTAAACACCGTTCTGCCATCCATTTGCTCAAACGCATAAAGTATGTCATGCACTGTTTTACTTTGTCACTTTTTTCCCAATCTGTCCTGTGAGCATCAGATTTTCCCAGCCCGATTTCCTCAACACGTACCTCCAAAATTTCAACAGCCCCTTCCTGATCTTATGCATATTTTCTTTTTGTTTCCATTCTCTCTCAATCCTTGCCGTTCCATGGAATTCTCAGCTTCTTTCTGTATACTCACATTTCTGTTGCTTCAAGTCACTTCATCTTTGAGGAGATTGTCAATAATTTGCTGCCATATAGGAGGACATATAAGACGGAACAGTTCAGTACTTTTTTCTTCACTTCTAACGAAATTTTTAATGTCTCTTAACACTCTGTTTAGCTTTGGGCATGTATCTTTATAAAGCATCCTAATACGACTTCGGATTTTAGTGTCGCAATCCCTGCCTTCTGTTATTTAAACCTATGTGCTAGCTTGATTTTAGTATCCCCACTTGTAATTTGCAAAATGTCTGCGAATGGTCACAAGCAAAATGTCCGCGAATGGTCACAAGCAAAATGTCCACGGATGGTCACAAGTAAACTGTCCACGAATGGTCACAAGCAAACTGTCCACGGATGGGTACAAGCAAACTGTCCACGGATGGTCACAAGTAAACGGTCCACGGATGGTCACAAGAAAACTGTCCACGGGTGGTCACAAGCAAACTGTCCACGTAAGGGCACAACCAAATTGTCAACGGATGGTCACAAGTAAACTGTCCACGTATGCTCACATGCAAACTGTCCACGGATGGTCAAAAGAAAACTGTCCAAGGATGGGCACAAGGAAACTGTCCACGATTGATCACAAGTAAACTGTCCACGGATGGTCACAAGCAAACTGTCCACGGATGGTCACAAGTAAACTGTCCACGATTGATCACAAGTAAACTGTCCACGGATGGTCACAAGCAAACTGTCCACGGATGGTCACAAGTAAACTGTCCACGATTGATCACAAGTAAACTGTCCACGGATGGTCACAAGCAAACTGTCCACGGATGGTCACAAGTAAAATGTCCACGGATGGTCACAAGTAAAATGTCCACAAGCAAACTGTTCACGTAATATAAATATAACTACATTTTGTAAGAAGCAAACATGGACAAATATTCTCCATTTTATAAGCAATATATATATATATATATATATATATATATATATATATATATATATATATATAGCATAATGAGAAGCCACGTATACTTTCTTGATATGTATATAATATGGAGAAAATAACTGTAAAGTTGCAAAATAAAAAAAATTAACGTTTTTTTTGTGAAAGTATTTATTTATATTTTTTTTATATTTATATATTTGATATTTCAGATCTGCACCGATCTTGCGTTAGAAATAAATTAAATAACTGTATTCAGAAGAATTTTTTCAAGTAGCTACTTGAAAACAAACTTCTGAATACAGTTATTTCTGATGAAAGATCGGGGCAGATCTGAAATATCAAATATATATATATATATATAAATATAAATAAATACTTTCACAAAAAACATTCAATTATTTTTAATTTGCAACTTTTCAGTTGTTTTCTCCATATTATATATATATATATATATATATGTGTGTGTGTGTGTGTGTGTAATTATTTTTAAAAATATGATTCCATCGCGATATAGAAATTACTGTTTCGAAACTGGTCAACAAGTGTTAAAGTTTAATTTCAATATTAAACCATAATTTTAGATGAAGGTTTCATTCTCAAGTGGTGTTTGGAATAACTCACAAAAGAAATGTTTTACTCATTTTAAGTTTGGAAATGGAGGTGTAATCTGGGGTTTGTACTTTATTATAAAGAGGTCTCTTCTTTGATGAAAGTTGGAATGTTTATTATATGTCAAGTTTTTGGCGTCTTGTAAGGTTGGGTTGGGGGACTTTTGTCTGGTTACAATGGCCACTTTTATCAGGCTCTCTTGTTTTTATTACTATCTACTAAAATTCACATTGATTAATTTTCTTGTTACAGTCTTTTTGGCGTTTGTTTTTTTTGTTGATGATTTCTTAAAGGGGTGCGAAGATTATGATTGGCTGGTATTTTTAAACCTATAGTTTTAATAGAATTTTCTAATAGATTTTATATGGTATTGTCTAATTATTTATATAGTGCATTGTGGAATTTTTTTTATATATTTTACGATTTAATTTCTTATGGGATTTTTTTCCCTATCAATTTATAAAATCCTAATTTTTTAAGGCGAATCTTTCGTTGTGTCTACAAAAATAACGTTATTTCATTTCTTAGATTTAATAAATTCTTGTTTTCTAGAAACTTGATAATGTGTATTTTTTCATGTAGGCATAAAGGGCATGGCTCCTTCCAGGTTCTACAAGTTCTTGTTCTATTTATAATTTTCCATTTTATTGTTGGTGTTTTATTTTTTTATTTTAAATGTCAAAAATATTTAGATAGGGATGTTTGGTTTCGGTTTCTAATGTTATTGAAAGAACTTTGGTGTAATCTCCATCTTATTTTAAATTCATTTCTTGTGGATCCTATATATATTTTCCCTATTTGGATTCTCAATGGATGAAATAGTGCACCGGTATACCTATGCAGCATTTTTTATTCAAAGAACAATTTTCAGGGATTCTACAATTACATATTTTTTCATTATATTGTCTAATTTCATTTTAGGGTCTTTATTTATTTGATTTTGGCATGAGTATTTTTTCAAGATTTTCTTATTATGTTTTTTTATAATCCTTTCTAAACTTTCAGGACTTTCTGCTGTAGTCAAAACTTCGCTGGTCTGGTCATATCACAAGGTTCAGTGACGGCATAATACTTAAGGTCCTCATGTATAGCCAGCTTGACAGTGAACAAAGGAGAGTTGGACAGCCATGGCTCAGGTATAAATACAAGCTAAAGAGTAATCTCTCAGCTGTTAATATGCCACGTACTAACTTCGAGCGAGTTGCCCTGGATAGAAACAACTGGATGTATTTGTGGTACCCGAAATGTCGAAATCAGCCGTATTAACTAGCTAGGAGACGAAAGACATCGGCGAAAAGCTTCAGCAAATATTCCTGTGTCTAGATGCTCACTGTTGCACAATATGTAGACTTTTATGGAGAGCTCACTAGTTGGACAGAAGTGTCACATACGAAACAAACATAAAAAGTGAATGTGGTTGTCGGATCCTCATACGTCGAAATCAACGTCAGATTTCATATATATTAAAGAGTGTTTAGATAGAGATTTTTCCGACACGAACTCAGTCTATACCTGGGGTTGAATAAGACATAATAATAGGAACCTGTTCCATAATTTTGTTAGGTATCTCTCTCTCTCTCTTTCTCGCCACACACACACACACACACACACACACACACACACACACACACACACACACACACACATATATATATATAAATATATATATAGTAAAGTTAATAAATCCGTAAGTATATAACCTAAGTGGATCCTAGTAATATAAAATATGAAAACTGATCCACAAAAAGAGCTCAATGTATTTATTATTAAGGAACAAATAATTAATACACAATAAAATCCAGTATCACCTCATATGGGGAATAAGCTTATTTCGGCCGACAAAAAAATAAAATTCGTCAGTCTTATTCAATCCCGGGTATGGAATGAGTTCGAGTCGGAAATAGAGATTTTTCTGACACGAACTCAGTCTATACCGGGGTTGAATAAGACTGACGAATTTTATTTTTTTGTCGGCCGAAATAAGCTAATTCCCATATGAGGTGATTTGAGATTTTATTGTGTATTAATATATATATATATATATAAAGTAATTTTTATGTTTAACATTCTTTTTATAGATACAAGTAATTAAGTAAATGTTCTGTTTATAATAAACAGTATTAAACAACATTTACCGGCCTGAATATCCGAGAAATTTTCATAGAAAATATTCGTCCTCCGACAGGATTCTAACCTTTACCCTCTACGAAACCATCATGTAGCCTGACGTGCCTTACCGCACGGCCACAAAGGATCGTTCGGTTGGCAAGGTCGAATTTACTTATAAACTTCAATCTTCTATGAATCTCTGCTTATAAACTTCAATCTTCCATGAATCTCTCACCGAACGATCCTTTTCTGAGCTGATTTCTAAATTTCTAACGAAATCTGAAAACTTAAAAGACTCAGAAAAGAGATCGGATACCGGCAGAAGCAGTTCAGGTAATCATTTTGCTATAATCTCGTGCTGTACAAATCCTATCATTGATCAAATAGGTCTGAATGTTATGCCAGATTTATGCGTTTTAGATCATCCATATTTTTTTTTAAGCTTTTCACCCCAAGCAAGGCTGGAAGCCACTAGCACGCAAGGGGTTACAGAAGGTTTGGAGGAAGAGCAGATAGGAGTGGTAAAGGAGAGGATGTGGAGAAAGATAGTGGATCGATCAAGGCAAGGGGGTTACAGAAGATTTGGAGTGAGAGCAGATAGGAATGAAAGGGGAAAGGCTGTGGAGAAGGGAAATGGATAGATCAAGGCAACTGGAGATGTCGATTGACGTTACACTTAAATAGTTGGAGATTATATTTGTCAGGGAAACAAGAATAAGTAAGGGAGTTCCACAGGCGAGATGTTCGAGACATGAAGCTATATTCTAGGCCTTTGAGGTTTGACCATATTATAAACATCTTTAGAGATTAGGTTATTCTTATATACTGAAATCAACTATCTCTGACGTTTCGTCTCCACCTTACGAGTGTTATCACATATACTAGTTGCACCAATCCTTTTGAATTTAGAGGAATCATTTAAAATGATAACCATCTTGTCAATATAATCTTGATAGTTTAAGACGACTCCCCCGGAACCCTTGTCAGGCATCGTTATATAAATATAATTTCAAGACTTCAAGGATTTTATAGTTCATAAATGATCAGTTTGCCATGGAGTGAGCAGAGAATATTCGCTAGAGAATTTAAACGCTTCATTCGTTCCTTGTGTTTGTTCAGAGGAATATGAGTAATTTTTTTTCTATTTTATACTCTTTTTGGAGTCTTTTATTATCTGCCTTAAATCGCCATTTTTTTTTACAATTAAAATCTATTTTCATCGTGTTCCATTTTCCCTTCTTTATTTGCAATGTCTGCAGTGGAGCCTACATTATTTTGTTATATTCGCCAACGAATGATAAAGTGTTAGCCGAAAGGTTATCCTTCATAGCATAATGACGTCTTCTTCATATATATATATATATATATATATATATATATATATATATATATATATATGTATCTGTGTGTGTGTTCTCGAAATAATTCGTTTGAACTCTCGGAGAGGAAAGGGCGATTTTATAAACAGCGGCTGCTGCTGATAATGCAATGCTCTTCTACTTGAATCGGGGTCTCCTAGCTACTGACGACTTTCGCATAGTAAAAACGTTCAAATTTCCATTTCTCTCTCTACCGTGCGACGACAGTTTGGGGGTAAAGGGTAAAATCTCTGTCTGATGTCACATCTGTTGGGTTTCGATCCCAGTTTGAAGCAATCGGATGACTAGCCACACTGATGAGCTGTGATACAACGATACTCTCTGTCTGTATATATATATATATATATATATATATATATATATAGATAGATAGATAGATATTTAGTTTACGAAAAAGGGCTGTGGTGAAATAATTTATTATATTCTAACTCAATGCTGTCTCTCTACCCCCTGTTTTTATCTGTTTTTATTTAAAATACATACATACATATATATATATATATATATATATATATATATATATATAACTAATAATATGCATATAATGTAGATGTTCATGTGCGTATAGACCGTATTGACATAGAAATCAACAGTGCATAGTGACTGTCGGTTTAGATTCAGCCCTTAATAAATCTTGTGATTTGTATGTCTACACATTTTATATCTACAAACGTTAATATTGTTTATAAAACAATAATGCCGGTAACTGTTTATAACTTATATTGTTATTGTTTTTTATATATATGAATTTTCCGTCAAAAAAAAATGACAGATATCAAATTTATTTTGAGTTTAGCTCTTATTACTTGCAAGTTGCCATATATAATGCTTTTTTTTAATATAGTCTGACAATGGTTTTGTAATAATTCAAAAAGAGATCATTTTATTACTTAATAACAAAAGATATTCGATACTCCACTTTATGTACAGTATAGATTTATAGTAATATCGTTATCATTTTTTACTGTCAGGTCTTTACTGAACATATGCGATCATGAATCGACACAGATTCCTTTTCCTTATTTCTACAAATGGAGATGAATTCTTGAGAACGAAATTGGAATAGTTATCCATTGACTTCTCCATAGTTTAGAATTCAGTTTTCTTTCTCTTAGACTGATTACCATGCAAGGTTAGACGACCTCGTCTACACTGCTTTTTGTCTATTAACTAGAGGAGGAAGAGACAATTAATACTTTTCCCAAGACAATAAGGTGATAGTGAGTGCAAGAGACGCGCACGAGAATTGACCACGGATCACCGATTCTATTTTCCCCAGCTTGATAACACACACACACACACACACACACACACACACACACACACACACACATATATATATATATATATATATACACAATAAAATCCACCTCATATGATGAATAGCTTATTTCGGCAGACGAAAATATCAGTCGTCTTATCAATCCCGGTGTGGAATGAGTTCGGGCCAGAAATAGAAATCTAATTGTAAAGCTAAAATAACAAACAAACAAACAAAAGTAAACAGTCGAAAAATAATATAGAATTTATCAATTTCAATGTTTCAGTCAGATGAAAGACACGTGACAATGGTTAGTGGAGGGGGAAGGTATTTGTTTTAGAAGGAAGAAGTTGTATAATTTTTTATAGATTTTCGTCTGTTTTTTAGCTTTCAGTTAAATTTCCATATCTGACGTGAACTCCAATTTCTTGAAACACAAACGTTTGAACTGACATCCAATATCAGTTAAGTGTTCTTTCATTTATTGTATGTCTGTCACTCCATACTTTTCCTATAGATTGTATTTTTTTATGTGAAATTTATTTACAAATGTTAATCTTGTGTTTGCTGCTCGTTGGTAACTGCTTGGGTGTTCCTATCCGAGCGAAGACATCTTTCGTCTTTTATTTTTTAAACCTGGGGTTCATCACTTTATACGTTGCGAATTCGTAACAATATATATATATATATATATATATATTAAAACATACTTACCGCGAACAGGATATATCTGCTGTTTACTATATTTCATAGTTCATCGTTGCAAATCATTTTACTATCAAATATGCATTATTGCTTTTACAATTTCAGTTTAAAAACAAAAGTTTGGACATGTGGGCCGGCATTAATGTCACGCGGGCTGAATTCACCATACGTATATCACTGTATACGTTTATATATATGTATGTGTATATATAAAAGCACTCACACACACACACACATATGTATATATATATATATATATATATATATATATATATATATTTATAAATGGATACACAAAAGCACACACACATACATATATATATATATATATATATATATATATATATATATATACATATATATAAATATATATATATATGTATAAAGCACACACACACACACACACACACACACATATATATATATATATATATATATATATATATATATATATATATATATATACATATATATAAATATATATATATATGTATATATATCACAAAATGAAAAAAAGTATATTGCTTTATGACGCCTTCCGTTCCGAGGAAGAACTTCTTCAGATGAATAACGATTTTATTAACGGATTCTGGTTTCTAAATTAATGCGTGTGGGGTAACATGGTGTGTAGATGCTACGAATGTTCAAAATAAATGGAAAAATGTCCGAAGTGAAACATAGACTGTAAGTATTTCAATCAAAGATAATATATATATATATATATATATATATGTGTGTGTGTAAAAAAGACAATAAGTGAAATACATTCAATAGATGAGTCGGTCATCGTAAAATGCGTGAACTAGTAGAGAATGCAGTTCCAATTAAAAATGAAAATAATTCATTGACGCGAATACAGAAGGAATATGTACTAATTAGCGAATCCTATGCAGTAAATTTACCACCAATATCAAGAAACTAAACTAAAGCGGATACAATGAGTGTCGAAAAAACAAGTTAACAAGGTCGATAAAAAATAAAAGCAAAACCAATAAAAAAGCCGTAGTCGAAAGGCCACATTAAACATCTAGATATATCGAAAAGCAAAATTTCAATTACAAATTTTGATAATTTCTGTATCTTTAATGTGAGCTACAACAAACATTCGTCGCATTTCTATCAACACCTCTTGCCCTTTTTATGGCGAACACACGAGCGAAATACGTCATTAGGCTATTTTTCATTTTGCCATTCACTTAGCGATTATATACAGGGTGACCCCAAAAAACGGGAATTTTTGAAGTGCGTATTGCCAGACATGAGCAAGTGGCAACACTGCGAGACAGTGACCATGAGCAAGTAAACATTTCGCCATTTTAGTAACGAGAATGAAATTCACAGTATCCCAGCTGAGATGTTGCAGCAGTCAATGAGGAATCTCAACAGCAGATTTCAAGAATGCATTCGTACAGGAGGACGCCATCTACAGGACGTAATTAAAAAAAAATGAAAATTCCATCATTGTTTCTTAAATGGCATGTTTTAAGGTTTCAATTACTATGAATTAAATATTTTTCTTCCATCACTCTTGGTTATATATATATATATATATATATATATATATATATATATATATATATATATATATATATATATATATATATAGATATAGATATATATATACCATAGAAACACACTCCAAAAACACACACATATGAATGCATGATTTGTATCTGCTTCTTACATGGCGATATATATTAATTAATTAATATATACTGATATATTATTATTATATAATTATTATTAATTAATATATTTTAATATATTAAGTAATAAATATATTAATTAATATATATTATCTGTATATATTTCTGAGATGAGGTATTATGTACATTATTTACATTATTCGGACTATTGTCCTCATCTTTGTCGCCATATTTATTACAACGTTTCGGCCGTTGTACGCTCCGGCATTCTTCAGGTTTTTAGAATGTCGAACTGAACCCTATATTTCACTCACTGGGGTAGACTGTTCTAGTTCCACGTGCCATGTTTAATGGATGTCAGTTATCAGTTATCTCCAGTTAATTTTCCTCTGAAGTTCTCCACTAACTTAACCGAGTATTGAACTTACACTCTTTGGGTCCTGTCACTGGATCTAACTAACGACTTTATCTACGGTGCCATGTGTCCTTGAGGAGATAACTGATAACTGACATCCATTAAACATGGCACGTGGAACTAGAACAGTCTACCCCAGTGAGCGAAATAAAGGGTTCAGTTCGACATTCCAACTGCCTGAAGAAGGCCGGAGCGTACAACGGCCGATGGCGACAAAGATGAGGACAATAGTCCGAATAATGTAAATAATGTAATATATATTAATATATTATTAATTAATTAATATATATTAATATATTAATTTATATATAATTTACACACACACACACACACACACACACACACACACACACACACACACACACACACACATATATATATATATTAATTTAATTAATTTTTTTATTTAGTTTTTTTATTTAGTTTTTCTTACATTTTTCCCATTTGGTGCGAGTATAAAAACTGTCCATATCGCCGATTGTTCCATGACTGAAGAAGTGGCCGAAAACGCTTGGGACAACGGACGATATGGACAGTTCTTGTATGCCCTCAATGCGACAAAACGGAAAAAAGTAAGAACGCTAGAAAGGCTAAAAAATAAAATAAAAAAAATGTCCCTTGTCCATCATGTATAACGAAAGATGTTTAAAAGATAGGTTGCTGACCAAATATACACTAATCAAATACATACATACGTACATATATATATATATATATATATATATATATATATATATATATATATATATATATATATATATATATATATATATATATATATATATATATATATATATGTGTGTGTGTGTGTGTGTGTGTGTGTGTATATACATACATTTATATGTGATCTGGGAATTTAATTGTATTGTCGACATGTAAAAATAAATCTCTTAGTATAAAGGAAATTTACATTAACCAGGAAAAAGCTTAGACAGAAGCGTCTATCTTTTTAATTTGGGATTTTTTAATGTAACTATAACAACTAAGACATTTCGATTTCATTTTTGGCTTGAAAAAGTCGGAAGACGAAACGCGTCGGCAAAATCTAAGATTTTTTTCCAATTGTTATTTTATACCATATATATATATATATATATATATATATATATATATATATATATATATATATATATATATATATATATTTGTGTATTTAGGCAGCAATCCTTCTTTCATGCACATTTCATTAAAAACGACTGACAAAGTGCTTTTATTTAGTTTTTCATATAATTTCTCGTGCGATCTAATGTTTTTCTTTTCAGAGGATAAATTATATAAAAACTGTCCGAATGTTCTTTTTATCCGAGCGCTTTCGGCTGTATATTTAGCCATTTTCAAGGATTATATTTCAACTGTTAGAATTAGAAATAGTTTGTTATATGTATGTTTTATAAAATAATTTATTTTTTTGTTTCAAAACACGGTCAAAATATTATGTCCATGTTCAAAGTTAATATTATTAAGTGTTGGTTTGTTTGTTTTTATTAGTAAGGCTTTCATTATTTTTAGCCATTTTTGCATGTGGATGATGCTATTATATTAGTGTTGTCGACAAGTATATTCCGAATAGTGTCCGGTAGGTCTCTATGAATATTTAAATGAGATCTAATTGAGCTATTGTCAGAAAGGTGTAGAGTTAGACAGCGTGTTAAACAATTTGTAGTGTGGCCTATATAATTATTTACGAAATTTATTAGATCGCACGAGAAATTATATAAAAAACTAAATAAAAGCACCTTGTCAGTCGTTTTAAATGAAATGTGCATATATATATATATATATATATATATATATATATATATATATATATATATATATATATATATATATATATATATATATATGCTAAGGAATGAATGGCTTTTTAATTTTTTATCCGCCATGTTTTTATTATTTAAAACTTTATTTTTAGTGGAAACTCGTATTTGAGTAGAACTTCCCGTTTCGTGATAAAAGAAATGCGACTTTCGTAGATTTGAATCATTACTTACGAAAATCACGTTTTCTTTCTCGCATGCGCAGTGAGCTAAACGAAATAATCACTATTTTAAAAAAAAAGGAAACGGGATAAATACGGCTTATCTACTAAACGTATCGTTTGATCGTTTGATTTAGAAAATCTGACAAACTGGAACGGTTTTTTTATGACGCGTTTCATCTGTTAGGATTTCATCGAACTGGGACTTGTTGACGTTGCCACGTCTACGCATGCGCATGAAACGAGAGACGCAGGTAGTTTCAGGATTTTTGAAAGAATTTTTTTTTCTTCTTAATCTAGCCGAAATCATTTGTATTCTTTTTTCGTTTTCTTTTTCTCTTCATCACCTTTGTCCCTGACTATCCCACACTAAAAAAAATCTACCAAGAATGGCGATATATTGTAAGAGACTGGACGCAAATTTATTGTGGCTGAACAAGCGATCAAGGAAAAATTCCAGACATTTTCATCTCAGTGGATTATTTTCTCTTTTAATCAAAGAAACTTTCCTTATGTCAATACAGATGACTTAGGCTAGATTGAGAAAAAAATATCCTCTCAAAAATATTATTTCCAAAATTTGAAACTACCTGCGTCTCTCGTGTGTGTGTGTGTGTGTGTGTGTGTGTGTGTGTGTGTGTGTGTGTGTGTGTGTATTATACCATAATGCATTGATTTCATGGTATATCTTTATTCTTGAACATAAATTATAAATTAGTGAGTTAAATGCAGATAACATTATATGAAAATCATTTACATGTCAATATTTTTTTTTAATTTTTTGTCCGATATATAAAAAAGTCATTGAGATCATATATATATATATATATATATATATATATATATATATATATATATATATATATATATATATATATATATATATATATATATATATATATCAAAGGAATGTATCATAACTTACTCAATCAGTTTGAAATACAAGAAACATAAACATTATTTGTTTCTTTGGCAATATTGTCTACATATATATATATATTTTTCTTTATTGGAAGCGAGGCCTTGAAGACGTTCTATGCCTGTTCATAGCTCTTTTTAACCGAAAATAATGTTCACTCCTGGACGTGATGATGGATAATTTTGTTTAAATAATCACGAACGAATGGTGGGCAAATGATCTTAGAAGAGTGTTTTATAAAATTCGGGTGAAAGACTTCATTAAGGTCATGATCGGAATCATAAAAAGGAATGAAAATTTTTCCTCCAGGTTTCTAAGTATGTATCAAATACATTTATATATGTGTTCGATTAGTAATTGATTTACCGTGTTATTCAATAGTTTTTCTTTTTTTAACTTTGTTTTTTTTTTTTTTAAATATATTGGTCTTTTGTTGAGTTTTCATCCTCCATTCACTTAGAAAATATGGCAGTAGAAAAAGAAGCTTACATATTCATACGGTCCGTTTGACCATCGCCCTTCTAAAATAATTGGAAAAGTATTTTTATTTTTTTTTATTTCGCTTTTGTTTTTTTTTCTGCAGTGTTTTCCATTGGAGATGCGTCGATTACCGCAATCGTTCGACCTCATGTTGAGACATTCGCAAATGTTTATTTTGAAGTTTTGACTCGTATATATTTGATATATCATAATTTCAGTTGCTTTCCATAGCAACTACTCCGACCGTCATCCCACTGTCCTCAACGGATGAAAAAATGAAGAAAATTATTCTCGGAGAGATTTCAGGGATTTGTAATTTTGGACTAGTGTTCCTTTGATTATAATTTCGCTTGCTTTCCATTGCAACTATTCTACGACCTCTAAAGAAAAAAGCGCGGATCAAAAATAAAGTCTAGTATTTTATAGAGTCTCAAAATCGTGCTGCTGCCCCCATTCCCGAGAAAACTCTCTATAGAAGAGAGTTCCTGAACCGTTGCAATAATAATAACAACAACACACATTTTTACACAACCCATATAATAATATAGGGACATATTGCTTTTATTCTTTCGGAATTTTAGCGATAAGATGTTCACACATACTCGATGGAATTAAAAGTAATATACAAATCACAGAAAATATATATTATTTACATGGATAATAAATAATTTAAATGGAAGTTATTTTTTGTTATACGTTCAAAAATTATCAATAATATCAGATTAGAATATAAATACATACATACATACAGACATATATATACATATATATATATATATATTTATATATATATATATATATATATATATATATATATACATATATATATATATATATATATATATATATATATATATATATATATATATATATATATATATATATATATATATATATTGAGCACTGTTTGTGGATCAGTTTTAATATTTTATATTACTAGGATCCATTTGGATTATATACAACGTATTTGTTACTTTTATTATATATATATATATATATATATATATATATATATATATATATATATATATATATATATATATAAAAGAAACAGTAAGATATATAATCCTGTGTTCTTATTGATATTTTTTATTTTTACAAAACAGTGCTCTATGTAAATTAACATAAAATAAAGATTATTATATTATGAAACAGAACTAATGTTTTTATTTAATTATATGATTAAAGTTGAAGTTTTTAGCTTCAGTTTTTGAAACATGGTTATTACTGTGTAGCGATGAAACCATATTTAAAATCACTCAATGTATAATATATATATATATATATATATATATATATATATATATATATATATATATATATATATATATATATATATATATATATATATATATATATATATATATTAGTAATATTATATTATTTTATATTTTATAGTAATGTCAGTACTATTTTTTACTGTCAGGTCTTTACTGAAGATATGCGATCATGAATCGACACAGATTCCTTTTCCTTATTTCTATAAATGGAGATGAATTCTTGAGAACGAAATTGGAATGGTTATCTATTGACTTCTCTATAGTTTGGAATTCATTTTTCTTTCTCTTAGACTGCAAGGCTAGGCGACCTCGTCTACACTGCTCTTTGTCTATTAACTAGAGCAGGAAGAGACGATTAATACCTTTTCCCAAGCCAGTAAGGTGATAGTGAGTGCAAGAGACGCTTACGAGAATTGAAAACGGATCGCCGATTCTATTTTCGCAGCTCGATAATATACATACATATATATATATATATATATATATATATATATATATATATATATA
The DNA here is from genome assembly GCA_964036315.1 of Acanthosepion esculentum. Taxonomy (NCBI): domain Eukaryota; kingdom Metazoa; phylum Mollusca; class Cephalopoda; order Sepiida; family Sepiidae; genus Acanthosepion; species Acanthosepion esculentum. The sequence goes on from OZ038493.1 coordinate 5,686,969, forward strand.
TATATATATATATGTATATATATATATATATATATATATATATATATATATATTTGCGTGTGTGTGTGTGTGTATGTATGTGTGTATGTATGTATATATAATATCGTACATTGAGTGATGGTGCTAGTGAAATATGTGCTCGAATTAAAACAACACAACTATAATTTATATTAATAATAAATGCTTATTTTTGCTCGCCGGTAGTACAACTCTTGTGTTTCATGTACAATGCTGTCGTCGCGTGTTGACTGAAAAGCAATAAGTCATCATCTAAAGATATTGTTATAATGCCAGTGAGAAATTAATATCTATATATATTTGAGGCGAGGAAATAAAATACGTATATATATATATATATATATATATATATATATATATATATATATATATATATATATATATATATATATATATATATATATATATATATATATATACTTTTATATATATATATATATATATATATATATATATATATATATATGTAAAAGTATAATTAAGGTGGGGAAGGCTTGTGCAGAACCATCCACACTTTATGAATGATCAGAATACTGAGAACTGGACTTCTTCTAAACTTTTTGCCATCGAAAGCTTAGTAGACTAGATTCTCCTACTATTTAACCCGTAGCTGCGGGGTGCTGAAGAAGAGATGGATTCATACCTTTCCAAATGTTATTTGCGTGAAAGTTTATGTAGGAAAATGCGCTGGAATTCGAACTCAGCTTGCCTAACTCTTGTTCTAACCTTCACACTACCGAGTCATACGGGTTGCGCAGACTGGTTTATCAGTACTGGCTGCTGAACTGTAGAACACTCAAACGACCGGAGGCTTCATTATACACACACACACACACACACACACACACACACACACACACACACACATATATATATATATATATATATATATATATATATATATATATATATATATATATATATATATGTATATGTACATTTCATTAAAAACGACAGACAAGGTTCTTTTATTTAGTTTTTTATACAATTTCTCATGCCATCTAATAATTTTTTTCTTTTCGGATGATAAATTATATAAAAACTGTCCGCATGTTCTTTTTATCCGAGCGCTTTCGGCTATACATTTACCCATTTTCAAGGATTATATTTTAATTGTTAAAATAAGAAATAGTTTATTATTATCTCTACCTTTCTCCCTTACCTCTTTTATACTTGATAAACGAACGGAACATTTTAAGACTGAGCAATTACTTCAAAGAAATTTCTACCCTACGATAACGCTCATGCATGCATACATACATCCACACATACGTTCCTGCCTACGTACACATAAACTCATTCTTGCAAGAGCTACTACGAATATTTTGAAGACCTTTTATCGACCAGAATACATTAATTTTATATGTAAAGACCTTAATTGATTTATATGTATATAAATTTGTTGTTTCACTTTACAATTTGATTTTCTTGTTTTATACCTCTCTTATGGTGGGCTATTTAACTAACAAGGCCAAATCAAACTAATCTGTTTCAACACTCATACACTTCACTATAACTGATAACCCACTAGACGCATACATAGATAATACAGAAAAAATATTTATCGAGACCATTTTGGAATTTTGAAATTTAAACCGGACACACAAAATATTTCGAACAGAGTAAACTTTATTTTCTGTATATATTCATTTAAATAACAAGTTAAGTGTAATTAATATAATAAATTAAATGACATTGATTTGGATAATACATATGATTATCAATAATAGAATTCATCATTAATTTGAAAATTACTAGTGCTATTTTGCTATAATACGCAGGCTAGTATCGAATAAAAACGATATATATATATATATATATATATATATATATATATATATATATATATATATAAGAAAGAACAGTAAGATATATAATCCGGTGTTCCTATAGATATTTTTATTTTTACACAATAGTGCTCAATGTAAATTTACAGAGCATTAATATTGTAAATTAACTGATTTAAAATATGTTTTTTTTCGCTACACAGTAATACCCATGTTTCCAAAATGGAAGCTAAAAGCTTCGAATTTAATTTTGTTATTAAATTAAAGACATTAGTTCCATTTCCTCGAATTAAAGATATTAGTTCCATTTCAAGCGAATTTTGGAGTCTCCAAAATTCGCTTGACAAGGAAATGGAACTAATGTATTTCATTTAATAACAAAATTAAATTCGAAGCTTTTAGCTTCCATTTTCGAAACATGGTTATTACTGTGTAGCGAAAAACATATTTTAAATCAGTTAATTTAATATATATATATATATATATATATATATATATATATATTGTGTATATTTCGGCAGTAATTTTTCATTAATGCATGTTTCATTAAATAATATAGACAAGTTTTGTCTATTTATTTTAAGTAAGTTCCTTTCGTGTTGTCTGATAAGCTTAATCACATTATCATTGAAAGACGAAAGGAAAACACCATATTGACACATGTTTAATCCAATCTAAGCTTTCGGCCTACATAAGCAATTATCAAAGATGACAATTTTAATAAATCAAACAACATATATACGAAACCACAATAATGGCCCGCCGTTGCTTGTCTATATTATTTAATGAAACATGCTTTAATATATATATATATATATATATATATATATATATATATATATATATATATATATATATATATATAATTAAGTAATTCATTGAGTCTGAAAGAAACCTCAACAGAATGCAGAAAGCACTGGACGGCCGTTTCCTCCTATATTTGGGACTCATCATCATAATTATAATTATCAAATCCTCCTTACAATTTATATATATATATATATATATATATATATATATATATATATATATATGAAAGAGGAAATAAATTATTCAATAAAAGTATTATTGAGTTTGACGGAAAAAATCTATAAAGAAACTGTCCTGTGTTCAATAACTTTGGACAGTTTAATCCCAAATTTAATCTGGGCCTGCGACAGCTTATAAGCTTAACTACGGGACGATGTAATACCAATTTCAACAGGCAGGACCTGTAGGCTTAATTCAATAAATTCAATCTATGAATAAATACCTGGTGTCAGATTTTATTATGCAAGTCAATGAAAACTGGTATTTATCAAAATATGGTAGATTTAATATATATTTAGATAATAAATATCCAATGTTAATTTCATCTTTTAGTATCAGATGTATTTGAAATATTTGTAATAATTTATTTGGGGTCGGATTTTATTGTAAATAAATATATATAATATTAGAGTTAGTCTTATAAAAAGGTTGCTTGTCATCCAATTAGGTCCTTATTTAGCGCGTACGTTAATAAATAATCGACTATTCCGTTTTGACTGTGCGGAAAGACGGAAAAGACATATCAGAGACGCTACTTGGTTTCCTTGAGAAGATGAAGAAAGGAAAGATAGACAGAATGGGAGAAAGAATTCTCCGATCTGCAAATACTTCGGAAATAATGCACTGATTTGATTTTATCGCTGGGGAAGACAGAAAAAAAACTATTGGAGACGCTGTTTGATTTCATTGACAAGAATAAATTTTCACGGGGACTGCTAGTATATAAAAAAATGTTCAAATGACTTATATTCCGACCGACTTTAATGTTTCGCGGACCTGAGTGACGGAAACAATGTTCGAGACTGAAAAATAATTACTGAACTGTGAGATGCCGGAACAATCAACAACCGAATTGAGAATATTGACAAAAATGACTTTAAGAATGTTACAGAATGAGATTTGAGAAAAATTAACAGGGTATTAATCAAGAAAATCCGTTTTACCAATGAGAAATTAATTGAAGGACTAGATTTACTAAGCGTAGCTTATGTGTGGTACCAGGCCAAAAATATGGAGCACCCAGTGAGGATCGAAAATATTACTCAACTGTAATTGCTCTAACGGGACAAGCTTGCTAACAATTACTCCACGTAAAAAGTGTTAAAAAAAAACGATATTTGAACAAAAACGAAAAGATGCAGCATATTACGAACGTTACCTAAAGACAGGAATTAATTGATTTCGTGATTTTTTTTTACAGTTTATCAACCTTTTGCGGATTATTTAAACCCGAAACATACGTTGAATTGTAAGAATATTTTGTGAGCAAATCTTGAAATTTTTTTTCATATAGTAATGTTTTTATTTCAGATATGAGTCCTACTATTTAACCCATAGATAGGGGGAATGATGGATTCGTACACTTAGCAAGGTTATTTGCGCGTAAGGGAATGTAACGAAATCGAATGAAATTCGAATTCAGTTCTCCGATTTTGTATTCCGAACTGTTGTCCCTAAAAACCCGAAAGCAACCAAATTACTATTTGTGATTCGAGGAAGCGAAACGTGTAAATTAAGCGAGGAAGTACATGAAAACTAATTTCTCAACAGTAATTTTTAGTGATGAGTCACAGGTTAAATGAACCTGGTAGGAGGGTGAAGAGGTTGGATTCCTCTGTGGGGACGACGAACGGGCAGGCATGATTGAGTATGCAATAATTGAGGACGGGGTTAATGTTTTGCGTAAAAAATAAACAGTAAGATATGACATGGGTCTAAATATAAGCAGTAAGATATGACATGGGTTTAAATATCAGTTGGAATGTCATGGGTCTTAAGATAGACGTAACTCCCAACAGAGAAACAAGATATTGTCAACTCATTTAGTTATAAGATCCAAATGTGTAAAATTGAGGCAAAAGTAGAACAGAAATTATTGAACAATAAACAAAAAGAAATTGACCTCTTTTGAAAAAGGTCATTTAAGCATGTTAGAAACTGAAAAAGTTAAGAGTGTACTTAGAAAGAAAAGTTAAGAGGGTACTTAACAAGAAAAGTTAAGAGGGTACTTAGCAAGAAAGAGTTAAGAGGGTACTTAACAAGAAAAGTTAAGAGGGTACTTAGCAAGAAAGAGTTAAGAGGGTACTTAGCAAGAAAAGTTAAGAGGGTACTTAGCAAGAAAAGCTAAGAGGGTACTTAGCAAGAAAGAGTTAAGAGGGTACTTAGCAAGAAAGAGTTAAGAGGGTACTTAGTAAGAAAGAGTTAAGAGGGTACTTAGTAAGAAAAGTTAAGAGGGTACTTAGCAAGAAAGAGTTAAAGAGGGTACTTAACAAGAAAAGTTAAGTGAGTACTTAGCAAGAATGAGTTAAGAGGGTACTTAGCAAGAAAAGTTAAGAGGGTACTTAGCAAGAAAGAGTTAAGAGGGTACTTAGCAAGAAAGAGTTAAGAGGGTACTTAGTAAGAAAAGTTAAGAGGGTACTTAGCAAGAAAACAGTATTGTCCAGCAATAAAATATTCGAACTATATAAGTTTAAAAAGGAGATTAATTTAGGAATATTAAAAAAATTGACGAAATATATAAAAAACAAAGCATTATCTTTAAGCAAATTAGGCGAAGATAAGGTGAAAGGTTATTCTGAAACAATAAGTTTTAACGATGAATGCAGAGCTACATTAGATACACCTAATAGGTGGGCGAGTTATTTTTAAGTATGTAAGATTGGGGTTATGTTTTGTGCTGGTATTGAAAGCAGTAAAATTATTGGTCCCTTCGATGATGTCAGGCGTCATGCAAGGAATTATTGTAAGTTCTTTGACAAGAATCTTTTCAATGGTAATGGCCACAAAAAGAGGGTTTATATTAAAAAGTATATTCATGTAAGATAATTATCCTTCTCATTCTATATTGCTAATTATTACCCATCTTGCTAAATAGGGTTTCAAGAATTAAAAAACATTAATGGCAGATTTTAATCTAACTTTTGGATTATCATAAAAAAATATATGCGAGAATAGGAAAATAATTCTTAAGCATATGTGTTTTAAGAAATTGAAATGTTTAACATAGATGAAAATTTAACGTAATCAATGTTTGAAAGATTAATGCTTGTCATAGAATATCAAGTAATATTTAACATTTACTGAAGTTTATAGGGCATTGAGTTAATATATTTCTGTGGCCTGTATCATTTGGATTCATTTACAAATAAATATTTATATCGCAATTTATTTTCATCAAAAAACCTGGTATTCCCACAGAAAAAAGTTGTTTATGATAAATATTATAAACTGAAAAACACACAGGCTGTACATATGTAAGTATATACTGAACATCTTAATGATATCTCTTCGTTAATACTAATATTATTATGAGCACACTGACTTACATTATCAGAATCAAGATCACGTGTTCCTTAACAAATGAGGGTCGTAGTGGCACAAAATGTACTGCAGCCGTAGCAGCTGTGGTGTGTCTTGGCCAAAATAGCAAGACAGAACAAAATCCTTTCCAGGCTCTTTTGAATTTAGAGTTTTTGTGAGACAGGTCACCAATCAGGGGCCCAGTCTTTTTATCCATAACTAGGCGAACGAAGAGGTGGATTAGAACCTTTCCTAAGTATATTTGTGTGTATGTGACTGTAATAAACTCGACTGGAATTCGAACACGGCTCTCCGATTTCTCATGCCAGGCCGTTGTCCATGACATCATCCAATATAATAGAAATTCATTTCTATATCGATATAGTTTTTGTTTCTAAATGTGTTCTAGTTTTTCTAATAGTTTCCGCTGGTTTTCGACATCTCTTTTTTTCAACGAATCTTCGTTAATTGTATTACCTGTTAATTGTATTACCTGTTAATTGTATTACCTGTTAATTGTATTAATTGTTAATCGTATTACAGGTTACTTGTAATACCTGTTAATTGTATTGATTTTTAATATGTTAATTGTATTAATTTTTAATCGTATTACCGGTTAATTGTATTACCTGTTAATTGTATTAATTTTAACTGTATTACCTGTTAATTGTAATACATGTTAATCGTATTAATTATTAAGTGTATTACCTGTTAATTGTATTAATTGTTAATCGTTTTAATGGTTAATTGCATTACCTGTTAATTGTATTAATTATTAATTGCCTTACCTGTAAATTTTATTAATTGCTAATCGTATTACAGGTCAATTGTAAAACCTGTTAATTGTATTAATTTTTAATCGTATTACCGGTTAATTGTATTAACCGTTAATTGTATTACCTGTTAATTGTATCAATTTTAACTGTATTACCCGTTAATTTTATTACCGTTTAATTGTATTACCTGCGTATGAGATTTCTTTTGTCTAATCTGATACATCTACGTCGCATCAAGCAGTTAGTCGAGGTTGGGCAATTTAGCCTCGAAAACGTCATGAATTCATTTACTGGCAGACATTAGAATTTGTCGGAGCAGCAAGAAATCGGTTTAATTTTTTTATATTTGTTTTACTGTTTTATAACTTCAATCATTAATATACTGAATGCTTCGTATTTGAAATAGACGCCCCATTTTTATTTATTTATTAAACTGTGTCCATTGAGTCTATTGAATGACGCGTCTATACAAATGATTCTCTATAATAAAGGTTGAAGTTATAAAAATGTCGGATTAAAAATAACTCCATTAATTCTCTAGGAATGAATTCTTAAAGTTCTTTAGATATCCGTTAATTCTTTAGAAATTGCTTTGTTCTATTGTGTCCATGCTCATATACACGCGTAGCTGATTAAAGGCGCCTTGTAAGATGAACAATTAATATAATGGGTGAATAAATAGTTTTTGTCCGTCTTCCGGCATTATTTACATACGGAATACTGGCTAGTGGCTCGGACTGAGGAATCGGAGGGCCGAGATCGAAATCCAGTTGAGTTCATTACATTGACTTACGTGCTAATAATCTTGGGAAAGGTATAAATCCGTCTCCTCTCACCTGCAATGGGTAAAATAGCAGAACAAAATGGATCTTATAGCCTTGGGTTTGGGAGAAGGACAGTTGTGAATTCAAAACCTCTTGCTACGTGTTAAATAGCTTCAACAGTTCAATAGTTGGTCTAGAGCGCTATTGAGACATCTCTCTGACGATTTTGTGTGAATGGGTGGCGGAGCGGAGGTTGAAATGAGTGCATGAAGCAATAAATGAAAATAAAAAAAACAAACTACGAAGGGTTTTTACTAAGCAATGATCGGGACGCGGGACATAGTGAAAAACTGCAGGCCACAAGGAGGTTTTGCCATCATCGCGCATGTTCTGAACGGGCTCAGAAAAAAAAAAAACATATTAAAAGATTGCCTACTATCTATTTTTCTTCGAAGGCGTGTCACTAGCGTAACTTTTGTCGGCCCGGGTGGGTGGAATTGGCATGCCGAGTTTAAATTCTGATGGAATTCATTCATTCTTACAGATACACTACCGATTTTCGAACAAATGATAAAATACTTTCTTTTTTTTTAACTCTGAAAATTTTCCAAGCAAGCTAACTGAATTTTAAGCGATTGTCATATTAATTCACCGAGCGGCCACAGGTGGCGTAGTGTGTGTTATGTGATTACTCAATGTCTGTAATAGGCAATGATGCTGTAGTGATATGAGAAACGGAAATTATCAAATGACTATCATTGAATTATTATGAACCTTCTGTTACGGATAATCCAGCACGGAACTAGGATCAAATGTGCCAGGAAATCGGTGGTGGATATATATATATATATATATATATATATACAAGAAAAGTATAAGCCTGTATCCGTTCTTCAAGCAGAACACCACCACTGTTTTATCATGAGTACGCCCTGATGTCTACAGCAGTGAATCGAAGGAGGCTACCATAAACAGTAACCTTTGACGATGTGCCGTTTATCTTGGGTGTATGGTTTAGGCCAGATTAAAGAAAATATTCAGGTTAAATTAATTTTCATCTGTTTCAAATAGATACGAATGTTGGGGAAATACCTGATGTCTGCAGTGAATTGTAAAGTTACGAGCTTTGGGTACTAGTGATGGAATGTTGGTAAGCTTTGTATCCAAAGGGATGAAATTGAATAATAGCAAAGGTGGAAGACCGAAATTCGTTCATAAGGTTAACGGCACAATCGAGTAAAATAATAATAATAATAATAATTATAATAATAATAATAATAATAATAATAATAATAAAACGTTCATATTTAAACCAATATACCACACGATTTTCTTTACAGCCCTCCAATGAAGATTCTCTCAAAATGCTTGACAATGACACACAAACAGTTTATTTTGGTTTACTGTTATTTATTCTTTCAATGTCATTTTTGGAAGACGTGAGAAATTATCCAGTCATTTTAAAATCTAATTTTTGATCAATTTAACGAAATAATTAGAAAACGTTATAAAAGCCGTAACCGAGATGTTTTTTGGTCTCAATTTAGTCTTGGAATTACTTCAAGCCACCGCTTTCGCCATCGTCAGCTACGGATGCGAGTCATGTGTACTGACCAAGAGGAAAATACAACTTTCGAGATGAGGACATACCGCAGACTCCTTAGACTGTCATGGACAGCGAGACGTACTAATAAATAGGTGTTAGATACCACCAGAACAAGGTACATATTCAGAGAGCCGATGGCACTAAGGAAGCTCCGTTACTTTTGGGCAGATTATGCGATGAGGCGGCTTCGATAAGGATATTCTGCCGGGCCAAGTGGAGAGCAAGCGGCGACAGGGATGGCCACCCATATCTTGATTTGATCGTATTCAGCGGTGAACTGGAATGACGATGGCTGAGGCTGTAAATTGATCGAGGGGAAGGATAACTACAGCGGCACGATATGCACTAACTGAATAAAGGATAATTATGATGGTTTAGTCAGTTTGGCTTAAGATCTGAGTGCTGCAACTCTTGTTAGGTTCGGACAAAGCCACCATAAACATTAACTTTGGCTGTGTTTCGCGTGGATGCACAGATTCAGCGGAAGTAATTAATATCAGAGTCGAAAGTGTGTTAGGCGTACCAAGTTTAATCGCCGCTTGATTCTGTTTTGTAATGCTCTTCGAAATATCACGGATCCATCTTTCTCCAGCTATGGGTTAAAGAGCAAGGAAGACGCTTTTGCTTAGAGGAAGCAACCAGGAAAATTTTAAATTCAAAACCAGCCTCAAGGCTATTGGGAAACTGTCAGGTTATACACATCACTGTTGTTATTGCTACAGTAAGCAGGTTGTCTCTACGATCATATTGGGTTACCACACACAGACACCCACACAAAAAAGCACACACACACATAAACGCATACACACGCGCACACGCACACACAGAATGAACCACATGAAAGATAAATGAAATTAAACTAAAGTAAAATAAATAGCAATTTATTCTTTCAACGTTTTGAATAGCTTCGCGCCACTGAGCAGGTATCTAGAACAGACATTTTTCTACTTTATTAATTGTAAGGACAAGGACCCCGGTGTCGAATTCCTATGTGAATCAAACTTACCACATGATCGATTTGGTCTCACCTTTGGCATTAGTGTCCTTTGAACATGAGCCACTAGGCAAGCATCTAGAATAAGCAAATCTTTCTGGCTTAATGTTCAGGGTTATTTACAAGGCCACCGTTTGGGGCGAAAATAAACTCACTAGCCAGTAGTCTACGAGACTCTTGCTTGCATGCTCTCGGACAGGAACATATTATAATGTAATCACCACTCGTCTCGATCTGTCGAAGCTGACTATGGGTGTAACAGCAATTACTACTTTTGACCATAACTTTACGGCTTTGCTAGAAATCAGTGTATTTGTTACAATGATAATTGCTTATTTTTTGGCACAAGGCCATTGTAGTGAGAGAGCCAATGCAGATGGAATTTTGGTCGAAAGATTGTGCTAAGCCAGCCATTTAAATGAAACGATGTTAGTCTTGTAAATCACCATTCGAAATACGAAAGTTTAACATGGACCGAACGCCGACCATTGACAGAAGTGAGAAAAACCACAACAATTCAGCCAGGTGGTAGCAATGTCTTTTTGAGAATTTTAACAGCTTTATTCCAGAAGTAATCGATTTTAAATTAATAATAATCATAAATATTTAAATTATTACATACCCAGTCTCCAAGAATTGGGATGTTAATTAACGGGTGCCCAGTAAAAAAAAACAACAAAAAACAAAAAAAAAACGACAAATTTATCATTCTTTATCTTTCAGGAATAAGTGACCATGAATAACCTTAAATAACTTTCATGAATATTCATGACCTTGAATAATCATTCGACTCTCGCGTAATTACTTAACTCTGATTCGTTCTTTCATGAATGATTAATGGCTGTTCGATCTCTTGACGCGTTATTTAAAGGTTATTTGCAGACAACTTTCGTATTTCTTTCTTCTCTTCTCGTATGGCTTAAAGCTGACTGATTTTAAGCGTCAAGTTATCGTACTTTTCAAAGTAGAATATACCCGACCGTAGGGACTTTGACGAAATGTGCGCAGAAATTCTTTTCTTCCGTCGCATCCGTCGTCACCAGTTTTCAACGGTTACCTGACGTCGTTCCGGGTTTACTGCCTTTTTTAATGGGCACTCTCTAGATACTTATCTCTGTCGAAGTTTAAATTAAAATGTGACATACAGGAAGATCAAAGGAGAGCAAAACTAAAGTTTTGTATTGCCTGGTTCAAACCTGCTTTTAGGTTGGTTGAGAGACTCGGGTGGCTGCTATTTGGTAGGACAAGATAGTTCTTCATACTTTTCCCAAAGATAGTTATACAAGAACGAATGTAACTAATTCAAGTGGAACCCGAACTTGATATTTTTTCTGAGCCACGAACCATTACACTACAAGTACGTTCAATAAGCAACTAAACTTGGCGGTAGTTAAGACTAGTTTGTCCAGTTAACGAGAATCGATTCAAATTTTAACATTCTTCACCTTTTAAAATTAAAATTTAAAAATGAATTTTATGGAACGAGATAGAGTTAATTAAGTTGGTCAGATTATTAATTCACTGAATTAATCATTTTAATGTTTTTGTCATTGAATTTTGGCCGATACTTTCTACGAACTTCTTCCTTAGATGCACAGTACGTAAGAAAATCAGATGCGTTCCCCTTTTCAGTTTTTCAATGCGCGAACATAAAAGAATGGTGGTGCCTAGAACGACCAACTAGGTTCAATCCAAGTTACGCAAACCACACGGACTATACCATTCTCCGCAATCCGTGTAATATAAAGGATTACATATTTAGATATTGGAATGATCTGGGCATGTTATTGTCTGTACAACTAGCATTGCTGGGAATAAACCAAGCCGGTCGCTAAATGGATCAACGTTTCTTTTTTGTTTGATTATATTTACTATAAAAAAAAAAAGAAGAAAGAATAATTCTTCACTTTCTTTACGAATTTTACACGTGAAGAAGGCAATAGAATGGTCGGACTGAAACGTTTTGGTAAAAAAAGAAAGCTATATAAAAGTCATTTTAATAGCCTGAACTCTGCTTGGAATGATAACGTATAGAAAAAATACTCTAAGGCAAGCAATAATTAGTGTAATTGATAATTATTTTCGGAAATTTAATGTTTTGCGAATGGTATTTGGAAAACACTGCAGTTAATACGAATCGTCGTCTGATGTGAGTTGAAAAAAACTTTAGCAATGATTACTTCCATAATTCGTAGTGTTGATTGAATCGGATTAGTTGAAATCAGATTGTTGTGTAAGCAATTTCATTGGACACTTCGTTAAGGGATGGGCTATCTGAATCTGTCGTCGCAACTGAAGTCGTATGCGTCTTGATCCGATTATTGTCGTTGTCTGTTGTCACGGCTTTGTCAACTGACTGATAGCAGCAACTCTGTTGTTCCTCGCTCAAAGCCGCGTCTTTATCGTCCGTGTCTTTGTCTTCCTGTGAAATACTTGTGGACGCGACTACATTGCTGTTATCATCAAAAGTTGGGCTTCTGCTCCGTTCACGAGATAACGTCTGTCCAAGCTCGGCGTTGTTGTTGTTACTGTTGCTGTTATTGTTGTTGATGTTGTTGTTGTTGTTGTTAACGGCGTTGTTGCTACTTAGAAACTGAGAACCGTCGTCCTTATTATCTTGTCCGTGTTCCTGGACGACTTGCGATTGTGACGACGAGGACCGCCGTCGCTGGAGAATGGCACTTGATGACTCTTCGGAGATCGGTGAATCGGTTAAGGTATCGACACACGACTTCATCTGCATGTCGACGGCTATGACCGCCTCTGGTGCTGTGGTCTCTTGAAGATTAGAGAAGACTGGTTTATTTGAAAGACAGGATTGGTGAGGCGATTCGACTTCCTGTGTAATTTCAGACTTGTCCAATTTACAAACATTCAGATCACGGTCATTTTCAGATTTGCTATCTTTACGGGCATCGGTAAGCGAAGTATTGATGTTTATTTCTTTGGAAATTTCCTCCTCGGAATCTGGAAATTGGTCTTCATTTTGCGAAAATGATAAAGAATTGCTGTGATCAGATTGGACCGTCGAAGTTGCAGACTCTTGACTATTTTTTGGTTCTTCATTTTCGTTCTTGTTATCATTTGCAAATATGTTTTCCTCTTTCGGTGGCCCAGCGACAAGCCTCTGTTCAGAAATTGCGCGAATATGTTTCTCGGCCCATTCGTTCAGAGCGTGGGTGGAGATTTTTCTGATTGTTTTCCCGCTTCTTTCCGGTGTCGGAATTGAACCATATGCACACACAGGACTTGATTCAGCATCGGAATGTGTTACTTGCATGGTTTTTGGAGATCTTGAATTCATTTCATCGATTTTCCTAACATGGCGTTCAGCCCACTCGCTAAGACTAAGTTCTCTCGTCTTACGTTCCTGAGAGCGTTTAGCCTCACTTTTTACTGAACTGTGATCCGAGTTTATCGTCGATTTTGTTATTACCTTTGCGCTTTCATTCGCGGAAAGCCTTTTCATCTCTGCAACTTTGGGGACATCTTGTTCTTGGGCTCCGTCGCTGGCGGCACTTTTGTGAACGGCAGCGTCTTTCTCGGGAGAAGTCCGAGTCTCGTTTTCGAATTTTCCTGAAACATTACGCGTGGGAGACAATTGGAATCCGACCAACTTCAAATGCCTCTCAGCCCAATCATTAAGGCTCAGAGAACTCCTCGGTCCCTTTTCTTCCATAGTGACTACATGTTTCCCCGAAGGACTAGTTTGACTGATATTTTTATTCGAATTATCCTTATGTGGCGAACTTGACGGAGAAAGAGATGCTGCAATTATCTTCAAATGTCTCTCGGCCCACTCATTGAGGCGGAGCGAAATTTTAATCGGACTACTCGATCCAGAAGACGAGGCAGATGAGGCGACACTTTCTGATTCAACCGATTCCCCGGGCGTTTTGGACTTTTCAGGAGAGACCGACTCACTTTCTCGTTTTCGGCGTTTCTCGGCCGATTCACTCACACTGAGGCTTTGTGAAGTTTGACATTCGTCGTCGGAAGGGCACAGCTTGGAGGTTATCGCCTTTCCTGGGCTGGTGAGTGGTTTCCCTAGCGAAGACGGGGAAGAATTGGATAGCTTGCGGTCCTTTTGTGGGGAAATACCGTGAAGATAAGATCCGTTTCCATAGCCAACTAAATTTGGCGAGGAAAACGGACGGGACATAGGACTGCTTAGACCGACTTTGGAAAAATGTTCCTGAATGACTCGCTTTGATTGCAAGAAAGATGGACTGCTTTCTAAGATGTTATTCTCAGACTGTTCTCGCCTAATTGGTGACGGTGAATAATTTGAACTTCCGGACTTGGGACTTAAATCCTTTAATGTATCTCTGTTCGGCGGGCCTTCGCTAGGAGAACTTCTACCACTTATAGGTAATGTGGGCAGAGGGTACCTGGCTTGCATCTTGAACGCAGGTTTTGAGAAGTGAGCTTCCATCAGTTTTTTTGATTCTAAAAATGAGGAGCTTCGACAGATGACGCCTTCTTCAGGAGATGGCTCCGAAGCAGGAGACGAGTTCGTATCCGATTTACTCACCTCTACTTCAGGGATTTTTCTCTCTTCGCACACACGGTTGCGTTTGTTGACCTTGGCTAGGAGCTCCATGTGTAAGCTTCTCACCAAGTCTTCACGTGGCGTGTTTTGCTTTCTGATCGGTTCACTCTCTTGTCTGCATTTTCTTACCCCAACGGTCGGACTAGCTCGTGGAGAGTATTCTTCTCCTTCCTCCAAGGTTGGTAAAGTCGGCTTTTTGCACGTGACCTCTTCTACCTCCGGCACGCCAGTACGGTGGTCATGACGTGTCACTCTCTGGTTGCTCTGCTGTTCATTGGAACGACGCCATCTGTCGTTGTAGGCATCTTCGGCTGACGACGAGATGCTTATCTCTTCCTCCTCGGTTTCATCATAGCAAGTAATAATAATCAGCTGCTCTTGTCCGAGATAGTCCAGAGAATCACTCCTTTGTCGTCCTAAGGCCAGAGTTACCGACTGGCGACGGGTGTTACTATTTTGATGGTTCCTGTATTCGGCAGAAGACATATTAATACTGATGCATTTCTCACAGTCTTTCATCGTCGTAGCATTGTCATTCTTTTGTAAGCACTCTTCGCAATACTGTAGCTCTGGAACAGAGAACTTAGGCGGCTGGTTTTCGTCAATCTCCCGAACGTAAGTTTCCCTGAAACTAGATGGATCTTCGCAGGTCTTCTCCAGTGACTCGTTATCAGAAAGATTAGTTTTTCGGAACTCCATGTATCCGGGGCTTCCATCTGTGTTTAAGTCATTTGGCTGGTTAGTGTTGATCTCTACTGGAAATATCTTTTCAGGGGAATAATCAGGAGTGCTATCCCCTTCTGTGATATTTCCGTCCGTATCCGTCGACCGGTCGACGGAGATATCCTCAAATGCTGGAATGTCAAACGTAGATACTTCCATTTCAACTTCGTTCGTTCGGTAATCGACTGGCGGCAGTTGCCGGTGGGGAAACTGTCTAGCGTATTCTGTAGCGCTAACATAATGATGATTACCATACTGGTCCTTGTAATAATAATATTCTTCTGCTGATTCATCCGATTCGTAGCTCGCATTGTCATAACTTGATTTCTGCTGCTTTTTCGACCATTTTTGCCAGGGGGTCGAGTTACCTCGTGCCACCGTCTCTTCATTGAAGCTTTTCGGTGTGTAAAAATCAACTTCACCCTCTTCTGCATATTTGCGCCTTTCACCGTCAATCGTAGCCGGCGGTTGGGAAGAGGATGACGTCGCCGTTCGGGCTGCCATGATATTCGATCTTGGGGACTGAGTTGGTGTTTTCAACCGCTCCTCAGGCGCTCCGTAGTATTGCGGGACAGTGTGCTGGTGCTGGTGGAGATGGAAAGTGGGAACGGCCTTGTCACCTACCCCACTGCCGTAACTGCACGCAGAAATCGTCTTCAGTGGGCTCTCTTGTCCTTCTTCGGCCGACTCCTTCACGTCGGGTAATTTGTGCGATCCGCGCGAACAGATAAAGTCCAGAATAAGTTTGTTCACCTTATCTGGTGCCTCCAGCATCACCATGTGACTTGCCTCGTCCACGATTTCCAGCTTCGATCCATGAATGGTCTGAAGAAAACAGAAAATAGAATACATTATGTGAGAACACCATTTAATAATTATAATAATACATTGTTATTAAAGACCACAAACAAAAAAAGTGCCTCCTTATCGATATGGCAGTCCCTGCAGACTGCAATGTATCTTTGAAGATATTCAAAAAGCTGACAAAATACAAGGACCTTGAAATAGAAATCTCAAAAATGTGGCACATGGGAACATCAACAATCCTTGTTGTAGTTGGAGCCCTAGGATTGGCTGGAAAAGATTCCAGTAGACTAATTGAAGGGGTTCCTGGAAGTCCATGCCTCAAAGAGATACAAAAAATTGTTCTCACAAGTACAGCCCATACTTTACGAAGGGCTTTATCTATGTAATTTTTTTTTGTTTTTTCTTGACAGTGGAAAGTGTCATGATGCCATTTCTAACCTTAGGTTCCTGGGCGGGACCCGGAAAGAAACGTGTAAACGCTAGAAATCAAAGGAAATACTACTACTACTA